>QLOH01000364.1:0-600000 GCA_026901365.1 Sesbania bispinosa | reverse complement strand
TTGAAACTCATAGTTTTTCATGATCTGATGTAATTAGTTTATTTTGGGGTTGATATTTATTTATCAAATTTCTAACAATTGGTATTAGAGCCAACAATATTGTTAGATTATTGGGATTCGTATTTGTGAATGGAAGATAAAATTTTTTATCCAGTGTCAATTAAATTATTTAATAAAAATGGGATGTGGAATCGTTTAGGATGTATTTTCTTGCGTTCGTGAATTATCCGGATGTGTTTTGAATTATATAGATGTAGAACAATCATCGCGTAAAGCCATTTTTTAACACCCTTCTTGAATATCGTTGTTGTTCTAGATAAATTTAAACCATGATTGATTGATTGTAGTCTATTTATTGCGCATGGATCGTTCCTCTTTTCTCGGTTGAAAATACGAAACACTACATATTGTTGATATACATAATTGTTAATCGTATATATGTTACAAATGTTGTTTTCTGGGTTCAACTCCCTTATTTTTGTTTTCTTTTTGGTTTTGTAAATAAAAATTAAATTTCAAAACAATAAGAAGTGGGGATGGAACCAAGTCATAGGGTAACGGTCGTGCAACTAAACCATCCCCCCGCTTTAGATTTAGATGTAATGTTTGAATTTTAAATGTATAAATTATTATGATTATGAAGTTTGAAATCCATTTTTTTCTGGTTATGTAATTCAAATTTTAGTATATTTTTAAATTCATTGTTATCATAATTAAATGTTATTTTGACATATTATAAACCCTCTTTATTTGTATTTGTCTAGTAATTTTTAATTAAATTAGTTTATGCAATATATTGTCAAAGCAATATTTGTTGTAGAAATTGATTTAATTAAAATTACATGGATGTTAGTATGAGATTGTTTAAGCATTTTTTATCATCCCAAAGGAAGATGCAATTTGGCCAAATAGCATACTTGTGATGATAAATATGTGACAATTATAAAGTTATATTCATGTGAATAATAGTTGGTCCAAAGAAAGGTTATTATTTGACAAAATTAATTGTCAATAATTGATCAATGCATCGAGAGTACCACTTAAAATTAATTTGTATGTCCAAAGACTAAGAATTAATGTTGTGCTTAGTATCTTGTAATTGGTCTATTATGTGAATTATTTTCATAATTTTTATTATTCTTTTTGTGAACATATTGTTAATTTTCTTTGTTCTCTTATAGTTGTTGTTTCTAGTGTTGTTAATGTTGAGTCTCAGAATAATTTAAGTATTCAAATTAAATCAAAGACTCATTATCCTTGGTTTTAATGATTATCAAATTTGTTGATCACACTATCTAAATAAGAAACAGATTCTGCTCAAATGTATTTGTTCTATGTGTTGCAGGAAAATACTATCATGAACATACTGAAATTGCTTGGGCCAAACAATCTAAAGATAGCTTACATCGAACTGGCTGAAACAAGCTTGAAGCAATCCTTTAAAAGAAGCACTTTTTGATCCTACTGATATAGAGCAACATGATGAAGTTATGCAACCATCTGAAAGCTCTCAACCTGCTGAAAGTATGTGCGTACTAGAGTTATACCTACTATCATGAACATACTGAAATTGCTTGGGCCAAACAATCTAAAGATAGCTTACATCGAACTGGCTGAAACAAGCTTGAAGCAATCCTTTAAAAGAAGCACTTTTTGATCCTACTGATATAGAGCAACATGATGAAGTTATGCAACCATCTGAAAGCTCTCAACCTGCTGAAAGTATGTGCGTACTAGAGTTATACCTGTGGAACACATACTCTCTGAACTTTTGATGATGTGGCAATGTAAAGCTTACAAGAAGCAACTCTCCGAAGTTGATCAATCTGCTGATATGAAGAACTTGGATCTGCTGAAGACTCTCTCAACTCTCTGATGACGTGTACCATCCTTTAAGCTGAGAAGTCTTACTATATTCGTGCAACACAATATCTGTTAAAATTAGAAGACTTTCTGCGCAAAGATTAAAAGGTCTCTAAACGTCTTCTGCCATCTTCTACAAAATGAAGTCTTTACAAAGTCCTTTCCGCATCTTATGGAACTTCTTACACGAAAAAGGAACCTTTGTACCTGCTGTGTGTCAGAGCAGTGCTACCTCTGCACACCTACTCAAGACAAAGACTTTCACAAGCTCATTTCTTAACGTTTACTTTATCAACGACTATTTTTCCAATGCTATATATAGCTCAATGAAAAGCCTTGAAGTAAGAAGAGAGCACAATGCAGAAAGCATAAATGAGAGTGCTCTGAGAGAGAAAAAAGAGCTTAGAAAGAGAGAGCAAGCAATGTAGAAAAATCTCACAGAAAGGTGAACCGCTCCAGAAAAGAGAGTTAAGAAAGCATGAAGATTTAAATAAGCTCTCCAGAAAGAAAAGAAGAAAAGTCTTAGCAAAAAGAGTGAATCGGCCATATTAAGAGAAAATCATTTTAAGCCATAGCTCATTTCTTTGTACTTAAATTTATCCTTTGTATCCCGAGTCAGTCTCAGTTATCCCTTTGTACAAGAAGAACCTAAGTTTAAGTTTCTCATAAACTTAAACTAAGTTTATATTGTAAACATTGTTAAGTGTCTGAGAGCCTGGAGAGGCTTGGTGGAATAAAGAATATTTGTTCAGCCTGGAGAGGCTGGGTGTACAAAGAATACTGCATTAGTTTCCTGGAGAGGCAGTCGAAGACAAAGAATACTTGGTGTTGAGCCTGGAGAGGCTTGTCTGTAAAAGAATACTCATTGGGCCTGAAGAGGCCAAATGTGCAAATAATACTCGTTGTAATCTTGCGGGATTAGTGGAAAATCCAATGGAGTTTTTCCCTGGGATTGGACGTAGTTCACTGGGATAGTGGGTGAACCAGTATAAATCTCTGTGTTAAGTTTTGTCTTCATTTAACTCTTTACTGTCCGCTGTTATCTGTTTATTTCTAACCAAGGAGGGTTTAAGAAAAGTTGTTTTACTAATATGAGTCGAAAACAATCTTTTCTTTAAAAGAAAATAATTTCAAAAAGGTTTTTACTCAACCTTTGGAGTTGCATCAGCAAGTTGCTGAACTTCCCAGTTTCAGAAGGTTGATCAAATATTCTCAAATTAGTTTTGCTTGTTTTAAAAGGTTTTCCAAAAATCTATAAAGATTATAAAACACTATTCAACCCCCTTCTAGTGTTTCCTGTGGTCCTAACAATTAACATGTATGCTCAAATTAATTTTACCCATATGGGGCAAACTTTAAGGTCTGGAAGGAAGCAATTGAGATAATTCTTCGTTAGTGAATGTGATTTAGGAAGGGCAGACGCCTGAAGAGGCTACATGGAAGAAAGAAGAGGAAGTTCGTGCCACTCATTCGAAATTGTTTGATTGAGGTAACTAATATCCTAGTAGTAAATTTTGAGGAAAAATTAATTTAATTAAGGGGGGTAGAATTGTAACATCCCAATTTTCATAAAATCAATTCTATAAAAGTGAGTATAGAACAATGCTTTGATTAAAATGGACTAGAAAAGGAAGGTAAAGAATAGTAGAGAAGGCTTGGGATGAAAACTTAGAGTTTTCATTTCTGAGCATTCTCGCTCAAGTGAGAATGGGCTCGCTTGAGCGAGAAAACCAGTAAAAATAAGGATTTTGGTTTCTGCTATTCTCGCTTGAGCGAGAAGGGTCTCGCTCAAGCGAGAAATAGGCGAAGTTTTAGGTGTTCTCTGGAAGATTTTTGCTTGAGCGAGAGGGGCCCTCGCTCAAGCGAGAGTCATTCAGAGAAAGGGTGCACTCTCTGGAAGATTTTGCTCAAGCGAGGGGGGTCTCGCTCAAGCGAAATTCATCCAGAGTGAGGGGGGCTCTCTAGAGCATTCTTGTTACAACCGAGAAGCCTCTCGCTTGAGCGAGAACCCGAGAACAATATTTCCTTCTTTTCTCGCTCAAGTGAGAATTTCTCGCTTGAGCAAGAGTAACAACGAATCAGTTTTTTTAAAAACGCAACCTAGGGCATTTATGAGGGACATTTAATGTGTTTTTCCTAAATCTTGAGAGAGGATAGAGAGAGGAAGAGAAGCTTAGGGCCTTATTTGAAGAAGAAGAAGAGGATTCATCATCACTAAGTCTCCTACCTCCCGTCACCCCCTTCAATCCTTTCTTGGTACTCTTTGAAGTGAGTGTGGTTCACCCACTCACTACATCATGTGTGTATCTCTTGTATGAACCCTATCCTCCCTTTCCCTTCTTGATTCTTGATTCTTGATGTGTACATGCTTTCTCCTCGTGTTTGAAGAATATAAATGTGTGATTGTGCTTGTGAACTGATTGAAAGGGGAAAACCCTAATCTTTGGTACTAGGGCTTTGGGAACTTGCATGATTAAATGTGATATTCTGGGTATTACATAGTCTATGATTAAGGGTATGTGCATGAAGGTTTAATGACTCTTACATTATGATTATTTTGGCATACTTTGGTATGAAAGGAAATGTGGGCTCTTAAGCCTTGAGGAAATATGTAGAGTGAAAGAAACCCTTGATTGTTAATTAAGACAAGGAGGAAAAGGATACAGGGAAGACGTTCCTTGTACAGACTAAAGCTCAGTTCTGGCCAGAGGTTACAAGAGAATAGACCCCATGGTGATGGGTAAATCACTAAGAGGCTTATATGATTTTGTTATATTATTGATGAGGTCGGTTGAGGAATAATGATATGTATATGTATATAATGAATATGTATTTCTTCGTGCATTCCTCATTGCATGTTTACCCATACTGTATGCATGATCACTCTCACTAGGACTTAGTCTCATCACCACATACGCTTTGTGGATTCTTTAGATTTGCAGGGTTCTCAACCCTGAGCTTGACTGAAGTTACAAGATTTGTAAGGGGCCACACTTATAAGTTATTAATGTATTTAGAGTTCTTTTGTATAGGCATTGTTGATGTATTCTTTTGACGGGATATTCGGGTACATGTGACACCCATGGAATGTTTTTGTATTCCAGGACATATGTACAAGAGTATCCCATCATGCCTATAGAGATTTGATATTTGTATTTGAACTATTAGAATGTACTTATTTATTATATGCATGTATTACACTATGCTTAAGTAATGGTTGGACTACCTAAGCGATTCTATGTGATTGGTCGATATTCATAATGTGGCAAAATACTTTCCTAAATTCAGGAATGTGCTCCTAATGGGCATTGTTCTTCGATTTAGGAATTAGGACTTACAAAAGGCGTGTTCAAAATCTAATGGGTGAAGATCCTTCTGTTGAATGTAATTGGTGGAAGTAGCAGAAGTGATCAAGTTAAACATGGGGAAGGTAGAAGGCATGCCAAGGCTACATTGGATGATTCGTCCTCATCTAGTGTAGAACAATCATTTAATGATTTTGGTGTTGCTCCATCATTTGAAGGTACCCAAGACAACTATCCACCATTATCAACATGATTCTTGTAACATCCAAAAATTAGGGTTTCTAATAATTCATAAGATTAAAATGGAGGTTTATATGTTAATGATTGAGGAAAGGAAGTTTGAGAAATTAGGAAATGAAACTTAGGTTGAAAACCAAGTTTCAGGGGTTTCGCTCAAGCGAAACTATATTCGCTTGAGCGAATTATGCAGAGAAGTTCTGAAATTGAGTTTCTTCATTTTTGCTTAAGTGAAGGTGATTTCGCTCAAGCGAAAATAGGGGGTCTTGGGAAGGCTCTCTGGACAATTTTCGTTTAAGCGAAAATAATTTCGCTCAAGCGAAAATTGTTCAGAGAGGGTGTTTTTCCTGGGTCATTTTCCGCTCAAGTGAAAACGGATTCTCTTGAGCGAGATTGCGAGAATTTTGCATGCAGCTGTCACGCTCGCTCAAGCGAAAATATTTAGGCTTGAGCGAGAATTCACTTAAAAGCACCAAATCTCCCTTCAGAATCAGAATATTCATTTCTTCTTCTTCTTCCACCTTAACCTAGAGAAAGAGGCTCTGGGATTCTAGAGGGAGAAAGTGTAGATTGAAGCTTGAAAAGGGAAATTGGAGCAAGGAATCACCAAGTGAACCACCCCCTTACTCAATCTTTCTTCTTTGAGCTTCAAGATTAGGTGAGTACAACTCACACACCTTCACATTGTGATTTCTTTGACCCTATGCATGAACCCTACTCTTTCATTCCCCTTCCCTATACTTATAGTTGTTGAATTAGTAATGATTGTATGAGAATTCATGTGAATAAGTTTAAAAGTTAATGTTTAAGTTATATATGTTGTTATTGATATCAAGAATCTTAGGTTACGAAACTTACGATACTTGCGAAACTTACGAAATGTAATAATTATCAGTTATTATCTCATTGAATCATGTAAGCCGGTTTCGACCGTGAGTTAATTAAGCCGACCTTTGCGCTGTGAGTTAAGAGAATTAGTAATTATGTGAAACTTGACTTCGGTCCAGTAATGGGTGGGATACGTCCCCGGGAAAGACGTTTCCCGTAGTCTGAGCTCAGTTCTAACTCCAGTTTAAGTGATAAGATCATGTCTGCTGGGCACAGCAGTGGGTTGCATCATTAGTGAATTTACTTGTCTTGATTATGAGTATGTTATGATTGTTGCATATTAGTTAGTGATTTTTCCCTACACTGCATATGCATAGTTGTGCTTCACTGAGACATCCGTCTCACCACACGTTTTGTGGACTCAATCTAGGTGTGCAGGTACCTCCTGGAAGGGATCAGTGATTGAGAGCAGGGGCTCCCTACTAGTTGGAGTTTAGTTTTATTTGGATTGTTTTAAAGAGTACATTATGTATATATGTGTTGACTGGCGTTTTTAGATGATTACCTTGTAGCCTTCGGGCAAGTATTGTATATATGATGTATATTCAGTTTGAGTTTTCACAACTTGTATAAGCTATTGTTGGTTCCTTATCAATTTGTGAATATTTGTATGATTCAAAATGGTATGATTTGATTTCGAAAATTCAGGGTTTGGTTTCCAACGAACTAAATCCTGAATTTAGGAATTAGGACGTTACAATTCTTACATGTCACATGGCTATTATCCATATATGCCAAACCTACCATATTACCAACCTCTCATGAATTACCAGGAATCTTCTGAATTATCATTAAACTTTTGCTATGGCTATCAACAAATGGAACAACCAAGACGCTTTGATTTATTTTATCATGTCTTTGGGGGAGCAAGACATGATGATGATCAAAGTAATAGTGGAGGTTATAATGCTCCACATCGTTCTACCATGTGGTGACTAGTGAGGTAATGACTTTGCATAAGCTTATATACATATATTAGTAGCTTTTTTATGTTAAAGACTTGAGGTTTGTGTATGTCTTTGGGAAACAGGATTTAGTGATGGACAAAGTGGTAGCAGTGAAAGTTATGATCGATCACATTGTTCTACCATGTGGTGACTGATGAAATAAAGACTTTGCATGAACCTTAATTAGCTTTCTTATGTAAAGGACTTGAGACAACTAACTTATATATGATTATGAGCATTGTTTAAGTATATGAGTAGCTATTAATTTATTTATGTTGTGGAGACACTCATACAAGTATGGATTTTATTAAATATATTAGGCAACTACTAATTTATTCATAATTTAGTATTTTTAATTATTTTTTTACTATAAATATCTGATAATAGTGAAAAAAATATCATTATAAGCTATTATAGATTATATAATATTATAGAGAATTTTATCATAATTTTGTGCAATGTTATGCACATTTCACACCACAACAATCACAATCTTAATCACAGCCGTTGCAACGGCCATAACCGTAAAAACCCGCGAGCGACAGATATTTAAAACCTTTGTTATATGTTAGTAGTTAGTACCAATTCTAACGAAGAATAAACGTGAAAGCAAATATTTGTAGCTATGGGGAGACCGGACATCCGGGGGGGCCTAGTAACGCAAAGAAAAAAACATATGCTTAAAATTTGTGTATTATATATCCTATAACATGGTATGGTGCCCCTTATATGCGTCCTAAAGTTGGAGCAAAAGGATATTGTCATAATCCTTTTGGGTTGGCCTTTCTAGTTCTCTGTTGACAAAGCCTGGATTGGGATGGAAAAATAAACTCATCATTCAGCACTCGTCCCAGGAGTCAGGAGGTAGAAATTACTTTGATTTATAAATAATATTTTATTTTAAAAAGTATTAAAATATGTGTAATGATTTAATTTAAAATTCATTTTAATTTTGTATCCATTTAAAAATTTATTCAAACATAGTTAAGCTGGAACGAATTTGATTTTTATTTTAGTTTTTAAATATTTGAATTGATGTTTTTACAATGATTTTAATTTCTGAAAGGGACATACATAGTAAAGCCAGCCCAGCCCTAGAATGATGGTAAGATAATCTTACACATTGGCGACTAGTCTAGAAAAGTTGTTGGAGTTCAACATTTACTTAATCACATATTAATTAATATAAATAATTAAATGGTAGTCAATTTTTAACTTTTTAAGACAAGTAATTAATAAAACTGTGTGATCGATGTCCTATGTATACACACCTACTTGTGGGTATTGGAACTTTGAAGATTATTTGTGAATTGTGATTTTGCAGCACATTTTCATACATAGACCCTGCCATAAGGAAAGTTGGTTTGGCTAGTCAGGTCAGGTCCAAGAACGTTTGGTTGGTCTTTGTCACTGCCATGGTGATTCAATCTTACATTCTTAGTTTAGGGACCCCAAATCTAACAGTCAAATCAAAATCCGAACACCCCATGATACATATTTTGCTGCTTTTGCTGTTTCTCTTCCTCTCCTTGGAGTCATGTCTGTTCTGCTCTTCAGCACCTCAAACTGCTACTGGGATGGGAACACATTTCAATTTCATTTGTGGATTTTGGGGTGTTGTGTTCTGCCTCTACAATTTCTTCTAAGAGTAATCCCTTCAAGACACTCACTGCTAAGCCAACAAGCCTATTTGCCTATTCATTCTGGATTGGGTTCCTAAACCTCATTCAGAAGGTGTAGGAGAAATTTGCCTACCCTTCAGGCTTGGAGTAGTGGTCCTTCATGACCAATTTCAGCTGCAAGGAAGATAAACTCCCAACCTTGGCACTCAGAATACAAAGGGGATGATGATGATGGAATTGAGCAAGCTAAGCTAGAAACTAAACAGTATGATTTTTAGTTTCTTCCTTGTCCCATTATCTTTGCTGTATGCATGGTTACAACTTGCAACTCTTTAAGACATATAGGCTTGATTAATCTTATTTTCTATGATACTACTTTACTGGAATTGTTTAGTGTTTTGGCATTTGTTAGTTCTATATGTATAGTGTGTAAGCATAAAGCAAGCAGATTTTGTTGTTCTATATAACAACCAACTTGCAAAGTATATAACATAGGTGTAAGAAATGAAATGCTTTTGTAACATGGGGACTGAATTTCAGTCTTTATATAACAAAATAACAACTTCATACCATGGAAAATGACCTCAGAACTTTATTTACTAGGACATTACAAAAAGTATCTGAAAAGTATGATGGTGACTGATTCAGAACTGAGGCTGATCTAAAAAGACTTGGGACAAACATCTTGGAATACTGATTAGTCCTAAGTTGTCTTGGACATTATCTCTCTATACAAGAGTAGTTGTTGTATTTAAAAGTAACATATGCAACAGTAGGTTGCTGGCTTATGGAATCCACTTTTGTGGATAAGTTGATGCAATATTTTGTTTTTTTGTTTTTGTAAGCAGGTAAGATTTCCCTCTGCTTGTGGGCCAGGGGAACTGAGGTTCTAAAAATGTGCCCTCAAAGGTTTTTCACCTGGATCATTAAGTCAAAAAAATCAGAATGACAAACCGGCTGCAGGATCTCTGTCATCATCACTTTTCTCTTCCCAATCATTGCTGAAATTGAAAAATGATGACATGACTAAGAATTCTGGTAAAGACATATTGCTCATTCTTTATTTCAATAGTATGTTGTTCCACTTGCTTGGCAGTTATATCTAATTGAGTCCTTTATATTTATCTGCTCCTTTTGATTGGAATTGGATCATTGATGATATTGGTTAAAAATATAGTTAAAAATGTAATAAAAACCATCTATGTGACTTCACCTAACAACTTACACTTTCGGGATAGTTGGTTTATGATACGTATCCTTTTATGGTCTAGAATTCAATCTTTGTTGCCCCTATTTTTCTACTACAAAGCTTAATTTTAGCACAAAATAGGTGAACCTGTGTATTGTCCATACTTCAAGCCCAAAGGACTCTAGAATGGGGAGCATTTTTTCTTTTAAAGCTATGGTTTTGTAGATTAATCCAGATTTAGGTTAAGAATGTTACCTCTGTTTTACTAAGAGTGTGTTTGGGAGTTTAGAGGAAAGGGGAAAGGAAGGGTAAGGGAAGTGTTAGAGGGGGAAGGGAGGGGGAGGAAGGAAGGGAAGAGCTTTGCCCCAAAAAAAAGTTAAGTACTTAACTGAATGTAGTCAGACATTTGCTGGTCACATTATCTTTAATTTATCTCAAATACCATTTTTATTAAATTGTGCAGTGGTATATGGTATTTGTTTTTTCAAGTTGCTTCTCTGTACTCAATAGTATTTTGATCTTTCATGTAGCTTGGAATTTGCAAAACTCTAAATAGCTTTTAATGCTTTTTCTTATATATTCTATATGGTTGAATGTATGCAGGATATATGCTTATGTTATGGATTTGGTTTACATTTTTTACTGGGAAAACTTTGGCAAGCATATACCTATGGAAACTGAGGCAAGCATCACATTTTAAAGCAGTGCCAGTTTTGTGCTCTTTATTGAAGCTTGCTCTTCTAAGGGGGTTTTGAACTTGGGGATAGATCTACATCACAGGAACTAATTAACAAGACTTGCTCTTAAAAAAACAGAAAATGGATCCCCAAAGTTTGAATCTAGCCATCTTTTTTTGAACTGGGGTTCTGGGGCTAACAATTCCTGCTCATTTCTCTGCTTATACTCCTCCATTGGATTATTCCTTTCATCTAATGCTTGTGTATTCATTGGTTGTGCTATCCATAAGCTGGTTAAATCATTGTTACCTCAATTTTATCTGTCTCTTTGGTGTACTTTCAATCTAAATTTGAAATTTCAATATGGTAGACTACTCAAATCCTCTGCATCAACCTTTGCAGATGGATTCCAAGGAATGCTGTAGATGAAAACTGTAAATCTAGTTAGAGATCTAATGGATGATAATTTCATAATGGCAATGCATAATATTACCTTAGAATATATTTTCTCCATTTTCTACTGTTTGATTTTAATAGCACTAAAACATCTTATTTCTTCATTTTAGATGCTTCCTTGTTAGAGTCTGCTACTCATCTTTTCTGTTGTAATAGTACATCATTTGTTGAAAAATACCTGTATTTATTCCCCTCTTTCTACCAGCTGATTGTTGAATAATATCTGTGTGCCTTACACAGGAGCAAAGAGGGCAAGGGTGAAAGAAAAAATTATGCCACTAACAAGGGAAAACAGAAGTTCAGCAATGTTGAAGGTATGGATTTTTTTGGTGCAAACCATAGGTATCCTCCACGGGGCATCATGTTTGTAAACATTGAATGTTCTGCTAACCGTTATTTATTTTTCATTAATTAATTTAAAGTTGTGCATTTATTTATAACATGCTGCCTATAATCAGGTGGTGAGGAAGATTGGAGATATGCTTCTAATGCTAGACAAAAAAAAAACATCTTAAGTAATCAACTAACCTCTACTCAAAGAATTGATCTAAGTGAGTGCCTTTCATATTTTATTGTGATTCCACGTTGATTGTTGAGTTCATTTAGTGCGTTTTTAATGATTAAATCATATGAACATACTCTACGTTTCCAGTGATGCCTTGGTCTCTTCCAAATATTGCTTCTCATTGTTCATCAATGCACTCAAAATTGAATGCCTCATATACAGGTAAAAGTAGTTTATTTTATTTATTTGTTATTGGATGCACCTTACATGTTCACCTATTTAAAAAGAGTTGTGGCTCAGTTGGCAACGCAGACTGAGATTTAAAATTGGTATATTGAATCTAATCTAAAATAGTTTAATTTCTATGTTATTGTTAATAAGAGTAGTACTTTTTTTTGGTCAACATAAGAGTAGTACTAGTAATATACTTATAACACTCTTTTTTTAGTACACTATTTATTGTTGGATAAAATTCATGTGTGTCTTACTAAATCATGAGCTTCACTCTTTAATGGGTGGGTTCCATTGCCTAATTGCTAGGAGCATTATAGGTTTTACTCAATAATAAAAATGTATTAAAGAATATGCTAGCTAACATTCTCTATTCATAATAATGTGTTTTCTTTTTTTTAGAAAAAAAAATGATTACTCTTTGTAATGTTTTCACAGTTTTGAGTATTTAAAAAATTATAATGTTAACGTTCTGTGTTAAATGACAACATACACATGTCTCAAATGAAAAATTATACTAAAACTTTCTAATGATTTTCTGAGATAATAACCCTGTGTCTGAGAGTTCTCCAACTACAATGCATGCCTGCATGATTTTTGTATTATGCATGAATTAGACGCCTACTTTCATTTACACTTGTGTTTTTTTTTTGGGGCAATTTCATTTACACTTGTGTATGTTTTAATAATTTTCCAACTCAACATATAGATATTGGATTCTATTTTTGGGTTTGGGCCCAGACTATTTATCTTTGTCATTTTTACTTCAATCACTCCTCTTGAATAAATATAACAAAATGCAATTTGATTCTCTTAGGGTCCATTTTGTAGGATAAAGTTAGAATTTTAATTATTTTGTATTTGAGATAAATAAAAAATGAAAATATAAAATAATTATATGTTAGAGACAGATAAAAAAATTAAGTTCTAAAGTCACAATTATAAATTGCTTTAAAATTTCATCAAAGAAAATCACCAATGGCAATAGTGGTCAAAGGACAGTAGCGATGACAGTATAATTATATTGTAGGGTAGTAGATCATAATGCTTAGTACATGGATTGTGGCATGGTAACTAGTTTGTGTAATTTATGGTTTGTGCAGATTTGAATCAGGAAATTTTTTATCCATTTAACTGTCAGTTTATGGGTAACACTCTCGCGGGTTAAATGGATTTACTATGCAGATTTTCCTCGCCAATTCTTTTACCTACGGAAAAAAAATTAAGAGTTAAATATGTTTTTAGTCTATGAAATTTGACTCGAATTTGATTTTAATTTCTAAACTCTTTTTTTGGTGTATAAGGAAAGCAATGAGATTTGAACCTAAAACCTCATGTTAAACTACCCAAACCCCCAACCACTAGGCCGACCCTAGTGGGTATTAGTTCCTAAACTTTGAAATAGTTGATTTGGGTCCATCTGTTTTGAAATCACGTAATTTTAGTCCTTTCTTTTATACTATTAATTTTGACGTTAACGTGACAAACAAATTTATGTGTTAGCTTGTCCAGGCAGTTTCAATGAACATGATGTGACAATTGAAACACACCCCAGCTCATCCAAAATTTTATTTAGGGTTTTATTAATTAAAACAGAATTATCCACACATATTATTCAATAAAACAATGAAATCTGACTGGATGAACTGTGTGTTATTCAATTGTCACATCATGTTCATTAAAACTTACTAGACAAGCTGACACAAAAATCAATTTGCCACGTCAGCATCAAGGTTGACGTTATTACGTGGAGGGACTAAAGTTATGTGATTTCAAAACATGAAGAACTCAAACCAACAGTTTTAAAGTTTAGCGACTAAAACCAAATTCGGGTCAAATTTTAGTGACTAAAAACATATTTAATCCAAAAAATTAAATAATAGTTTCAATATTTTAGTTATTTTAAAGTTAGAAAAAGTATATATAAGAAAAAAATTAACAAGTGAAACTTAACCTTTTCTTTTTGGTAAAAAAAGAACTTATAAACTTTTCTTGTGCTCAACAAAACTTAACTTTTAACTAGCAATAAATAAATAAATAAAACTGATGGGCTAGCCCATTTACATGTAAAATATTGACCTTTTTAAAAATGGGCCTATGTGGAGCAATTCATTTAACCCAAAATTGGTGTGAACCAAGATATGTCGGCCTTTATACCACCTCCGGTTAAAGGTCAATAATTTGTCTAAAAGAGTGTGTTGTTAGCATTTCTCAATAAAAAATAATAATTAAAGGTCAATAATTGGTGAAAATAAAGTGCGTATTTGGATTCAGCATAGAATCCATCTAAAACGGGTTAAAAACCTTACCGTACTCTATATAGTGTTTGATGGGACGTGCATTTACTAAAAAATAACACAAATTCAAACAAGTTCTAAATATATATATAAAAAATAAAGGTAAGTCAAACACTCAAATTTAAGCTAGACTTGTAAAAAACAAATGATTATAATATTTGAATATGGAAAGTTAAGTAATTATAATTTTCTATATTAAATTACAATTTAGTAAATAATAAGAATATATAAATTATTATTATCTATATCCATTTTCTTGTATAAAATTATCATTATACACATACATGAATTAACACAAGTTTCTCATATCAAATTTATAAAGACTAAATTTATTTGTTTAGAGAAAAAATAAAATTAATTAAACATTTAACGAGTTGAGTTTGAATAATCATATATAGTTTGATGCAGTTACATTTCATGTGTTAGAGTGTCACATTGAGTAGAGATAAAATGTCGGATAATAATACATATATTTTGGACAATTCTTATCCTACAAATTAACTTTTGAGATTGAGTTAGACTTGATCCAAAATCTAAGATAATGTCAAAGCCTATTCTAGATATGTTGTTATTAGGCCAAATAAAAATAAGTCCAAATAAAAATATATTAGTCTTAAGCAATCATTAGGCCAAAATATAAGACCATAATGGTTAGAAATTGCTCACAACAATGGTGGTTGGAAGTTATTAGAGCACCTTTATCGTGGCTCTTAAAAGGGGGCTTAGCATTGTTCTTCAAGTGAGAATATGTGCATAAAATTTATGCACCGTTGGAGTCGGTGCTTATATAACCACTCGTCCACTCGATTCTAATATAAACACCGGTCCTTAAATAAAGTGTGATTCATTTAGTTGAATTTTTAGAGATGTTGAGTTGGAGAGAAGAGATACTTAAGTTATAAAAATTATAAATAAATAATATGCATTGATGAGTCCCACTTAAGATCTGTGAATAATAAAAGAGTGAGGTGCTACGATGGAGATGAGCTTAGTGTGATATAGTCAATGTGGTAGCAATGATGGTTGTTGTTTCACCCCAAAAAAAAGCAATGATGGTTGTTGGAATATGTTAATTTTTGCCACATGTAAGCACATTGATGTCTATTAGAAATTTCTTCAACATGGAAGCACATTATAAAGAATAATAAAATTTAAATTTTAACTTTTCTCATTGACCTTATAATTTTAAAGGATCATGTTTAGATAATATAACACAATTTAATTATTATATTAATTATTTTATATTTTATAAAAAAATATTAAGTCGTGTAAATATTTAATGTTTATCCCATGCCCATGGGTCCTTAAAATTTGTGTACACCTAATGTATATGGTTGGCTATAATAAGACAATTGAACAAGATATTATATAATATAATGATTTATTTAGTTATTTAATATTAATTGATTTATGGTCAATTTGGATAAAACTACTTCTAGGAGAAAAATTATAGAATGAATAAAGAAAATAAAATGAATTCAACTTCTTTCATAAGTTAAAATTAACTATTTATAGAGAAATTAAATGAGTGAATTGTAGAGACTAATTTCAAGTTATGGAAGAAGTTAAAGAAGTGTATTCAAACTGGCCATTAATACATATAACTTGTGTATACTATATATATATATATATAAAATAATTTCTCCTTTTGGATAGGATAACACTCCTTGACATGCTGGACAAACCATTTGGTCACTTGCATACCAATGTAAATAAAAATATTAAGAAATTTGTATTTTTTTTCTTTATGTTTTTGTTTAAAGGAACACAAACTAATCTCATTTTCTTTCAAAAATACGCATACACAAAGTGATGCTAGTAGTCTAGTATGCTATAATTTTACTTAAGAAAGGAAATTTGTGTGTCACAAAACAAAAGTGTGCTATAAAATCAAATACCGATGTTTATATATATACTCTTTCCTGATTTGAATATAAGAAAAAAAAAATAAATTCACACTAATTAAAAAGTTATTTAACTACATTTAAATTTCTTGTTATCATCTAAAAGTGGAATTGTATTGTCTAAATTACCTTACATTAAAATTTATTAAAACATATTTCAAGTGGACATACTCTCTTTCTATTAAATAGAGTGGTTGGAAAATAAAATCTGAATTAAATAAATGGTATTTTGGGATGATCTCATTAAATATGGTGAAATTAATTGAATTTTGTTTATATTTTAGTCCATCATATGTAAGTTTTTTGTTTATATTTAAGTTCGGAGTAACATCTAGGAGGAGTCTTGATACAAAAACACAAAAAAGTGGGAAAAAAAAAACAGAGGTGTAAAAACAACTAAATTGTCAAACAATCCTTGCTTTTCATACTCCATTTTTCTCCCGCTCCTCTCTACACTTCCTTTTTCTTTTATTTCTTTTCCTTTATTATCTTGTCGGTGTCAGTTTTTTCATTTTTTTTCTCATTTTTTCATTGGGTCCGGCTAACGAGTGTTCTAAAGGCACCGATTAAGGAATCGATATATAGAAGTTCTCTAATAAAAATTACAACATTGGTAGTATTTGTAGTATTAAATGATGCATAATTCAATAAAAACTTTCTAATTTTTATTTTTAACCAATATTCTTAAAATACTTATTAACATTTTCCTTTTTCATTTATTTTCTATTTCTTTTCACTTTACATCTATCACAATCCAAATTTGGTTTGTGAAAGAAAACATTACTCATGGTCAAAACAGAATTTGCAAACTTGATTATAAATCATCTACCAATCAGACACGTTGGTCGGTGACAAAGACTGGTAGTTTGAGACTTTGAGGTGAACATCATTATTTGTTAGATTGAATGTCTCCTGCCCCTCCTTGAAAAAGGTCAGATTTTATAATTGCTCCAAAAGGAGGTAATTGATGATTTTATAAATTTTCATATTTTAATTTTTAAAATAAAAATCAAAGGAATGTTTTTGTGAACTCAGCTTGAATATGACAAACTACAAAAAAGAAAAACACATGAATCTGATTAAACTACAATAGAGACTTATGTGTTAAAGTTAAACTACTCTTTGATGTGTTGTGTGATTTCCGTGTTACTATGCTTGGTTCAGTATATCTAGGGGTGGAAACAGGCCAGATCGTTCGTCAGAGGCCTACTACCCGGTCTACATCAGGCCCAAGTCAGGCCAATTTATTAAATAGATCAGGCCAAGGCTTTTTCAAAAGCCTATATAGCAAATTAGGTCATCGAAAAAGCCTTTTGAGCCTATCAGGCCGGTCTATTTAACTAAATATAAATAAAATACTAATATTTTTTATATTATTATTATTATAAAGATTTTTTATTACTTTTCCTTATAATTATATACTTATTAGCTTGTATAAACATTTAAGTATGTTAAAAACTTAAGCCTATAAATCTATTCATATATATATGCTTATGATATATTCAAGTACCTTATTATAAAACAGGTTTTCACGCCATGTCAGGCTTTAAATAGGTCAGATTTAGACCATAAAATAAAGCCTATGTCAGGTAACAGGCCAGACTCAGGTCATGGATTTAAGGTGCAGGTCAGGCTCAGGCCTTGGAAAGCCTAGTTCGGCTCGGCCTATTCCTTCACATGGATATTTTGGTGCTAGTATGGATTTGAATGCATCCCAAAGAGCCCATCTAGCATGTAGGTATCATGTATGTATGGGTCTACGTGTATAGTTAGATCTTTGTAGAATATCCCTGTTAGATATATTTTTGGTCCATTGCAAAAGAAAAAAAGAACAAAAACCCAAAAGGATGGGCCTAATTTAACCACTTTCGACAACCTCCCAACACTCTTTAAGATCTTTTGATGGGTCATCTTGGTGGATGACCAATGATTAATGGTGGGTCGATTTTCAGGGGAAAACAAGAACAAACAAAAATTCTAGTCAGATTGGATCATTGGTGAAAATTTTTATCGATTCAAATCAACTCAAAAAGTTTGATGGATGAGTTTGACTTTTTTTAATAAAAATTGTGGAAAAATGTCATTATTTATTTTTTAATAAATAATAAAAATGTAAGATTATAAATTAAAATATTGTAAAAATATAAAATTAAGATATTTTATTGATTTGAAGTCTATCAAGTTGAAAAATATTAACATTGATATCCTAACTAAATAAAATTGAGACTAAACAAATTATCACCCTTGGCCTCAGGGTTATAAGCAATGTTATAAAACTCGGACCGACCATTGACTCGGTCGAGGTACTGGGTTAATGGGTTACTGGTCGAACCAGTGAGTCATTGGTTAGACCGGTTGACTCGGTATATATAAAAGTCTATATATTTATATTAAAAAATATGAGATATAAATATATATTTAATTTTTTAAGTATATAAATATTTTTAAAGTTGAGTTTGATATAAAAAAATATAATGTAATATATCTCAACTTAGTATTATAATAGTAATTTGAAAAAATAAATGATAGGTAAAAAAATAGCGCCTGGCTTGGCTTTCAAAATAACACAACATATATATTTAATTTAACACATACATATTGAATCACTAGTTTGGTCTAGTGGTTGCGGATTTGAGCAGGTGTTAGTGGGGCGCGGGGTTCGAAACTCTGTCACTTCCTTAATTTTTTTAATAAGAACCGCGCAGCTTGCTTTGGGCATTGACTCGGACCCGGACCGGTTCAAACCGGTTCCGCCGGTTTATGGGTGGTCCAACCGGTTCTGAGGCGGTTCAAAGGCAGAAGCAGTCCAATTACTTAACTGGTCCAGGGTCCAGTTCCCGGTTGGACCGGCCGGGCCGGTCCGAGTTTAACAACAGTGGTTATAAGTGCTATAGGCCGAGATTAATAAAATTTGATATTTTGATCTAATCATTTTTTTTTGTGTGTGTAAATTCAGCCTAGCCACAAAAAAACAACAACACTTGGTTGACTTGGGATTGTGGCGAATATGTAAAATTTGATATTTTTTTTATAGTAAATTGTAAATTTTAGAAATAGGAAATTAAAGATTAAAATATGTTTTATAACATGTCAACAAATTATATTAACTAAACATTTTCATGTTAAGAACAAAACTTTCATTTAAATCAATAAGTTTTATTATCTATTACTAATTTTAAAAGTTAATTACAAGTCTTAGATAAGCCAACCTAATTTGTTACAGGTCATGCCGTGTTGTAAGGTCAGAGTCGTCATCTCTATGATTTAAGACGACTTGTGTTCTTGTAGGAGATAATCATGTTCGAGTCAAGAATATCCACGATATGATGGGGTTTTCTCTCTCAGCAAGAGATTTTCTATACATAAGGGATCAAATCTGAGAGACTTGCTTAATAGAAATCAAGTACGTACCACTTAAACAATCATTCTTATTGTCATTTTTTTCTTAAAAGAAAAGTAAGATACTTGAAAATATTGTGCGATTTGTTTATGTTTTACTAAGTAAATCTAGATACTTATATAACATAAAGTTATATAAGTTGTGATGGAAATTTTCCACAAGTTTAAAGTAAATTTCCACTATTTATCAAGTATATATAATGAAAATAAAACATTGTCATGATTTTCCCTCCTTGTATGAGCATATTTTTAATCTATTTATATTATTTAGAATAATAAATTGAAGTTACCATATGTTTTGATATTGTTGCAATTTGTTCGGAGGTTTTTTCGATTAAAATGTAGGACAATTCTATGGTGGGGAAGTAAATTTATTTCCCAACTTGTACACCCATTTGGTAACCTACTATAGTTGGTTGATCTTTGTCTACAATAATTGTTAGATAATCCCCGATCATTGGTTAATGAGAGTAAATTTATAAAGTAACTAAGGTTTGTGGGTGGAAATACAAGCATTAAGTTATCGAAAATCTAAGGGACAAAGGAAGGAGACACTACACACGACAGCCGTGGGCGGAAATTTAGGACATTACCTGATATGTTGCAATTTTGCTGCTACAACCTAGTGGCAATGGCAACAATGTTGTTTTATCATCCAAATATTGCTAACCCCATACATAACCTACTACTCAATCTAGCCAAATGGATCCCCATTTTGTTGACAAAACCTGTAACCCAACACATTGATTAAAGATGGATACCTCACATTAAATCCTTACCTTTAAGATCCATTACTCTGCCTTCACCTTACCTTACTGCAACCCTTACTTTCCCTTGCTTAAATATCCTGCCGCACAATTTTTGAACGGTCTCCAAACCTTAACCCTTCAAATTTATTCATCGTCAATGGATGGAAATTTTGAACCTTCAATAAGGGACATCTTTGCAAATTTCTCTAAATTACATCTTTATTGCTTCCATATGTGATTCTTTTCATCTGTTCTGTCACTTATTCTATTGCTAAATCTAATGACCATTAATGCTTATGCATGAGTATGGAACTTTTCAACTTCTCCACCGTAGACAAAGCCCAAAAGTAAAGTATGTAAAACAATCTAAAATTATCACTAAATTTCTTTAATTTAGTTATTCTAAATATCAATGACTGCAATAACCATTGCTTCTTTCATTTTAATGTATTTACTTTATTGCATTCCATGTCATCCTCTCATTTATACATGTAGAATGCAATAAGCTTTAAGTGATGATGATGTGACCTTTTTGTGTGGGCTGAATATTATTATGTAAGCATCAAAATATTATGTTGTGATTACATCGGGGTAAGTGATATAATATAATTGTGAGAGACGAGTAGATGTAGGGTTGCACATGGGTTTTGCCAACCCAACCACTATTTGATGGGTGAGGTTATGAACAATCAAAACCATGACCTAAACAAGTATGATCGGGTTCATATATACTTGTTTAGGTCATATGGGTTTGATAGTTCATATATAACCCGACCCGACCGTCATACATAAAATAAAAATTTAGAGATTACTATTACTAATAATATAATTTCTATGTCCTATAGACAACTCACATACAATTCACTTCAGATTTCATTTCATTTACAAACTAAGACAAAAAAAATCCTAGAAGTCTTTGACTCTTTTTTCGCCGATATGCCTTCCGTTGTCGTTGTTGTGATATTTCGGCTCACTTTCGGAACGGTTTGATTTGCAATTTCACTACTTCTCATCGTTGTTTCTCCATCCTTACCAGGTTGGCATCTCATTTTGTCGTATTGTGTCTCCTTCCGCTGTCATGCCTCTCCTTCCTCCGCCATGCCTTCTATTGTCGCTAATGTCACATTCGGTTTCCACTCATTGGTAGAACGATTCGATCTGCAATTTCTTAGCCTAGTTGCGAGTCACAACATTTTGTCGTGCTACCGTGCATGAGCCATGCCTGGAGATTTTCGTCATTAAATTAGTTATTTTGAGCTTGCTTCCGTCGCCGTTGTGTCGTCACCAATGTCTTTCGTTCTCCCTTGTCTAAGGCTTTAAGCGTTCTTCTTTGTCTTAATACCAAAATTAAGGATTAGATTGTTTTATTGTTAATTTTAGCTTTCTCATTTACTTGTTCTGTTTTTGATAATTAAATAAATCTACGGTTCTACACTCGTTGGAGTCCCTTTTTTATTATTTTTATTTTGTTTACTCATCCTGACTTCCTAAACTAATCAAATTGACTATGTTTGGTTTGGATCCATACAAAAAAAAATGACCAAACTAATCTAAAGTAATTGTCTGGGTTGGTTTAGAAAACCCCTTAACTCGACCCATTATTTAGATGTGAAGTTTCATTAACACTATAAACTAGTAATACACAAATAAAAGCATTGAACTATATTTACAAATGTGTATAGGCACATCAGAAAACTACAAGTGTTAATGTGCGCACACATTCACATGTATAGGCAGATCGAAAACCATAAGCCCTAAACCGCATATTTTTGTGGATAATACAAGTAGACACATTGGAAAGCAGTCATGCATAATCAATGGCAGTGCACGAGGTATAGTAAGAATCTCATGACTGTTCAAAAATCGACCAGTGCTTCCATACATTATGTATTTTCTGAATTCCCCTCGTAAGAAAAGCTTATTTGTATTCTTTTTAATATTTTATTTTATTGCTAATATAGCAAAGATAGCATAACAAAAAAAAAGAAAAATAATATATACATAGTCAAAATATTTTAAGACAAGAACTAGCAATTATTGACTGTGACACTAGTTTCATTATTATTTCCCATATATTGATTTGAGTCATCTAGGTGTAAGATTTTGGGAGTGATTACAAGTAGAGCTGGCAATTCGAGCTACTCGGCCAACCCAGTGTGGGTTGCAAGCTTTATCGAGCTGAGCTAAAAAATCTATGAGTTATTCAGGATGAAACTCAATAGTATATTAAGATAGAAAAAAGGTAAAATAGAAAATTTAAAATTTATTTGCATGAAAACAAAAGTAATGATTACGTTTCTCAATTTATATATATATTTTTTAAAGAAACAGTTAAATAAAAATTGGGGTAATAATGTCTAAATTATTTCTCATTTAATAACAACCAAGGAGAGACAAATCACCTGCATTCCAAAAAGCATTTGCACTACTAATTTAGCTCTTTTACCTTAAACTAATTCTTAGTGTTGCAAGTAGTTAATGATCCTTAATAGTAGATGGAAAAGCTGATATAAACTCCCAACCAAACATATACACACTGGTCTAGGAGTGTGTTTAGCTTGCCATTTCAGCTAGCTTAAAGTTGAAAATAGTAGCTGAAACCATTTCAACAATGTTTGGGAAGATAGTTTTTTTGGTAGCTATAAGCTTTTCTTAAAAAGCTACTTGGGGTAACTTTTTTAAAAAAGCTCCAATTTTCAGCCACCAGCTGAAAATTAATTACAAGTTTAGCCCCCAACCACCACCACTTATCATTATTTAATAATTAATGTTGTCCTTAAATGTCATTTTACCATTTTCAACTAGTTTTACCAAACACATTCAATAGCTTTTCAACTTTCAGCTAGCTTTAAACTTTCAGCGAGCTTTTTAGCTTTCAACTGGATTTAAGCTTTCAGCTAACTTTTCAACTAGTTTTACCAAACAAACTCTAGATCTGAAAAGAACACCTATAATTAGGATAAATGTGCGGAGAGTCTTCTGTGTGAAAGGAACAAAAAGCACATAATAGGTCTTGCTGGACAGCAATAATAACATTCCTTCTATTTGTTCTTTAGAAATATGCTCGATATTGTCAATCCATGCTTTTTAATCATTGAGTTTTTCACTTAAACTTCTGAAATTGTATGATCCATTCGTGATCAATTTGAATCCTAATTCACAAATTATAGTGAACATTGATATGCAGCAAGAAGAGTTGTGCCTGTACCCAAAGACGTCTGAGATATCAACGCTCACTTTTCTAGAGTTTGGTCTATAATGTGGTGGATAATAGCATCAAAACAAACAAACTACAAGGTGGAATCCTTTACAAAGACTGAAGGCTAATCACGTATGGATGCAAATATTTGCTTCCAAATATGGTCATGAAGGTACATTTAATACTTTCTGTGTCTAGACGAAATACTTTCAAAATTGAAGGCTTGTGGGATAATCATGCTTGTTATGCACTTGTATTTTAATTCAAAGAAATCAACCAAAGCTCATTTTTATGTATATATATAGTAGGAGACTTTAGCCTTGTATCAAGTATGTCAAGAGATATAATAGTTTTTTAATTTATAAGCAAAATGCATTTATCCCTTATTAGATTATAATGGGCACTCCAACCAATTTACAATCAGTACAATAAAATAGAAGTGGGATTTGGATCTTTTCAAGTGAAAATTTCACATGATTATCTCATGTGAAAATTTTATATCTATTTCTCTCCTCATAAATATTATGATCATGTGAAATTTTCAGTTAAAAAGATCCAAATTCATATATAGAAGTAAGGGTGAATGTCAAGAAATATATAGCAGTGGTCATCAACATGTTGATTTGAGTAGAGAATGTTGATTTCTTTTGAGTAAAGTTTTGCATTTGAGATTTATAAATAAAAAATGTCGGTCATCTAGCTTACGATAAAATTTATCTTTTAAATAAATATTAATTTTTAAAATGAAGGAAATATAATGGTGGATTAACATAAACTTGATATTATAACTTTTTATTTATTTTTAATTATAAGCATGATATAAGTGACACAGAGTTCAACTTTAATTAATCAGAGCTCAAAGTATCTTCTGTATAGCAAGTGTCTTATACAAATATATATATATATATATATATATATATATATATATATATGCCATCTTTATTTATAGATTTCCCTCTAACAGACTCACAAGACAATTATCCGATTATCAAATTCAATCCTTTACATTTGAATTAATGATAATTTACATTCTTTTTGTTTTTCTTTTTTCATTAAATATTGATTTATTGTCCAACATTTAGATTCTATATATGTATATATCTACAATATTGCCAACAATCTTAAACTATCATATGCAATATTTATAATGAATTTGACATGTTGTGTATGTGTTACCAAACACATTAGGAATTCTTTAATAAGTGTAGAGAGTAGAAAGATAAAAAAAATGGAGAGAATGGAAAAAGTGAATTATTTTACATTGAGATTATATCAAAATCAGACTATAAAAAAATTCTTCCGGACCCTAAGGGAAAAGTTGAAGACATGCAGTATTGAAATAACATCTGAATATTAATTCTACTGCAGCTTAATCAAATAAATTCAAGTAAAACAGTGCAATTTAAATAAGCCAATCTTAGTACATGAATAAAAACTGATTTGGTTTTTATACAACAAACATACAATTAAAATACAAACATACATAGGAATGCATAACAGAATACATACATGCGCATATATATATAAATAATCTCAGTACTATTGAACTCTCTTGGAAGCTATGGGTTTGATGAAGTAATTAAGTAACTAACAAACTGCATGCAATCAACATATATATATGGTTGAGAAATGCTAGCTATTCATGGTGATCAACAACCCTGTTGGCATTAGGGTCGTCGTTTTGGCTGAAAGTAGCAGACATGAGTGGCGATTCCCACACAACACCAAGGCCATAACCTGGTGCAGGCGGTAGTGCAGCAGCAGATGAAATCAAAGGATCATTATCATTTGGAGGCTGCTCTGATTGCACCACGTGTCTCTGTGAAGCAAAAGCATCCTCGTTGATCAAGGAATTGAGGAAGGAAGAAAACACATCATCAGCACAATAATTGATATTCATATCATCATCATCATAATCCTGGACGTTATTGGCCCCAAGTAAATGATCCATCGCAGAAACATCATCACTTGCAGCAGCAGCTGCAGCTTCTTGAATATTAAAATTCTCATAAGCAACGATCATATTATTATTCTCATGAACTGCTGTTTGAGAGATGCTCTTGGGATCAAATTCTTGGTTGATACCATGATGATGAGTAGTAGTAATAGAATTAGGGATTTGGTATGGAGGAGGTGGTGTAGTAGTAGAAGATGTGGGTGGGTTGAGAGGTTTGTGGGTTCTTGGATCAATCCCTTGGCTAATAAGCTTCTTGCTGAGATGTGTGTTCCAGTAGTTCTTTATCTCATTATCTGTTCTTCCTGGGATTCTCCCAGCTATCAAAGACCACCTATATATGCACCAACAAACACAGATTCTTAATTAATTGAAGGAATTAATACATGGATTATTGGAGACCTAAATTAATTAATTAGGATAAACAAAACCCTAGCTGCGATGGGAAATGAATGGATCGAATTAAGAGAAAGGAAACCCTAAGCGAAGGAGAGAGAGAGAGAGTGGCGTACGTACCGATTGCCGAGGAGGCGGTGGAGACGGAGGATGAGATCTTCTTCGTCGGGGGCGATCTGGCCGCGTTTGACGGAAGGGCGGAGATAGTTCATCCAACGGAGGCGGCAGCTTTTGCCGCAGCGGAGGAGGCCGGCTCTTTTGGGAAGAGTTCTCCAACGACCTTCTCCTTCTTTCCTTATGTAATCAGATAACACTTCGTCTTCCTCGGGTGTCCATGGCCCTCTCTTCAATCCAACCTTGCTACAGCATGGAGTAGTAGTACTAGTCGTCATCGTGCTGCTGCTGCCATTAACATTACCATTGCCGTTACTACTGTTACCGCTCTTCTTCTTGTTTGTTACTTTCGCTGCGGTTGAGCATGTCGGGTTCCTCATCTCTTTGAAATCGCGAATTACACACACAACACCTGACCTTACTTACTTCATATATACTGCTGATTGAGACTCTGTAATGATTATGTGAGGTCAGGGTCTAGATGCCTTTCTCTCTCTCTTCTCCTTTCTTTCTTTCTCTCTGTCTTTCTGCCCTATCCTTATTCAATTTCTTTTTATTTTTTTGGTTCCATTTTTTATTTCATATATTTTGCTTTGCAACAGAAACCAAAATCAACTGACACGCGCTAAAGCTCGGCTCTGAGATCCACGCCTGCCTATATCTCCTTTCCTTGCCAACTAACAACCGTTTTGTCATTTTCACCAATCCCTCTTGAAATAAATAAATCAATAGTTTTTTTAACATGTAATATTACATAAATTAATATTTTATTAAAAAATGTAATATTTTTTATTATTAATTTATTGAATGTTGTAATAATTTTAATTTTTAATAAATCATTTAAAAAATCGATAAATAAAATTAAGAGTCTTATTATTTTTTTATAGTTTATTTAGATTATTTTATAAATTTTAGAACTTTTTTTATAGATTAAAAGATTTATTTAAAATATTATCCATATAAAAATTAAAAAATATTTTTTTGAAACATTTTAAAATAGTTTTAGAATTTTAATTTTTAAAAATAGGAAGAGAGTTATATTTTTAAAAGTTATATATCAAACGGTGGTTTTTGAACTTTTTATTTTTTAAAACAGAAAATTATTTTTAAAACGGTAAATAAATATACCCTAAATATCTCTACCACAAAACAGTGCAAGGGTTAACTGACCATAATTTCATTTTCATGTAATTATAATCTTAGATTAATTAATTATTTATTAAAAGTATAAAAGTGCTAGCTATAGTAATGCTTTCTTTGACGGTTCTTTAGGATGAAAGTTAATTACATGGATCCCACCACATTCGTAGTGAGACCCACATAATTTGATGGGGACTTATCTAAATTTTAACTAGTCATAAAAAATATTGAAAAGAATATGTTGTTAGCACTTCTTTAATTTAGAAAGGATGCTACATGAGCACATTTATCACTCTGTGTTACGAATGAAAGTGATTGTTTCACGCCTTATTTATTTTTCTTTCACAATATTTCTTTATCTCATTCATATGGTTAAAATTGATCAAACCGTTAGTCGCAGTAGAACTGGACTATGATCCCAAACAAATTTGTAAGGCCAGAGTTCGAGTCGTTATTTTTTGGAGGACTTTATCTAACCATTACTCACGGCTCAAAAGTTAAACTCACAGCTATACTATGGGGAATTTCCGGTAAAATTCCACCAAAAATATGGTTAAAAAAGTTAGAGGAATTTTGTTATTTGTACAATAAAGAGAGATGTAAAGATAAAAGAGAAGAAAAAGATAGAGAAATATGAGATGTAATAGGTGATGTAATGGAGAAATAGATAAAAAATGTGTGTTATATATAAGTTGTATTTTTTTAATATATATGAATATGTTATCAAAAAGTTATGATAATGAATGCTTATGCTTATCGAACTAGCAAAGCTCCCATCCCATCAGTTGCATGTATACATCAAGGGCCTGAACATATATGTAAAGCAAAGGATCCGTCCGATCGAATTAATCATGGTGTTTCTTAACAACGAAGGATATATATTGAAATTGACAACGTAGTACAGGTATATTTTAATTAAAAGAGACAGGTTTGAGACAGGTGGCTCATTTTACGTTCCTATAAATTACAAAATTCTTTTTAAATCCAAGTAAATAATTAAAAATACAACATATTTATTAATAAAATGTAATATTTAATAGATATTAATAATTTAAAAAATTATAGTTTTAATAGATAATTTTTATTTTTTAATTTCTTAATCAGTATTCAAAATGCTTGTTAGTATTTATTAAAAATTATAATATTTAATATATACTCATAGTTTAAGGTTATATTTTTTTAATAAATATTTTTTATTTTCAATTTTTTAATTGGTACCTTTAAAATACTTGCTATTGTTAGCATTTATTGAATTGTAATGGCACAAGGTTTTTTTTTTAATTTGTAAGAATAGCTATTTAACTGAAAATAAGTTAATTTAGCTTCAAACATTGGAGATTTATGCAAAGTTAGTCATTCACATTTGTCCAACTTATTCGCAAATTAATTTATAATTTTTTAATTATATGATAATTATTTCCACAGGATCATTTATTCATGAATTAATTTGGAAATTTTTAATTAGAAAAATTAATTAGCATGTATCTAAACTTTATAATTTCTTTATATTTTGAGCTTTTTATTATCTACAAACAATTTTTTTGGTACAAGTAACTACCAACATTATTTTATATTATTAGCAAGGATTAAAAATTAAAAAACAAAATGGTATGACATTTGACGAGTAAATCTTCAAAATGGTCCATGAAAGATTGGCCATCGGTCAATTTGGTCCCTGAAAAAAGCAAAATTGTAAAAAGGTCCCTGACAGATTATAACATCAAGCAGTATGGTCCTTCTGTTAACCCCTCTCTGTTAAAGTTAACAGAGTTGATGATATGGCACTGTTTGTGCACAATCAGCACTAAAAGACTCAAACTCTTTATTTTAGTCCCTGCACAGTCAGACTAAAAGATTAGAAACCCATCAAATTAAGTCCCCCTCTCACACTGAAACGTAGCAACGACGAAAGCTTCCTCCTATTTTTCTTCTGATTACACTATTTTTGGATCTGCTTTTTCCATTTTCTTTTTATTTTAACAAACGTTGATGGCTAGGAGGATGGCTCTACAGCAGTGCATGTGTATGGAGGCTAGTGGTTTTGGGGGAATCTTGGGATAATGGTGGTGTGGGAAACAAAAAAATGATCTCGATGGACTTGCACAGCTATCATCTTCAGCAGATTTCAAAACAAAGACAAGAGTAACTACATCACTGCAAATGATCTTCAAGCTACATATTCACTCTACCCTGGAAGCCCTTCCAGTAGCCTTAAATCTCCAATATCAAGGAACTTTGGTGACTGTTTATCATCCTCTTTTCCCGAACAGGAGTTCCGCCCACAGTGGGATTCCTCATTATCTCCTGAGAATGGAAAATATCAGAGGACTGGGTCTGGTAGGGTGCCTGGGCATGACACAAATGGTGTCACTATATATGGCATCCCAAGATACAAATTTCTTTTACCCTGCTACCTATGCACAATTCTATTTAGACCAAAATCCTCCATTCCCTCATAATGGTGGGAGATTAAGTGTTTTGAAAGATTCAGATGTTCAATCTACTGGTGGAAATGGACATCAAAATAGGCATGCTATAAGTCCTAAGCAAGATGTGGAAGAAATAGAAGCTTATCGAGCATCCTTTGGTTTCAATGCAGATGAAATTATAACTACCCCTTAATACGTAGAGATTTCTGTTGTAATGGAAGACTCTTTCACCATGATGCCCTTCACTGTTGGCAAATCAACAATGGAAGAAAGCATACCGCCTTCATTGATGAAAGGATTCAAAACTCAGGAGACACAGGCGACATTGTCGAGTCTTAAAAGTCTTAGATTAGACCCAGGTCCTGTTGGCAAGGAAGCACACAGTCTGGTCCCTATATGTCAAGGATATGAAGGTATGCTTTAAATATTTTTTCAGAACATTTGTTTTATCACATCTTGAGAAATCTTGGAACTAAACAAAGAGCATTTCTAAATTAATTATGATTTAGTTTCAATGTTGTATAATATAAGTTCAATAATTAGAGCCTTGGTGTGTTGTACTTACTTTTAAATGGATTAAGAAGGTTATAACAATTTTTCTCTAGTAAGATGTAAGGTTTATTAGTAATCTTAGTATGCTTAGGTGGTAAAGTATTAATATGGATTACCATAAAATAGAGGGTAATTTTGTGTTATAATAGTTGTATGAATTTAAACTGATTTGGATGTCCTATCTTTGCTTCAACTTTCTTTATCTACCTGGAAGCAAATATTTTTCTTTCTTGCACATGTAAGATCATTAATCACAGGGGCATTGTACACCAGATAACCATACTCTCACGGATGATGAAGATATATTCTAAAAAATGGGGTCATCCAGAATGTGCAGGAAATATCCGATGGGGTTATCGTGCTCCGATGCATATGTTGACTATAGGAGGGGAAGAAGCTCACTAATGTTACTCGTTTGGGATGTAGCCCTTGCTCCTGCATTGTGCAAGCAATTTGAAAGGCCCCATAAGTACATGAATTCCCAGAGTGAGTATAGGCAGTGACCATGGAGGTATAAGCCACAAGATCTTTGTTGGTAATTTCATCGAACACCTTATATGCATCCTCCAATTTCCCATATTCAGAGTACAACTGTATGAGAAAAGAACCCGCAAAACAATCAGAGTTTAAATTAATCTTCAAGGAATCCACATGAACCCCTCTTACACACTCAGTCTTCCCTAGAGTAGGCAACTTTTCAGGCAAAACGTGATGGCGGAGCCACTCAAACCAAATTTCCAATGCTTCAAATCCAAATAGCAATGGAGAACCTGGCCGTAGTGACCACTCTTAAAATACGCAGCAAGTATGGAAAGGTTTTCGTTGATGATGGCATAAAAAAGACGTTTTTGAAGGAGGTTCTGAATTTTTTTCTCAAATGATATCCTTCTGTATAGCACGGGAGAGGGAAAAGGACTTATTTGATGGGTTTCTAATCTTTTAGTTTGACTGTGCAAGGACTAAAATGAAGAGTTTGAGTCTTTTAGTGCTGACTGTGCACAAACAGTACCATATATATCATCAACTCTATTAACTTTAACAAAGAGGGGTTAACAGAAGGACCAAACTGCTTGACATTATAATCTTTCATGTCACGGACCTTTTTACAATTTTGCTTCTTTCAGGGACCAAACTGACTGATGGCCAATCTTTCAGGGACCATTTTGAGGGTTTACTCGATAATTGACAAGTAAGGAAGTTATCCCGGCATCATCTACATTGCTAACTTTTCAGGCTGTTTAGCATTTTCTATTTTTGTATCCTATTATGACATCTTTCCTTGAGCATTGTAAACACATCAATATTCTTCGCTTCGTTCGTCCCGTTTTACTTGTTAAACGGAAAATATTTTGATTTATTTAGGGCATCTTTAACGGGCTGCTTATTGAGCATTTAAGCAACGATGCTTTATGGGATTTTGTCGTTAGAAAGGATTTTGAGCGAGGTGCTTCCCAAGCACTGGTACTCAGTTGAGCACCAGTGCTTTAATTTTTTTTCTTTTCCAGGAGTTTAAGCCCCCGATAATATTCGGGGGTTTAAACCCCCAGTAAATATTTTTTTATTTTTTTTATTTGGCTTTTTTGGAGGTTCCAACCCAGGTATTTTTTTAAAGTGAATTTACCGGCAGTTTAAACCGCTGGAAAATAACATTTTTTTTAAAAAAACTCAAATTTTTATTTTATTATTTATTAATATTATTTTATTGTTTATTAATTAAAATATTTGTAAATAAAAAATGGATGATATGTATATATTGGTGGGATCCATTTAAGATTTATGAATAGTAAAAAAGTGAGGTGCTAGGTTAGAGAATAGAGGTGCTTAATAAGAACCTGCTGATGTGTACTGGTGGGACCCATTTAAGATCCGTGAATAGTGAAAAATTGGGGTGTTGGGATAAAGTTGCTCTTACTTATTGTTTTACTGCTTCCAACAACATTTTTTAAATTTTTTTATCAAATATGACCTTTATAAATAATAATTTATATTATTTTTTTAATATTTTGACCCAAATTATTCTATCAGAACCAATTCTAATAGTATTTTATATATGATTTATGTGTAAGTTGTAGTTTTCATAACATTCATGATTTCAAGAAAAACTATTGCACATCATAACTCATAAGGATCTTAGAATCTATTATTCTCATATACATTTTTAATAGTAAGAGAGACGTACCTTGATCCATGAGAAGCCTAATAAGAATAAGTTCTTCAATCTACTTTTCCCAATCTGCCTTTTTGCCTTTCTTTTCTTCCTCACACTCTTTCTTGATGGTTAATAGTGAGTAACCTTCATGGCAGAGACAAAACCCTTGTTTCCTTCGATTTAGCCAACTTCCATCAAGTTGGTTACCATTAGTTTTAAAAAGATAACTTCTCATACTAACCAATAGGTCCCTTTATTTTATTAAACCACATTTAGGACCATAATTATATTTCACACGAGTCACATTATTTAATTAATTAATTTATTTTTCTAACATTCTCCCACTTGACTCATGTGATGCCATAACACTTCATGATTTAATAAATACAAAAATCATAATGCGCATTAAAAGACCTTGAATAAATTGGTTCCATCATTAATCATAATTAAAGATACAAAAATAATAAGAGTCATGGCGGTTACATGTCATTTAATCAACATATTCCCTTCCATGTACTACTATATTATCCTCTCCTTAATATGACTTTACAATGAGAAGTCCATAATGGGTTCAAACATAGAGTCATTTTCATTAACAATAACATAATTTGTTTTCCACATCATAATTTGCATGCATATACATAAAGTAGAAAATAGAAATTTCATAAACTTGTACACTAATGAGCTCAGAGTTTCAAATAGGCATTAATAACAACATTAACATTCAACATTCACTAATAGACATAATGTCCATATTCTCAATATGGCCAGTAAATGCTTTGGACGGTAACCCTTTTGTTAAAGGGTTAGCAATCATAAGATCGGTGTTAATATGTTCTATTGACACTCTATGTTTCTGAACTTCTTCTTTAACGACAAAGTATTTCAATTCCACGTGCTTAGCACCTTTGGAATACTTGTTTTTAGAAAAGAAAACAATTGTGGAATTATCAAAATAAATTTTCAGCGGCTTGGCAATACTGTCAACCATTCCATGTTCTGAAATAAAATTTCGCAACCAATTAGCCTGAACTGTGGCCTCAAAGCATGCCACAAATTCAGCCTCCATGGTGGATGCAACAATGACTCACTGCTTCACACTTTTCCATGAAATCGCTTCTCCGGCTAAAAGATACACATAACCAAATGTAGACTTTCTTGTATCCATACAACCAACAAATCTGAATTTTTATATCCAATCACCTCAAGATGATCAGATCTCCTATAAGTAAGCATGTGATTCTTTGTCCCTTGCAAGTATCTTAAGACTTTCTTTGCAGCTTTCCAATGATCCAATCTTGTATTACTCTGGTATCTATCAAGCATACCAACTTCAAAGCTAATATCTGGCCTTGTACATGTTTGAGCATACATCAAACTCCCAACAATAGATGCATAAGGGATATTTTCCATCTGTTTCCGTTCTAAATCATTCTTTGGACATTGCATGAGACTAAATTTGTCTCCTTTTTGTATTGGAATGGGAGATGCTGAACATTTATCCATTCTGAATCTCTCTAAAACTTTATTAATATATGCTTTCTGAGACAAGCCTAACAATCCTTGTGATTTATCACGGAATATTTCTCTTCCTATCACATAGCCTGCCTCACCCATATCTTTCATTTCAAAGTTGTTAGAGAGAAACTTCTTAGTCTCACTTAATAGACCAAGATCATTAGTTGCAAGCAAGATATCATCAACATACAAAATCAGAAATATAAACTTGCTCCCACTGACCTTTAGATATATACACCGATCAATAGTGTTTTCCTTAAATCCAAAGGACATAATAGTATCATTGAACTTAAGATACCATTGTCGGGAAGCCTATTTAAGTCTGTATATTGATTTCTTAAGTTTACACAACACGTGTTCCTTTCCTTCTTCAATGAACCCCACTGGTTGGTTCATATAAACATCCTCTTCTAAATTCCCATTCAGAAAGGCAGTTTTAACATCCATTGATGCAACTCAAGATCATAATGAGCTACTAATGTCATGATAATTTTGAAAGAATCTTTCTTAGAAATTGGAGAAAATGTTTCCTTATAGTTAATGCCATCTTTTTGAGTAAAACCTTTGGCAACAAGCCGAGCCTTGTGACGTTCGATATTGCCATAAGAGTCACGCTTAGTCTTAAAGACTTATTTACACCCAACTCTCTTTCATTCTTCTGGCAATTCTACAAGGTCCCAAAAACCATTTTGTGCTATTGATTTAAGCTCATCTTTCATGGCATCTAACCACTTATCAGAATTACACTACTATAAAAAGGCATTCTACGACGGGCATTCCACGACGGTTGAGGGCCAACCGTCGTTGAAACATGCGCGGTGGCAATTTTGCAATTATGTGGGTAACTTACAACGACGGTTGGCCCATAACCGTCGTAGAAAGTACTTTTCTACGACGGTTGCCAATCAACCGTCGTAGAAACGTACCTTAGAATAAATGTTTAAAAAAATAAAGGGGGTGTGAATAGCAAAACATGGGTGGTGCAGGAGTAATATGGGTCTACCACGACGGGCCCAGTGGACACCTGTCGTGGAAGACCTTATGGGGGGTGTGACAAGTAAAGTGGGGAAGTGCAGGGAGCATTAGGGGGTTCAGAAAGGAAGGGGGTGTGAATAGCAAAACATGGGTGGTGCAGGAGTAATATGGGTCTACCACGACGAATCAAGAATGACCTTGGTCGACTTTCGGAAGATTGGATATAAGGACGAGCCATTTATCATGGCACATCAAGCTTCACAGGTGTTTTATGTGAAGGACTCTGTGTCGGAAAATTGGTCTATCGTTCTCCATGGGAAGAAACAAGAAATTCTTCCGGAGTATGACCAGTTGAACCTTGATGTCGGTGAAACTCGATCATTTTCTTCACTAATGGTTAAGAATGTCGAGGATGATGTTGTCGATGATGTGCATGCCACTCGAACAGACCATAATGAGGGAATATGGGAACAAGTTTAAAGGTAGATTCATTTAATTATTATGTTAATTTTATGTCTTATTTTTATAAGTTTTACTTTTGAAGGTTACTTTGTGTATAATTGTCACTCATATTTGTTTTTTTTTTCATTTTTCAACAGAGATATGGCTGATGATCATGGTCCGCCTCCATGTTCAGGGGATCCTTCAGGGGATCATTCAGAGTCATCCTCCAGAAGATCTGTTAGAGGACCTACTAGGCTGAGATGGCTTGCACAGAAATGCGCCAATGGGGAGAAGGTAACACTGACCATTAATGTTGATAGCGGGGTGGCTACTGGGCCAAACTCCGATCTCCTTAGCAGTTATCTCGGTGTATTGGCCCGAGACAAAATTTCAATTTTAACACCGACTTGGGAGCATGTGACTGAGGCTGAGAAGACCGTGCTGTGGAAGGATGTTTTGGTAAAACACTTATATGATATTTTGTCAAGTTTTTTATGAATTTGATGTTAACTCTAATGTATGACTGATTCTATCTTTGTTTTTCATATAGGCTCATTTTGATATACCAAATGTACCGTCATTGGAATCGAAGTTATTGTCTTCGATTGCGGTGAAGTGGCGTCAGTTTAAGTCCCTGCTAACGACCACATATATTTTTGGCCCAAAGAAGGGTCAGAATCCTTGTACCAAATATCAGGGCATTGATGAAGAGACTTGGGAACAATTTGTGGAACTCCGTGAACAAGAACATTGGCAGGTTAGTGCAATTCAGTTTGTTTTACTCATTCAGTTTTGTATAGATTTGTAGTAATTTATTATTCATTCACTACAGGATGTAAGGAGGAAGGCTAAGGAGATTCAAGCACATAATGTAACCCCCCACATTCTGTCTCGTGGGGGTTATAAATTGCTTGAAGAAAAAATGATAAAGAAGAAGTTGAAAGACAGAGCTGCAGATGGTGATGATCCTATTGCAGACCCTCCATCACCGCCTACACGTCATGATAAATGGAAGCAGGCCCGTGTTAAACCCTCAGGGGTATATACCTCTGAAGAATCACGCGTTATCTCTGAGAAGATTGTAAGTTTTAATTTTGTAATTGATTTTTTATTTCCTATACAAATTCTTGATTCCATACCCACGCTCTCTGTCACTATATTTGTTAACTGCAGGATTCTTTGGTTGAGCAATCTACTCAGGGGACCTTTACACCAGAAGGTCGTGATGATATACTTGCTACTGCTATTGGACGACCAGAGCACCCTGGTCGTGTTCGTGCTGCTGGATCAGGGGTTGGTATTCGGTCATTTTTTGGATCAAAGTCCAAGAACTCCTCATCAAGTGAGCCTAGCGGTGAGCACATCGAAAAGATAACACAACGACTCACAGTTGAAATCACAAATAAGGTGAAAGATGAAATGAGGATCGAGTTGGAGTTGTACAAGCAGGAATTGTTAAATGCATCGCAGACAGGTGCTCCTAGTCAAGACTTTGTGACTAATGCTAATAAAATCAGCACAAAGGGTAGTTGTTCACCAGATGGGGGTCAGGTGGATGAAATCCCATGTCAGCTGTATGTGGAGTGCACACCATCCCCTAAGTTGGTGGCTTTGGGGAAGGTTTTCATAGGGGCCACCACGGTACACAATATTCCTCTTTCACCTGACACAGTCAAGGTATCAGTGGAAAAGGTTTTCGATGAGAATGCTCCTGTTCCTATCCAGACATTGGAGGTTGCTATTGTACAACAAGCATATCAGACCTTTATTGCCTGGCCCCGACATCTAGTTAGGCAAACTCCAACCCCTATGGTATAGTTGACACTTATATATATTACTACTTTTCACAATTACATGTTTCTTTTTTATATCCTCAACAATGTATCTATATATATTACTACTTTTCACAATACATTGTTCTTTATGTGCAGCAAAAAGTACAAAAGAAACGACAAAAAGAAAATACCAAGAAGGGACCTTTTCCAACCGATGATCCCCTTGCTAGCTTGATTGAGGTTGCATCCGCCATTAAATACAGCTCTATCGAGTTGCCATGGGATGAGGAAGTTTTTGGTACGAAACAGATGTCCATACCCCTGTATTTAACCGTCTCAGATATAGGAGAGGTTGTGGCGGGCGATGAATATCTTAACATCACTGTCATTCATGTGTGGGAGTTGTAAGTACTTTGCCAACTAAACTTGTAGTTTTATTATTAAGTAACTTTAGAAGGAAATTTCCTCACAACGAAATATTTCTTATTTCAGGTTTTTGGCTTCGTTATCCTCACATGAGGATGTGTATGGATTCATTGACCTTCATCTAACCTGTGAGGGTGTAAATGAAAGAACAGCTATTCAGGTGTACATCGCCAATGCCTTGCAAGATGAGGGCAAGAAGATTTATTTAGCACCTTACTTTCATGAGTAAGTGGAAATACTTGTAGGTTTTTTAATATTTTTATCATTATCAAAATAAATATCTTGCAGTATTAACTAATTTTCAATGCAGACGCCACTGGCAACTACTGGTTATATCTGTCGACGAAGACAGTGCTCTGTGGTTTTGTTCATTGCATAAGAGGCCCCCAAAGAGATTTTTTGACATAGTCAATAGGTAATGACAATGAATTTATTAACTTTAGAAGTCTTTTATTGAATTATTAAACTCTAACTCGTGTGATATTTTTTATATTAGTGCATATTCAACATATCAAATGTTGATGGGTAGACCTGGACATAGAGCTCATAAGCTAACCTGGAAATACGTCAAGGTATTTACATGGATTCAATAAGATATTTTAATAAAGTGTTGTCTATGGTTTTAATTATTTGACTAATATTCATTTTGAATTGTAGTCCAACAAACAAGTTGGAGGGTATGAGTGTGGCTATTACGTCATGCAATGGATGTCTTGCATTGTGCAAGGGGGAATTCAAGTCGCATTGGACAAGGTAATCCAACAAACAAGTTAACCCCAATTGTCATGCAATTGATCTATCCACTAATTACAAGTTATTTTATTTTGCAGTATTTCATGGATAGTAGCCCACTCAACTCTGCTTCAATTGATTACATCAGAAAGACATGGGCTGCATATGTTATTGACTTGTATAACAAAACTTTAGAGTAGTTGATCAGTATTTGATTACTTGTAGTAGTTTTTTTATATAGTTTCATTACTTATAGTAGCTTTTATATTTACGTGTAATGTGATTATGTAAATTGATTAGTGCACCGAGTATGTGAAGTGTCATTACTATGTTGGTATTGCTGGGATTGTCTGGACTGTATTTTCTATTTGCAGGTTTGGGAAAATTGTAAAAAACAGAACGAACAAAAAAAAATTAGACTTTCCACGACGGTTGTGTCCACAACCGTCGTGGAAAGTAGGCTTTTCACGACGGTTGTGGTCACAACCGTCGTAAAAGAGTTGCTCAAGAAGAGTGGGTTGAAGTAGTTTCCACGACGGTTATGGTCACAACCGTCGTGGAAAGTCTTGCTTTTCACGACGGTTCCTTTTCTAACCGTCGTTGAAAGTAAGCCTTTTCACGACGGTTACCAGTCCTAACCGTCGTAGAAAGTCAGTTTACAACGACGGTTAGCACGCGTCGTGACAAATTCCACTTAACAACGACGCCTGGATCTACGACGGTTGTGCAACCGTCGTAAAAGCCTCTTTTTAACCGTCGTAGAAAGCCTTTTTTGTAGTAGTGTTATCACCATTAATGGCTTATGAAAATGAAACTGGATCATTATCAATGCCCAAGTCATTTTTTGACTCTTGTAGATAAACCATATAATCATTCGAAATAGCATATTTCCTTTCTCTTTGGGATCTTCTTAATATTATTTCTTGCGGTTGTTCTACTACAAGTTCATTGTTAACCTTAGGATCATTAATTTGTTGTTCTTCTTGATTGTTGTGTGGTTCAACAACATGAGGAATAACAATTCTAGAAGTAGAGGCACTAGTTAAAGGAACTTGTACTCTAACTTCCTTAATCTCCACATTTCGTGAAGCTTCACTCCCACTGGTTTCACCATTCTCAATGAACCAGACATTTCCAGTTTCAACAATTCTGGTACTAAATGTAGGACAGTAAAACATATACCCTTTTGATTTTACTGGATAACCAACGAAATATCCACTGATTGTTCTTGCATCCAATTTTTTCTTGTGGATTGTATATTCTAATTTCTGCTTAACAACCCCAAACATGCAGGTGTCTCAAACTAGCTAGGTTTCGTACCTGTCCACAGCTCAATAGGTGTCTTTTGAACTGCCTTACTAGGAACCCTGTTCAACAAATACATGGCAGTTTTAAAGCATACATCCACAATGATACAAGTAAAAATGAATTACTTGACATGCTCATAACCATATCCATTAAGATTCGATTACGCCTTTATGAAACACCATTTTGTTGTGGTGTACCTGACATTGTGTATTGAGCACAAATACCACGTTTCTCAAGGAACTTAGAAAATGGACCAGGATGTTATCCACTTTCATCATATCTTCCATAATACTCACCACCTCTATCTAACCTGACAATTTTCACCTTTCTGTCTAATTGCCTTTCCACTTAATTTATATAAATTTCCAAGGCATTCACTGCTTGAGATTTCTCATGCATCAAATAGACATACTCATAATGTGAAAAATCGTCAATAAAAGTGATAAAGTACTTTTCTTTATTGAAAGAATTTACATCAAAAGGTCCACATATATCAGTGTATATAATTTCAAGAAGCTGAGTGCTTCTTGTGGCTTCTTTCTTTGTGTGTTTTGTTTGTTTGCCTTTAATACAATCCACACATACATTTAGATCAGTAAAATCTAAATCCGAAGGATTTCATTCTTTACTAATCTTTGCATCCTTTCTTTGGAAATGTGTCCCAAACGCTTATGCCACAAGTAAGCAGAACGTTCATTCACTAAACTACATATAGTGCCAACATTATGATGCAAGGTCATAAGAGTTTCAGCATATAAATTATCAAGATTCAATTTATATAAACCATCACAAAGTGTACCACATCCAATCATACAAGTACGCTTATACAAACTGAAACAACCATTCCCAAACCTAAAAGAGTATCCAACAACATCAAGTTTAGACAAAGAAACTAAATTCCTAGAAATACTAGGTACATAAAAAGTACCAAACAAGTCGAAATGAAGTCCAATGTCAAGGATTAAACGATAAGTCGACAGTTTCCACTGGAACCTTCACTTTATTCCCTATGAAGACAAACTTCTCATTTGGGTTTATGGTCCGGGTTGAAAGGAATCCCCGCATCATATTAAAAACATGAGTTGTACATTCAGAATCAATCCACCAAGTATTATGGGGAACTTCAGTTAAATTTGATTCAAAACATACATAAGCATTATGCTCACCTTTCTTTTCGAACCAAGCTTTACGTTTTGGGCAGTTCTCCTGGAAATGTCCAGACTTCCCACAGAAATGACATTTGCTATCTTTCTTCTAGATTTTAGTAGAGGACTCACCAATCTTTAATGGCCCTTTGCCCTTTCCATGATTCTTAACAACTTTCTTTCCAGCTCCCTGATTATTCACATAATGAATGAAGTGGTTTCCTTGATTCTTAAGTCTGGTTTCCTCATGAACTAACATATTGTGCAATTCATGCACGTTCCATTTGTCTTTCATTATATTATAGTTCACTTTGAAAGGACCATACTCAGACGGTAATGAGTTCAAAATGAACTGCACGAGGAAATTCTCATCCACTGCCATTCCAAGAGACTTAAGTCTTGCTGCAATATTTGTCATCTCAATGGCATGTTCATGCATAGTACGAGAACCATCAAACTTCATGGTGGTTAAGGTAATCATTAATGTCCCAGCAAGAGACTTGTCAACGGTTTGGGAGCGCTCTTCCACAAATTTCATAAATTCTTTTGCACTTTCAGTTTTGGGAAAAGCAGACTTAATGTTATTTGTTATGCTCATTCACATAAACATCGGGCTAAGTCTGTTTAACTTTTCCCAAGCCTTATAATGGGCTTTCTCTTCATTGCTACTAGCATCAATAATAGCAACAGGTTTTTCAACTTGAAAAGTCAAATCAAGATCCAACACACCTAAGTGAAATTGGACTTGTTCGCTCCAATCAGAGAAATTCAACCCATTAAAGACCGGGACAAACATAGCATGCGAATGTAAAGATACAAGAATAGATACTGCAATTAACATATGCTTAACATTAATACTTTGAGTTATAAACTAAACATACAATACAGATTCAAACGACAAACAAGCATTCTATGCATACTAATATTCTCATTTGGGTGATACATTAATACACAAAAACATAATAATGCTAATAATATTAACATTATTTTGTAAGACATGCATTAATTAGAAATACTTATTATCTTTGGATATATAAATAAAGCTAATAACGCATGCCCACAAATGGGGGGTGTACTTGCAAAGGCACTCCGACGCCCAAGTCAGATACACTAAACAGTCAAAATGGTTGACTGAGTGAAGATTGCGTACCTTGTGAATTATTGATACCTCTTATTTATAAGGGTCTTGGGCCTGTATAAATATGGTAAGCAAGTATGATTATAAATATAGTAAATTGGCAAGTACATATAACTATGGATAGTCAATAATATCATAATAAATCCTGCTAATGTCATTTTGGGCTGGCTGAATTAATGGGCCTAAGGGATTAGTCCATAACACAATCAATTTCCAATTGGAATTGAAGTTGATAATGACAGGGAAAGGCTTTGCAATTTCGTACTTCTTGATGTCAATTAAACTTTTATGATTTCAATTTGAAATCAATCCGTAATGCACCAGAAATACCACATAATCAATCCGTAAAATTTCACGGTAATTTAATTACAAAAAATTCTACCATTCACAAATTTCTAATTTCAAAATTAGGGTTCATAAAAATTGGGGAAAAACATCATTCATTGAGAATCATAAATTCAACAACCTAATGTTCTGATACCACATGTAAGTTAAAGTTTTCATAGCATTCATGATTTCAAGAAAAACTACTGCACATCATAAGGATCGATCTTAGAATCTATGATTCTCACATACATTTTTAATAGTAAGAGAGACTTACCTTGATTCATGAGAAGCCTAGTGAGAATAAGTTTTTCAATCTACTTTTCCCAATCTGCCTCTTTGCTTTTCTTTTCTTCCTCACGCTCTTTCTTGATAGTTAATAGTGAGTAACCTTCATGGTAGAGACAAAACCCTTGTTTCCTTCTATTTAGCCAACTTCCATCAAGTTGGTTACCATCAATTTTAAAAGATAACTTCCCATACTAGCCAATAGGTCCCTTTATTTTATTAAATCATATTTATGCCCATAATTATATTTCACATGAGTCACATTATTTAATTTATTTATTTATTTTTCTAACATTATGGATATACGTACTATGGTGGAATGACATTAAACTCTATGTACTTTATATTTATGAGTTGTGACTAATTAAATTTAAAGGAGAAAGAAAAAATTCATCCTATTCTATTAATTTCTAACCCAGACTTCCTAGGATAAAAATTATATTAAAAAATAAGATAAAATAGTTTAATATGATGAACTTTACATATCCTGTCACTTATACTATTAACCAAAGGAGCCCTAATAACAAGTAAGATAGGATGGATGAAGGGAATATATTGTTGGATTGACCATGGTTAACTTCTAAGAATGAATGAAAGAGCAGAAAAAGATTCAAATTAATAAAAGCTTGATTATATAGGATTTGAAAATTGCAATTCAGTGAAAATAAAATGTAGCTTGTAATTTGGGTTAAATAGGATAATATAAGCTCTAATTAATAAATTTTCTGAATTATTTTAATTTCTAACAGCTCAAAGAGTGAAAATTGAGAACGTCTAAATTTTTAAAAAATAAAATAAAAAAGGAATATTTTTTTTGCAATAAAAATAGTAAACTTATTTTCTTACCTTGATATAAGTTCATGAGTTAATCTCAAATCTTACACTCAACTAATTTGTTTAATATTATATTACTTAAAATTAAAATAGAGTAAAAATATATAATTTAATATAAGTTCGAGTCCGATATATATAACTGTATTAACTACTTGAAAACAAAGTTTTATCACCCATCAAAGTTCTATCCGGCTCGAACATGATTGTTTATCGTGAGAGATGCCTCTGAAAAAAAATTAAATAAAAAGAATTTTTGTGTATATAATGAGCTGAGAACTTAATAAACTAAATATATAAATAAATATAATTAAGATTTTAACACCTGTGTATAATTGGTTAGCTGTTGATGGCTTGACCCACATTTAGAGAAAAAATAAAGAAATGGGGGAGACAAAATTACATTTATTTACACTGTGAGAATATGCGAATGGGCTTCTCTCCTGCACTGTGCGTCTCCTGCGCGCGCTCTGGATCGTCCGATCTCCATCGGACTGTTCAGATTTGTTAACTGTTTTTAAGGAATGTGAGTTGCATGCAGAATCTGGACCCGGGCTGGAGACGCGCAACACGGGCGTGCGCAGCAGAAAAGTCGGATTGGCAAATATGACATGACTTCCATAGTTAAAGGTGCACTTAATCAGTGTTAATGTCAGAAACTGGAGCACAGGCAATGTATTCAGATTTCAAAGTTTATCTGTTCTTTTCTTTTTTATAAGGTGCAAAGCCCTTATAGTGTAGGGTACAAATGTGTATACGGTTTAGCTTCATTATTTTTCTATTTTCTATTTTCTTTTTTATCTTACTTTTACTTTTTTTACTATATTAACACATTTTTTTATTCATTCTTATTTATTTATTTCATTACATAAAAACATAAATTAACAAATACAATAAATATCTTGATTTATATTATAACTTTAAAATATTTTTTAACATATCATTTATCTATTTATTTTATTTATTAATGTTTTCACTTATTGTTTTTCTTATCTATTCTATTCATCCACTTACCTTCTATCTTAAAATTGTTCATCTCAGTACACATGTCACGTTTCCTCAGTTGTGTTTTTTTAGTCCTTTTATTCTCACTTCAATAGATTGATTTTCTTATGAACCACAAATATATCCTCGACATGAGGCAGACATGCTCCTACCATTTTTTTCTTTTTTTTATGAAACTTTAATTTTCTTTATTATTATTATTATGTTAAAACATTTTCTCTCATTATCCATTCATGTTTATTTGTTTAATTACATAAAAACACACATTAAGAAATACAATAGTTGATTTGCATTAAATATAAAGTGTTTTTTCAATATGTAATTTATTTATCTATTTTATTCATTAATGATTTAATTTATCATCTCTCTTATCTATTGTATTTTCTCTCCATCTTAAAATTATTTCTCTAGTAGACGTGTCACATTTTATCAATTGTGTTCTTTTTAGTTTTTTCATTTTCATTATCCATTCTAGTGAGAAAGCGTGACACGTGTACTAGAAAAATAATTTTAAGATAAAGAGAAAATAAAATAGATAAAAGAGATAATAAATTAAAACATTAATGAATAAAATAGAGAAAAAAATTACATATTGAAAAAACACTTTATATTTAATGTAAATCAACACAACCATTGTATTTCTTAATGTGTGTTTTAATGTAATAAAACAAATAAACATGAATGGATAATGAGATAAAATATTTTAACATAATAAAAATAATAGATGTAATAACAATAATAATAACAGTAATAGTAAAGAAAATTAAAGTTTGATAAAAAAAGGAAAAAAAATGACATGAGCATGACTGCCTCATGTGGAGGATATACATGTGGCTCATTAGAAAATCAATCTATTGAAGTGAGAATAAAAAGACTAAAAAAATGTAAGTGGGGAAACGTGACGTGTACTGAGAACAATTTTAAGATAGACGGTAAGTGGATAAATAGAATAGATAAGAAAAATAATAAATGAAAATATTAATGAATAAAATTGAGAGATAAACGATATACTACTCCGGACTTGAATATAAGTAAAAATAACTAAATTCACACGTATTAAGAAAGTTGGTTAAACTCATTAAATTTTCTTGGTATCATGTAAAAAGTACTTGCATTGCCTAAATTACCCGACATTCAATTTTATTGAAAATTATTTCAAGCGGACATACTTTCTTTCTATTGGCACACGATTTATTAAATAGAGTGGTTGGAAAGTAAAATCAAAGGGCATTTTGGGTTTATCTCATTAAATATGGTAAAAATAGTTAAGATTTGCTTATATTTTAGTCCACAAAATATAAGTTTTTTTTGCTTATATTCAAGTCCGGAGGGAGTATTAAAAAATACTTTAAATTTAATGTAAATAAAGACATTTATTGTATTCGTTAATCTATATTTTTATGTAATGAAATAGATAAATAAGAATGAATAAGGAGAAAAAGGTGCTAGGATCCTCTCCGGCGGTGCCGCTCTCTCCAAGCTCAAATCGGTTTAGCTACGAAATAACTACGTAATAACTACAGATTTTGATTTCCTAGTTATTCCGTATTTATTCCGCAGCTAAATCGGCTGGAGAGAGCTGCACCGCTGGAGAGGATCCAGATCCGAGAAAAAGTGTGTTAATATAATAAAAAAGCAAAAGTATGATAAAAAGAAAAATAATGAAACTAAACTGTTGAAAGAAAGATCAATATACTCATTATACCCTACATTGTAACTTTAGTTTGTGTACCTAACATTTTTGAACTTGCACAAAATTATAATTGTATTTCTCTGATCTGCAAACTACTTGTAGTATAATGGTACAAACTAGGTCAAACCCTGAAGATCCACTTAAATTAATCATTCTTAATTTGGGGGGTTTGATTGATTGGAGTAAACTGAGAAAACAAAGATCAAGTTAAAAGCAAATGTTGGATTAATTTAAGACACTATTAATCCAAGGAATTCAAAGGCTAATGGTTAATCATTGGTTATTAATAACATGCATTCAAGAGATTAAATCAACTTAGATAATATGGAACCCCCTAATGATCCCCAGATTCATTACTGAAACAATTTCCATAATTCAATTGATTACAATTAACAAGATCAAATAACCACCAAATCTTATGTTAGATCCAAATCAATTTTATAATCGGAACCCATTTGAAGTAAATAATTAAATGAACACCTTTAATTCAATTATACTCTATGCTTTTTAATTGTTGTATGATGATTAACCAATCAAGAATACAACATATATCAATAACAAATTTAATAACCAAAACATGTTAACCAATCAAGCTTTGATCAAAGAAATATGAAATTGAAGCAAGGGGAGTAGAAAAGCAAGGTAGATGTAATTCAATGAGCATGTAAATGAAGATCAAACCTCAAAATCAAGATGAAAATAAGCTTGACTCCTTGAATTGAATACAAACTTAGCCTTCCATGAAGATTTTACAAAAAGACGAACAAAAGTAAATGAAACTCTTAGTAATTTATACTACAACTTGGATGATCTTCTCCAACTATTTTGTACTCGGGTAGGAATAAGCTCATTCTTATCATTCTTCACTACCGTGGGGCCAATTTTCTTAGGGACCACTTGGACCGGATTTACCCAATGACTGTCAGATATAAGATAAATAAATGATGTTGGCTTGTAAAAGTTTGGTCACCTCCTTCTTCATGACATCCAAAATTAGAGGGTTTAGTTGTCTTTGTGGCTGCCTTACTGGTTTAACTCCATCTTGAAGTAAGATCCTATGCATGCATAAAAAAGGGGTAATACCAGGAATGTCAGCTACAACCAAAGATATATTTTTTATAATGTTAATGATATAATGTTGCATATGAACAAAGATATATTTTTGATATATTAATCATGAAAGTTGTGAATGAACAATGTGGTGGAATGTTCCTTCTTTATGGTTATGGAGGTACTAGTAAAATTTTTATGTGAAAGACATTAGCCTCTGTCATATGTTCAAAAGGTGAAATTGTTTAAAGAGTAGCATCAAGTGGGATAATAATTCTGTTATTACTTGGAGGAAGAACAACACACTCAAAATTTATTATTTTGGTTCCTACTGTAGAGAACTCAAGCTACAATGTTCACCAAGGAAGTGAGTTAATAGAATTATTAAAATTCATAAAACTAATAATATGGGATGAAGCTCCCATGTCCCATAAGTACGGTTTTTAAGCACTTGAAAAAAGTCTTAAAGACATTGTGATGTCTTCCAATAATGCATATTTACCTTTTAAAGGAAAATTCATAATTTTTGGAAGAGATCGATTTCATACAAATTCTACATGTGATACCAAGAGGAAGTTGTTCTAACATTGTCAATGCAACTATCAACGCTTCATATCTTTGGGACCATTGTCAGATATTAACACACAAAAAATATGTGTCTGCAAAATGATCTCAACAATCCAAATGCAAATGAACTCAATTATTTTCAAAGTGGATTTTTGTTGTTGGAGATGGAAAATTTGGTGAGTCAATTGATGGTTATGAAACAATTGAAATTCCTCAATCATTTCTCATCATAGATTTTGACAACCCCTTAGATGTTATAGTTCAATATACATACCTTGAATTAGTCCAACAATACTTGAATGAAGACATTCTATCATAGCTATTCTAGCATAAGCTATTGACATTGTTGACAAATTAAATGATTATGTTCTTTCATTGATCTTGTGTGAACTAAAAGAATATGTAAACTATGACTAGCAACAACTATTGATGTTATTGATCATATTATCAAAGATTATTCTTATTCATTGATCTCACATGATTAAATAGAATATCTAAGCTTTGATTTCATTGATAAATTAGATGCACTTAACAATATAGCATTTGAGGGAATCACTCTTGAGTTTTTAAACAGACTTCAAACTTTAGGTCTTCCTAATCACAAGATCAAATTAAAAGTTGGTACTCCAATTTCGTTGTTGAGAAATTGTGATCAATCTAAAGGACTATGTAATGACATTAGATTGATTGTGACAAAGCTAGCAAATCATGTTATTGAAGCGAAAATCATTTTTTAGAAAGAACATAGGAAGTCTGACATACATTCCATTAATGTCTATGTCTCCAACTAAATCACCATGGCCTTTTAGACATATAAAAAGGCAATTTCTTTTAATTGTCTCATATGTTATGACAATCAATAAGTCTCAAGGTCAATCACTAGAAAAATATTAGATTATATTTAATTACCTAAACCAATTTTTAGCCATGGTCCATTATATGTGGCATTTTCTAAAGTTTAGAGCAAAAAATAGTTAAAGATCTTAATATATGATAATGAGAAAAACTCGTAAACACCATGCTACCACCAATATTGTCTTTGTTGAGAGAAAGAGATAACGAGGTAACCCTAATTCGTGTCTACCTAATAGACCCATTGTCCATTGGTGCCAATTTTTTTTCTAGAAACCGTGTCTCCTTCTGATTTCTAAACTTTTGGGGTTGAGTTGGGCCCAGATCCAAAATCTAATAGGGTATAAAAGACTATCCTAGATCCATTATTGGGCGCCCACCCATAGATATCTAGTCCTGCAAACTCCACGCTCCAGATGTCCAGCCAACCTTGTGTTTGAGGGAGTATGTTGGATAGTCCCACATTGACTACAAATAAGGTCAAATTATAGTATATAAGCCTTGGATAATCCTAAAACTACAAGGTAACTTTTGGGGTTAAGTTAGACTTAAATTCAAAATCTATGAGTCTTCAATGAGATCTTCCAAAACCTATAATAAGTACGTGTCACCTAATTTAAATAATATTTTACAATATCTACTTAAATAGAATCTAAGTTCTACTTCATTATTTTAAGAGTTTTTTTTTTAGATTTTGATTTAAGATCCACTCGATCTATGTAAGTACAAAGACACTACATAATTTATTATTTCCTTTCAACTAAGAAGTTTCAAAATTTGTTTAACAATATATCTATTTGTGTAACATCCCAAGATTAGAACCTAAAAGGGCATAGTGAAAGTCTTAAGTTATGGATTCGATCAGGAGAAGAAGGACTAAGTTAGAAAGGAAATTTAGAAGGAGAACTAAGTGGAGAAAGAGAGGAGTTTTGGTTGTGAGGGAGTGCGCTTCAGCACGCTCCGGGGGCTGCCGCTCGCTCTGGAGGCTTCAGCACGCTCCAGGGGCTTCAACATGCTCTGGAGGCTTCAGCACGCTATGGGGGCTGCAACACACTCAGAGGGCGCTTCAGCGCACACCTCCACCAAAGTGGTGTGACCTTTGTCTTGGGCGCTTCAGCGCACCTCAAGTGAGCTCCAGCGCGCGAGGCTCCTGATGCCTCTAACAAGCGCGTCCCAACCCCCTTTAGTGCGCCTCAGCACGCACATTACAGAAAGAATTTAAAGAGCGAGCGTGCGTTCCTTCTCCCTCATTTTCTTACATCTTCAGGCACTTAGAGAGAGAGAGAAAGGGAGTTAGAGAGAGAAGGAGTGAGAGGAAGAAGTGGGAGAGGAGGAATAAGGTTAGGGCTAAGGAAACCATCCAAGCATCTTCCTCTACCTCAAGTTCTCCCCCATTTTCTCCCCAATCTTCCTCCATTGTCCTCCATTGGAGCTCTTTTTCAAGGTGAGTGAAGCTCACACACCTCACCACATCTTGTGTGTGTTTCTATTATGATCCCCACTCTTCTAATCCCCCTCTTTTAGTGTGTGGGTGTTGAGTTATTGTTGGATAGATTATTAGCTTGAAATGCTCAAACCTTAGGTTAACTTAAATTGGGAACTTTATGAGTTCTTAGGAATGGTTGCTAAAGCATGTTTCCCTTGTTGATTCATTATATTTCTTGATGAGTTAATGGATTTAGGTGTGATTTTAGTATGATTAGGTATAAGAACATGAAGTTAGGGTTTTGGGTGCATGAATGGAATAAGGATTCTAATGAGGGTTTATTGTTAGGTTAGAAAATAATTATTATCTTGTATGTCCAAACCCTAGATTGGTATAACTTGGGGATATTGGGATCTCTTGTGATTAGTTGTTATTGGGTGAACTTGTTGATGATTACGTACCTTTCATGATGATTCTATTAAGGTTTATGTGCAAAATTGACATGGCATGAGATACATGAGCATATTTAATCTAAGAATGATCTTCCATGAAGTTGGTTTACATGTTAAGTATTTAGAAAGCATTCCTTATGCATTCATGCCAGACATTTCTCAGAAACAAATCAGAATTTTGGCTTCGGCCCAAAATGAGATTTTGGCTTCGGCCCAGAATGATTAATAAATAAGCCGGCTTCGGCCGTGAGAAATTGCTTGAAAACTTGACTTCGGTCCAAAATAAGGGTGGGATACGTCCCCAGGGAAGACGTATCCTGTAGTCTGAGCTCAGTACTAACTCCAGAATCAGTGAAAAGAACCTTCCGACTAAGAGCAACTGTGAGAAATGCATTCATGTAGAAGTATTATTATGTAAATTAGGTGACTCATGCATAGTCAATTTCATTGCAACTTCATGATCTTTATTGATTTAATGAATGATTTTAATTATAAGGGAAATTTGAATGATCTAAGATGTGTATGTGGTCGTGTTCTATGTTGCATCTCATGTGCCTGCTTGCCCCACACTGCTTGCTGCATGCTTTGCTCACTGAGGCTGTAGTCTCACCCCACGTTTCGGGGATATATTTTAGTTTATGCAGGATATTCTAGCCTTTGTCCAGAGATGAAGAGGAGCTTTTGGAGTAGATCTACACTTCTAAGACCAGATAGGAATTATGAAGCATTATCCATTGTAATTAACCGTTAATAATGTAATTAAATATAGATTTCACCATATGGTTAAGTGTAGTCTTTAATTAATTAGTAATTGTTGTAGAACCTTTATATTGGCCATGAAGGCCTATTTCTCCTTTGGACTAGATTAGTACTCCTATTATTATGAATTGTACTGGGTTTTTGCTGGTTTTCAGGTGATTCTGAAAATTGGGAAATGTCCAGTTTTCAGGGGAAACTCTGCCGGATTTCCGGTAGGAGTTTATGAACTCCCACACTTGTGGGTGTTGGTTGTCCCACGTTTCAGTTTAGAATTTTGTGTTGAAACAGTGGTGTATGAATTATGTGGTAGTCTAAGCAAACGTTGAATTGCTTAGGCATCTATGTATTATGTGTATCGATATCGAAAATGGCGCGAAATAATTTCAGAAATTCGGGATGGGATAAAAGTAATATCCAGCTGTCACCATTGGGTTTTGACTTAACTAGGTATATTCAATAGGATTAAAAAAACCTAGAGGCCCTAAGTTAGGCATTAATTCATAAGATGAATTAGAATAAGAGTTATTCACCTAACTTTCCAAGAGTTGTATGAGATACAATTGGAAAACGTGTTCCTACCTAAATAACCTTTTCTTAGGCGATCAGCTAAAGCTGACTTAAAACTAGGTGAAATATGGATCTTGGCCCACTAAGAAAATCTAGTGATGGGATTTTCTGATTCTTTATATTGAGGGTACTTGTTTTGAATCAAAATAGTATGAGACATATTTATTTAAAGACCTTATTAAATATGTTTGTTATATGATACTTACGTGCATAGCAACGAGCACAACAAGTAACTTTTATTGTGATCTGTCCTTGAGAAGGACAAACTGTCTGGAATTAACTTTCTAGACTGGTATAAGACCTAAGGACTGTCCTTAGGAAAGGTTGTATGTCCTGGAAGGGCCTATTCCTGAAACACCCGTTGCAAATGCTTCGAAAGCTGACAAGGATGTTTTTAGAAAGCATCTGGATGTTGCTCTCGATGTGGTTTGTCTTATGCTTGCTAACATGAATGCTGAAAACAGCATGAGAACATGGAGGCGTACAATAGGATTGTACACTTAAAGAGACTTTATCAAGGACAAGCTAGGCTTGAATGATTTGAAGTCTCATAAGCACTTTATCAATGTAGAACTGGCAGAAGGTACACCTGTTGGTGCTCATGTACTCAAAACAATTGGGTACATTAAAAACCTAGAAAGGCTTGGATTCCCATTAGGCCAAGAGTTGGCCACTGATCTTGTCCTGCAATCGTTGTTGGACAGCTATAGTCAATTCTTCATGAACTATAACATGAGTGAATTTGACAAACCACTGCCAGAATTTCTATGCATGTTAAGAACAACTGAGCAAAACATTAATAAAGGTAAAGGGAAGGCCATATTGATGGTCCAACTTGGAAAATGCAAAGGGCAAGAAGAAGTTCAAGAAGCCCTATTTCAAACCAAAGGACAAAGACAAGGATAAGCCTAGTACCTTTGTTTTGAAGCCTAAGGGTGGGATAGCTAAGGAAGAAAAATTGTTTCCACTGTGGGCCAATCAGAACATTGGAAAGTATGTAAAGTATCTGGAGGAGATCAAGAAGAAGGGAAGTGAGACTTCCGCTTCAGGAATATATATGTTATAAAAGTCAATTTACCTATTTCTGCATCTTGGGTATTGGATACCGGATGTGAATCTCACATTAGTGTGAATGTGAAGGATCTAAATGAAGTAGGTCATTGGCTAAAGGAGAAGTCGACCTACGTGTGAAAATGGAGCAAGAGTTGCTGGCTTAGCCGTAGGAACCTATTGTTTAAATTTGCCAACTGGACTAGTTATTGAACTAAATAATTGTTATTTTATGCCTACGATTAGTGGGAATTTTAAATTTCGTTTCTTGTTTAGAAAAGAGTGTTTTTATAAAGAATAATTCAATTTATTTGAATGATATGGTTGTGCAAAGTTGAACAATATGTTCTTGACATGGAAGTGCCTATCTATAACATAAGTTCTAAGAGGGTCAAAACAAATGATTTGAACCCAACTTATCTTTGGCATTGTCACTTGGGCTACATAGATGAGAAACGCATATCCAAACTCCATCAAGATGGCTATTTGGAATCTTTTGATTTTGAATCAATTGAGACATGTGAATATTGTCTATTAGGGAAGATGACCAAAAGCCCATTCACTGGAAAGGGTGAAAGGGTTGGTGATCTTCTTGGTCTCATACATAGTGATGTATATGGGCCCATGGGCACAATGGCTAGAGGAGGTTTTCAATACTTCATCAATTTTACTGATGATTTCAGTACATATGGATTTGTGTATCTGATGAAACACATATCCGAATCCTTTGAAGAGTTCAAGGAATTTAAGAATGAAGTGTAAAACCAACTTCGCAAGACTATTAAAACACTTCAATGAGATCGAGGTGGAGAATACTTAAGCCAACAATTTGATGACTATCTAAGAGAGTGTGGGATAACATCTCAACCCACTCCTCCTGGAACACCTCAATGGAATGGATTTTCAGAAAGGAGAAATCAAACTCTATCAGATATGGTTCGATCTATGATGAGTCATATTGATCCCCCCGACTCCTTTTGGGGTCATGCATTGTTAAGAGCAGCCTTCACACTAAACTGTGTTCCATCTAAGGCTATCATAAAGACACCATATGAGATATGGACTGGGAAATGACCTAGTATGTATTTTATAAAGATTTGGGATTATGAAGCTTATGTGAAACGCCAAGTTTCAGACAAGCTAGGACCCAAATCAGATAAGTGCTTATTTGTGGGATACCCAAAAGAAACTAAGGGTCACTACTTTTATAATCCTAGCAAAGGGAAAATGTTTTTCGCTAGGACTGCTATGTTCTTAGAGAAGGAATCTGTCTCTAAGAAAATGAGTGGGAGGAAAGTAGAACTTGAAGAAATTCAAGTACCACAGAGTAGCAATGAGCCGGTAATGGAACAAGAGCAGATATCACAAAATGTTGTGGAGCCACCTGTTCAAGTAGTGCAAGACTTACGTAGGTCAGATAGGGTATGCCACCAACCTGAGAGATATGGTTTCCTTGTGTCTTAGGAAGAGGATGTATTTCTAGTGGATCAAGATGAACCACTGACTTACCAAGAAGCTCTTATGAATCCAGAATCTGAGAAATGGCTTGATGCCATGAAATCTGAAATGGATTCCATGTACACTAACAAGGTGTGGACCTTGATTGAGCCACCTGAAGGGATAAAGCCCATAGGGTGCAAGTGGGTTTTCAAAAGGAAACTGACATGGATGGTAATGTACGTAACTTTAAAGCACGGTTGGAGGCTAAAGGGTTTCACGAAAATTCATAGTGTAGACTATGATGAAACCTTCTACCCAGTTGCCATGCTTAAATCTGTTCGGATCTTGCTTGCTGTTGCAACTTACCATGATTATGAAATCTGGCAAGTGGATGTCAAGACAGCCTTCCTAAATGGAAGCCTTCTTGAATATATGTATGTGATACAACCTGAAGGTTTTGTTATACCTAAAGGTATATAAGTTGCAACGATCCATTTATGGATTAAAGCAAGCCTCTAGAACCTGGAATCTTCATTTTGATGAAGCTGTAAAGCAGTTTGGTTTCATTAAAAATTAGGATGAACCTTGTGTCTACAAAACTGGTTAGTGACAACATTTGTGATTTTTCTGGTTTTGTATGTAGATGACATACTCCTCATAGGAAATGACATTCCTACCCTTCAGTCTGTAAAGACATGGTTAGGAAATTGTTTTTCTATGAAAGATTTGGGCAAAGCGACCTATGTGTTAGGTATCAGGATCTATAGAGATAGATCTCGAAGATTACTTGGTCTAAGTCAAAGTACATACATAGACAAAGTGTTAAAACGGTTTAACATGCAAGATTCTAAGAAGGGATATTTTCCTATGTCACATGGTGTAAGCCTATCTAAGGCTCATTCTCCTTCTAGTGAAGAAGAGAGAGGTCACATGAGTAAGATTCCTTATGCATCCGCTATAGGGTCTATCATGTTTTCCGTGTTATGTATTTGACCAGAAATATCATATGCTTTAAGCATGACTAGCAGATACCAGTCTGATCTTGGTGAAGGGTACTAGACAACAATCAAGAACATCCTTAAGTACTTGAGAAGAACTGAGGATTCATTCTTGATATATGGAGGTGAGGAAGAGCTACTTGTAAAGAGTTACACTGATGCTAACTTCCAAACTGATAAACATGAATTAAGATCGCAATCAGGTTATGTGTTTTGATGGTGGCGCTGTGAGCTCGAAAAGTTCGAATCGGGAAATAGTCGCTAATTCTACCACATTGATAAAACCCCTTATGCAGTAGAAGCATGATGGGCACACTAGATCATTATGCATTAGAGTAATGTCTGAATATCTCTAGTGCAAGTGGGAGATTGTTAGGAATATGCACTAGAGACGTATATATTTAAACATCCATCACTTGTATCATGTTATTTTATAAAGGCATACTTATTCTTTTAGAATATAATTATTGTCCTTAGAATAGTAAGCTTAAACTTCATAAGAAATCAAGTAGATGACTTGATCGTGAGATCTTATGAAGAACTATTCTTAAATAGTCCCTAGTCAATTATCATCTTAGGACAAAGATGCATTTAGACTAGTATGTGAGTTCATTGATGATCACATCTCACAGATCATGGATATGAGATATCATGTGCTTACATAGGTACACATTAAGAGTAATGGTGTACTGGACAAACCCACCTTAAGAACGTTGCATGGGTTGTTACATAAGTATCATGAACGTTTCTTAAATTAATAAATATTATATGAAGTCCTTCGACCTGAAATCACTACGATTCCTACATAAGGAATTATATGTTTTAACTATCATCAAACGTTACCTGTAGCAGGGTAATCATAAAATTGATTTTTGGACATATAATAAATTATGTGGTGGAATGTGAGTGCCCTAGATGAGATTTGTCCCTCCTATGTAACAGGAGTTATATCTTTAGGCCTCTTGATAAAGTGAGACTACAAAATGCATGACCATGCTCAGGAGAATAAATGTAACATCCCAAAAATTTAGAAAATCTAAAATTATAACAAAAATAATAATCATAATAAAATTAAAATACTTATAATTGTATTTCGATAATATTGGTGATGAAAAGAGAATCTTTATAATAATAATAACAATAACCATTAATAAAATAATATTATAATATTAATGATATAATAATGACACGATAATATGAATACTAAAAGAGAGATATAGAATTTGATATTAGAAGATATAATAATTGTTATTAATATAACAAGATAATAATAATATTAATAGAAGATAAATTATATTATTAATGTTTCAATTAACATTAATTGTTATAAATGTAGTAGTTATTATATTATTAATATTCATATAATAATATCAGAACCGATTGGGATATCCTCAGGAAAGAGATATGCTTTAGCATTTTAATTTAAAGATCACATTTCAAAATAGGAGTGATAACATCACAAGAAATAGAGATAAGAGAGTAATATCAAGTTTAGGATAATGTTTAAATATAAGATTGGAATTCGAATTTGAATGTAGATGGATAAGGAAAAGCTTAAGAGGCAAAACTAAGGTTGTTGCTTGATGTTGGTTCTAAGCCTAATGACCTTGGTGCACTAAATTGCAAATATCTAGAGTTGTAGATGTCCGATTGAGGTGATTCCACTCTCATTAGAAAGCTTATTTCCGGGGCTTCAGTTTGATAGGTCATATGATAGGGTTTGGATAAAAACTGCACCATAATAAGAAGGGGAAATTTCACTCTGGTTTCCTCGCTCGAGCTGAGCTCGAGCGCAGCCTGAGCGCAGAAAAACAGAGAGCAATTCGAGGAAATTCAGCTCGAGCTGAGCTCGAGCGCAGCCTGAGCGAGAACTCGCGCTTGAGCTGCGCTCAAGCGAGGCTTGAGCGCAGGTCCGATTTCTGCATTTTAAAACACGTTTGTGGACGGTTTCTGTCCGTTCCTTCTTCAATTCTTTCGTATTTTCAGAGAGAGAGAGAGGGGTTCTAGTGAGAGAAAGTCCCAGCAAAGGCCAAGAACGAATTCTACTCATCAAGAACAAGTCTTGCTTCAATCTTTCTCCCTTCAAGGCCCTCTGTTCTTCGTTCTTTCTCCGTCTTCTCATCCCACAGGTGGGTGGACTTTCACTTATCTGTTCTGAATGATTGCCATTGTATGCTCCCTATTCTTTTTCCCCTTTCCTTCTATGAATTAGTGATATATGTATAGTATGAACATAAGAATTGTGAATATACTGATTATTGTATGTATTGAATTGACAAAACCTTAGGGTAGATGATTGGATGATTCTGTATGATGTTTTATGAACCTTGAATATTTTATTATGAAATCATGGGCCTTTGGCCATCACAGTCATGAATTATGAATTAAGATATTACAGGGCTTATAGCCATCACAGAGCCTCCGGGCTATCACAGGGTCATTGACCGTCACAGGCCTTCGGGCAATCATGTCTAAGAAAGACGAGGTGATCTCATCTAACCCTCGGCCAAGGGGAAGATGAGGGATCCTCAATTATTAAAAATAATCAAGTAATGTGTCATTCATGTCATTTAAAATTTAATCATAGGTAACCTTGGACGACGGTCCTTGGTTACATGGCCGAGCGCTCATCACAGTCACGTTACAGTGTAAAGACCCCGGGTGTCGGGAATAACACCTCACAGCCATGCATTGCATCTTGATGATTGATTTACTTTGTATTGAATTATGTATTATTATCTCTGTTATGTCTATTAAAATTGTATGTATGCCATGATGGTTCTTGGTTGTTTTCCCCCACACTGCACACACAGTTACACTCACTGGGACGTTGGTCTCACCCCATTCTATTGGAACAATATTTTCAGTGGTGCAGGATGCTGAGCAAAGTTATGATGAGTAGTAGATGGCATGTGAAGACCATTAGTCTTATTGCTTATTTTTCTTGATGATGTTCATGTTGTTAGGATCACTAGTGTTAATTATTAAAGCTACTCTAGGAATCATTATGTTAGTTTAATAAGTTTAATATTTTGGTGTTGGTGCCTTGATGGCAACATTATGTTATTATTTCATTGAGTTATGTATGTATTGTTGGAGCTTTAGTAATTGTTGGGGTACTCAAGCGATTATGTTGTATGTCGATACACGAAATTGACGAATTAATTTTATGAATTTGGAAATAGTGCTTCCAACAGGCATTATTTCTGAATTTAGAAATTAGGACGTTACAATAAATATGGGATATTTATTTTCTGTACAGTCTACTTGGGGATCAAGAAAATATAAATTGAACTATACAAGGTTGACACAATCCATGCCCTTGTGTTCAATTAGATATTTGGACAAAAGGACATAGCATGTAAATTATTATAATAAAATAGGATTTATCAAAGTTATTGATAATCTCAATATTTGGATAGTGATGTGTTGCTAGATACCGCTCACTATTTATGATATTAAATATAAAAGGGTTTTATTTTAATATCATAACCAAATATTAAAAGCCTATTGGGTCACACGCATACAACAAGCCACTAGGAAAAGATAATAATTCTAATTTGATTAGAATTATAACCTAATGGGCCAGGCCCATATGTATTGGGGATAAGTGAGTGAGGGGGTAAAACTCTAGCCACCACTCTATAAATAGAGCATGAGATGCATTACCCTAGACATATGAGTAGTCGCTCTTACTCTCTAAACACTACTAGCAGAGTTGAGGACAGAATCCTAGTTCGACTGTTGGCGTGGACACCACTAGAGACGTGGCTGCTATTGCTTCGTTAGTAATCCTTAAAAGGTACGATTTTTGTTTTATGCCCTTTTATGCCTTGATTCGTGTTTTCGCATAACGATCATAACAAGGGAGGGAATCCATTTATTTCCGCTGCACCCTGACCACATGCTTGATTCCCTTCAGAGGGTACAACCCCAGTGGGTAAAGAGGGTAAGTGACATTGAGAACTTGGATGGATAGAGATACTTAGAAAATTGCAATCATGGTCGATTTACAGCCAGCACTTGTAGAATAAGGCCCCTGTTGATTTAGCCAAAGTGTTTTAGAGTAAAAGTCTTATAATTGTCGGGTTTTGTGCTTAGTGCATCGTGGTCTGCCTTCCCGTGGGTAGACACTCTTGTCACCTATGTTTAGGACTGTGTTGTTACTACACGGGTAGTGATCCATTGTTTAAGTTATTAGTGGTAGAGCTAAGTCTATAGGTTAGACTCCTCAGTCTCTTCCTTGTTGTTTCCTTAGCGGTAGTACTCTGATTTTAGAACCATGGAAGGAGGAAAATCTTGTGGAACTTAGAATTGTTACCCATAATTGAACTCCTACTAGGATCAACGACCAATATTTAGTTAATGTTTCGTTAAGGATTAGTGTTAAGCTTGGTGTACTGAATCCATTGCTAGGAGTTGAACATTCTCCTTTCATTTCTCTTATTTCTGAAGTTTCCACCATTACTCTAGACTTAGGTGTGTCCCTAGGCCACCAAGGCAATTAGATGTTCCTTCAATTGCTGCGGTTGCCGGCTCTAGTCAATAGCTGCTGATGTCCTTGTATAGGGCAGGCGTTCGTACTCAGACTCCTAGGTTGGAATGATAGACCATCATGTTTTCTACGTTTGTGCACATGATGGAGTGATAGGTACAAGCATACCTACACACTATCGTGTTCTGTATGATGGGATGGGTTTTCTCCTGATGGACTGCAGGAGTTTGCCCATTCTCTATCATATGTGTATCAGAGTAGCACCACTTGGCTGCAACCCTACATTGGTTAATTTGAGACCTGTGTGTTGTTGTTCTAGAAACCAGTGATGAGAAGATGTTAATTATAAGATGATGTTTCAAATCAGCTAGCTTTTAGAAGTCACAACGTAGTTTCTTGTGGTAGACTTGACCCTTGAGGGTTATTAGAGAGGGCTAAGCCCTTAAGGGGGTAGCCTTGTATGAGAAGACATAGGAACCCGCAGTATAACTTAGACAACTTGTAAGTACTCCCAAGGTTTGGTGCGTGGATCCATCATTGAGTTAGAAATCATAATTAGGAGTTTGGAAGAGCCCAGTTTGATTTCAATTATGTTATGTAATCTGGTTGCCCCTTAGAAACCCATGTTAGGATTGTGGTAGAGGAAGGGTAGGTGCTAGGGTATGTATCCCGAGAAAGAATGAGAGGATTGATTGGAGCCAGTGTGAATCAGGTATAGAACAGTTGGAAGATAGTGACATTCGAGGCGTAGCCTATGAGGGTAGGACCAAGAGGACGAGTTTAGAAAGGCAATCGAACCCTAGTTTCCTTTAGCCACCTAGAGTGATAGAGATGTTAATAATCGGAAGACAATTTGGTAGATTTTCCAGCATACGAACATAGTTAGAAACAGGATTGTGACCTAATGTTATAGGGGGTGAACGGAGCAAATTTTGAGGACAAAATTTATTTAAGGTGGGTAGAATTGTAAAATCTCAAGATTAGAGCCTAAAAAGGCATAGTGAAAGTCTTAAGTTATGGATTCGATCAGGAGAAGAAGGACTAAGTTAGAAGGGAAATTTAGAAGAAGAACTAAGTGGAGAAAAAGAGGAGTTTTGGTTGTGAGGGAGTGCGCTTCAGCATGCTCCGGGGGCTGCAGCACGCTCTGGAGGCTTCAGCACACTCCGGGGGCTGCAGCACGCTCCGGAGGCTTTAGCACGCTCAGGAGGCTTCAGCACGTTGTGGAGGCTTTAGCACGCTATGGGGGCTGCAACACACTCAGAGGGCGCTTCAGCACACACCTCCACCAAAGTGGTGTGACCTTTTGGTATGAACCTTAAGGTTCGAAATTGTGGACCTTTAGAAATTTTCTGACTGAATAGCACCTTCTCTTGCAAACCAATATTTTCTTGAACAATATTTTTCTTTTTCTTTTCTTTTTCGAATTTTCTTTGATTTTCATTCTTTTGGGATTGAACAACGAAGAATTAAAAATAAGAAGATAACAAACTTTCCTTGATAAGAATTTCTATTCAGCCCTTAACACTTGAAATGTAAGTCACATACAATCAAGATTCCACGCATAGAATATAGGTTCTTTTCATAAAAGTTAGTAGAAGAGAAAGAAGAAGAAGAACGTAAAAACAAAGATAGGTGGACGTCACACTTTCAAGACTTGAAAGATAAGTCCTTGAGATTACACACACAAAGGCAAGGAACCTTTGATAAATCTCGACTCTTGACTAGTAAGAAACTTAGAGAAATAACACTCTCAAAGTAAGGTAATTTTTTCTGCATAAACATTCTAACCTCTTTTGCATGCATGAAGCATGTATTTATAAGGATTACAAAGCAACTCTTGGGCCATGCATTCAGCTGAGTTACATGCCCCAAAATACCCCTCATACATATCCCATGCCACCCTAATTAAAACTACTACAATTTAATTAATTAAAGAAGCTAATTAACTAGTAAAAAATGCAACCTTATGTAGCTATTTGGCTGCAAACTCCATTCAGCTTCTTTGGCACATGTGGCTGCAATAAACATTGGATTGTAACCACCAACCAGGCTAATGCTTCTCCTTTCAGGGTGTGGGGAAAAGATCGATAAATCACAGCTTCTGGGGCTCCAACAAATAACATTTCATTGGTGAAGGCATCAAGATGTTTTCCTGGGTCCGACGTCCCACTGAAAGTTCGATGGGTAGGGGTCCTCTGAAGTGTTTTGGTATCTCGACTCTAGTAAGCCTTTCCGAAAACGGATGTCGGAAAGGGGCGGCGGGGGTCGATCGTTCGGGTTGGATGACTTTCTGCTGGGTGATCTGGTCTTGGTTGGAGTGAGGCGGAGAGTGTGTTGTCGGTCGGGGTTGTGGGCCGACGCTACGCTCGAGATGTCGAATGCGTTCCTCTAGGTGGTTAAAGGCCGGATCTGCGGCCGGTTTTGGTTGGGATTCGAGAGGTCTCTGATTCTGCTCCTGTAATTTCTTTAGTTGGGCTTCGAGGCGGCGTATAACCTCGTCTTGGGGATCAGACTAGTGAGTATCAGCTGGATGATCTTGAGGCTGGGACTGAGAAGTGCCTACGTTCTCAAACCCATCTTCTTAGTACCCTAGGTCATCTACCCATCCTTCAGGTGTTGGTTGGGGGTGAGCCTTTATCTCCTGGAGACGGGTGCTGATAGTCATACTGGAGAAGGGGGAGGCCCTCCTTCTAGCGCCAAATGTTCTGGTGGTAGAACTCGGATCTAGATGTGGTTGAGAAGCAGATCCTGGATGCCCACAGATGGGGGGTGTACCTGCAAAGGCACTCCGACGCCCAAGTCAGATACACTAAACAGTCAAAGTGGTTGACTGAGTGAATATTGCCTACCTTGTGAATTATTGATACCTCTTATTTATAAGGGTCTTGGGCCTGTATAAATATGGTAAGCAAGTATGATTATAAATATAGTAAATTGGCAAGTACATATAACTATGGATAGTCAATAATATCATAATAAATTCTGCTAATGTCATTTTGGGCTGGCTTAATTAATGGGCCTAAGGGATTAGTCCATAACACAATCAATTTCCAATTGGAATTGAAGTTGATAATGACAGGGAAAGGCTTCTCAATTTCGTACTTCTTGATGTCAATTAAACTTTTATGATTTCAATTTGAAATCAATCCGTAATGCACCAGAAATACCACATAATCAATCCGTAAAATTTCACGGTAATTTAATTACAAAAAATTCTACCATTCACAAATTTCTAATTTCAAAATTAGGGTTCATAAAAATTGGGGAAAAACATCATTCATTGAGAATCATAAATTCAACAACCTAATGCTCTGATACCACATGTAAGTTAAAGTTTTCATAACATTCATGATTTCAAGAAAAACTACTGCGCATCATAAGGATCGATCTTAGAATCTATGATTCTCACATACATTTTTAATAGTAAGAGAGACTTACCTTGATCCATAAGAAGCCTAATGAGAATAAGTTTTTCAATCTACTTTCCCCAATCTGCCTCTTTGCTTTTCCTTTCTTCCTCACGCTCTTTCTTGATAGTTAATAGTGAGTAACCTTCATGGTAGAGACAAAACCCTTGTTTCCTTCTATTTAGCCAACTTCCATCAAGTTGGTTATCATCAGTTTTAAAAGATAACTTCACATACTAACCAATAGGTCCCTTTATTTTATTAAATCACATTTTGGTCCATAATTATATTTCACATGAGTCACATTATTTAATTAATTTATTTATTTTTCTAACATTTTATGGATATACGTACTATGGTGGAATGACATTAAACTATGTACTTTATATTTGAGTTGTGACTAATTAAATTTAAAGAAAGAATCATAAAATGAATAAAAATTAATTAATAAGTTATATAAAGAGTTTAATATCAAATTAATTAACATTTCTTATAAAAAATATAAAAATGACATTTAATTCCTTATTTTTAAGATAAAAACCTTCAAGACTCATTTGATGAACATGCATTATATGATATGATAAGAACGGCCAAAAACGTTAGATAAAGAAATGATAGTTGTAAGAGGAGAGTTGAGAGGTTTAGGTAAAAAGGAGAAAGAAAAAATTCATCCTGTCCTATTAATGTCTAAGCCAGACTTTCTCCTAGGATAAAAATTATATTAAAAAATAAGATAAAATAGTTTAATATGATGAACTTTATATATCATGTCACTTATACTATTAACCAAAGGAGCCCTAATGACAAGTAAGATAGGATGGATGAAGGGAATATATTGTTGGATCGACCATGGTTAACTTCTAAGAATGAATGAAAGAGGAGAAAAAGATTCAAATTACTAAAGCTTGATTATATAGGATTTGAAAATTGCAATTCAGTAAAATTAAAATGTAGCTTGTAATTTGGGTTAAATAGGATAATATAAGCTCCAATTAATAAATTTTCTGAACTATTTTAATTTCTAACAGCGCACAGAGTGAAAATTGAGAACATCTAATTTTTAAAAAATAAAATAAAAAAGGAATAACTTTTTTGCAATAAAAATAGTAAATTTATTTTCTTACCTTGATATAAGTTCATGAGTCAATCTCAAATCTTAGGGGGGTGTATTGGTTTAGGATTTTAAAAGACTTTTTATGGGTAAAAAAGTCTGTTGGTATTTAATCAGGATTTTAAAAGACTTAAAAACAATCCACTAGTATTCAATCTAGATTTTGAAGACTTTAAAAAGAGTCTGTTAAAATCCATTGGTATTTATTTGAGATTTCGTAGAACTTAAAACAATCCATAGGTATTAGAAAATATAAGGATTTCAAGGGATTCTTTTATTACATGGATTTTGAGTGATAAAAACAATCCCACCCAAATTGAAAGGATTTCTGAACATAAGTGTTTCATTCTCCAACAAGCACAGAGTCACATAACCTTTCTTTCTCTCTCACCTCTTCCCCCAACAAGCACTGAATCACTCACCTTTCGAATCTCTTTCGTCTTTGGGTTATGAGGTACGTTTATTGAATCCTCTTGCAATGGATAAAATTGTTGTTGGGAGTGGAACAGCCAGTGAAAAGGCTTCCGTATCAGTAGACCCTGATGATACTGATGCTACAACTTTTGCATAAGAGAATATAGATTCTGGGATGCTACAACTTTTTCAAATCATTTGTATCATATAGGCTCCGTACTGTTTTCAAATCCTTCAAATCCTTTTTCTTTAGCTACTGGGTGTTTGAAAATGTAACATGTCCATAGTGTGTGTTTGAAAACATTAGATAGGTACACATTCACAATTTATACCTAATACCTTCATATTTTATGTCCATTTGTTTTAAATTAATTTCTATTATTCATTGGATTAATCTCAGTTGAATCAAGTAGTGTTGTTTATATTCGGGAAGATACCGAAAGTTTAAAAAGGGCCAAAGTTTTCAATAATTTTTTCTGGAAATGAAGAGAAAGAGAGATAGAAGAATAATAAAGAGAAAGAAAGTGAAATAAATTATAATTGAAATAATAGGAAATGAAGAGAGATCAATGATGTGTCAAGTAAAAGCGCCAAAGATACATGAGTTTTATACATTTTAAAGAATAATTTAAAAAAAATTAAAAAAGACTATCTTTAAAAGAAAAAATATTTTTAAAGATAAAAATCTACTTAAATTTTATATGAGTTTTATATGAATTTTATATGAGTTTTAAAGAAAAAATACATGAGTTTTATATGTTTTTTAAAATACACGACGTGTGAAGTAAAAGAGCTAAAACACATGAGTTATATGTTTTGTAAAGATTTAAAGTTAAAAAAATTAAAAAGGACAATTTTAAAGGATAATTTTTTTAAAGCTAAAAATATATTTAAATTTAATTCATTTTTCTCGTAGTTTCATTTTAATACGTTTTTAAGAAATAAAAGTACCTGAATTTTGTGTTTTATAAAAATTACATGTTAAAAAATTATAAAGACTATTTTTAAAAGAAATAATATTTTTAATGATAAAAATATATTTAAATTTAAATTAATTTTCTCAAATGTTCATCATTTCATAATAATAGTAAATAAGATATTTAAATTATATATACAATTTTAAATTTTTTTTATCTATGCTATATATACGCATTTTTATCTTGCAGAGTCTATAAAGTCCTATAGATTCCACAAAGTCCCGCAGAGTCTATGATACAAATCCATTAAAATCCTGACTTAAAAATTCTTGAAATTCTTGCAGAATCCTTAAAAGTCATGGAAATCCTATAAATTCCTGCAGACTTTTTTCAGCTAAAAAAGTCTTTTAAAATCCTAAACCAATACACCCCCTTACACTCAACTAACTCAACTAATTTGTTTAATATTATATTACTTAAAATTAATATAGAATAAAAATATATAATTTATATATAAGTTCGAGTCCGATGTATAACTATTTGGAAACAAAATTTTGTCACCCATCAAAGTTCTATCCGACTTGAACATGATTGTCTATTGTGAGAGATATCTATGATTCTGAAAAAAATTAAATAAAAAGATTTTTTTTGTGTATTTAATGAGCTGAGAACTTAATAAACAAAATATATAAATAAATATAATTAAGATTTTAACACATGTGTGTATAATTGGTTAGCTACTTAGCTCTTGATGGCTTGACCCACATTTAGAGAAAAAATAAAGAAAAGGGGAGACAAAATTACATTTATTTACACAGTGCGAATATGACATGACTTCCATAGTTAAAGGTGCACTTAATTGGTGTTAATGTCAGAAATTGGAGCAAAGGCAATGTATTAAGATTTCAGAGTTTATCTTTCTTTTTGATAAGGTGCAAAGCCCTTATAGTGTAGGGTACAAATGGGTGTACGGTTTAGCTTCATTATTTTTCTATTTTCTTTTTTATCTTACTTTTACTTTTGTTATTATATTAACACAGTTTTTTCTTATTCATTCTAATTTATTTGTTTCACTACATAAAAACATAAATTAACAAATATAATAAATATCTTGATTTACATTAAATTTAAAGTATTTTTAACATATCATTTATCTCTTTATTTTATTTTTAATGTTTTCACTTACTGTTTTTTTTATCTATTCTATTCATCCACTTACCTTCTATCTTAAAATTGTTCCTCTCAGTATACATGTCACGTTTCCTCACTTGTGGTTTTTTAGTCCTTTTATTCTCACTTCAATGATTTTCTTATGAACCACAAATATATCCTCCACATGAGGCTGACATGCTCCTATCATTTTTTTTCCTTTTTTTATCAAACTTTAATTTTCTTTATTATTATTATTGTTATTATCATTATTATTATATTAAAATATTTTCTCTCATTATCCATTCATGTTTATTTGTATCATTACATAAAAACACACATTAAGAAATACAATAATTGTATTAATTTACATGAAATATAAAGTGTTTTTTCAATATATAATTTATTTATCTATTTTATTCATTAATGTTTTAATTTATTATCTTTCTCATCTATTGTATTTTCTCTCTATCTTAAAATTATTTCTATAGTAGACGTGTCACATTTTCTCAATTGTGTTTTTTTTTTTAGTTTTTTCATTTTCATTATCCATTCTAATGAGAAAGCGTGACACGTGTACTAGAAAAATAATTTTAAGATAGAGAGAAAATACAATAGATAAAAGAGATAAAAAATTAAAACATTAATGAATAAAATAGAAAAATAAATTACATATTGAAAAAACACTTCATATTTAATGTAAATCAATACAACTATTGTATTTCTTAATGTGTGTTTTAATGTAATAAAACAAATAAACATGAATCGATAATGAGAGAAAACATTTTAATATAATAAAAATAATAGATGTAATAACAATAATAATAACAGTAATAGTAAAGAAAATTAAAGTTTGATAAAAAAGGAAAAAAATGACATGAGCATGACTGCCTCATGTGGAGGATATACATGTGGCTCATTATAAAATCAATCTATTGAAGTGAGAATAAAATGACTAAAAAAATGTAAGTGGGGAAACGTGACGTGTACTGAGAACAATTTTAAGATAGATGGTAAGTAGATAAATAGAATAGATAAGAAAAATAATAAATGAATAAAATTGAGAGATAAAAAATATATTAAAAAATACTTTAAATTTAATGTAAATGAAGACATTTATTGTATTTGTTAATCTATATTTTTATGTAATGAAATAGATAAATAAGAATGGATAAGGAGAAAAAGGTGATAGGATCCTCTCCAGCGGTGCAGCTCTCTCCAGGCTCCAGCCGATTTAGCTACGAAATAACTGCGGAATAACTACGGATTTTGATTTCCTAGTTATTCCATAGTTATTCCATAGTTATTCCGTAACTAAATTGGATGGAGAGAGCTACACCGCTGGAGAGGATCCAGATCCGAGAAAAAGTGTGTTAATATAATAAAAAAGCAAAAGTGTGATAAAAAAAGAAAAACAATGAAACTAAACTGTTGAAAGAAAGATCATTATACTCATTATACCCTACATTGTAACTTTAGTTTGTGTATCTAACAGTTGTTGAACTTGCACAAAATTATAATTGTATTTCTCTGATTTGCAAACTACTTGTAGTATAATGGTACAAACCAGGTCAAACCCTGAAGATCCACTCAAATTAATCATTCTTAATTTGGGGGGGTTGATTGATTGGAATAAACTGAGAAAACAAAGATCAAGTTAAAAGCAAATGTTTGATTAATTTAAGACAATATTAATCCAAGGAATTCAAAGGCTAATGGTTAAGCACTGGTTATTAATAACATGCATTCAAGAGATTAAATCTATCAACTTAGATAATATGGAACCCCACAATGATCCCCGGATTCATTACTGAAATAATTTCCATAATTCAATTGATTAAAATTAACAAGATCAAATAACCACCAAATCTTATGTTAGATCCAAATCAATTTTATAATCGGAACCCAATTGAAGTAAATAATTAAATGAACACCTTCAATTTAATTATACTTTATGCTTTTTAATTGTTGTATGATGATTAACAAATCAAGAATACAACATATATCAATAACAATTTTCATAATCAAAACATGTTAACCAATCAAGCTTTGATCAAAGAAATATGAAATTGAAACAAGTGGAGTAGAAAAGCAAGGTAGATGTAATTCAATGAGCATGTAAATGAAGATCAAACCTCAAATCAAGATGAAAATAAGCTTGACTCCTTGAATTGAATACAAACTTATCCTTCCATGAAGATTTTACAAAAAGACAGACAAAAGTAAATGAAACTCTTAGTAATTTCTACTAAAACTTGGATGATCTTCTCCAACTATTTTGTACTCTGGTAGGAATAAGCTCATTCTTATCATTCTTCACTACCGTGGGGCCAATTTTCTTAGGGACCACTTGGACCGGACTTACCCAATGACTGTCAGATATAAGATAAATAATGTCGGCTTGTAAAAGCTTGGACACCTCCTTCTTCATGACATCTAAAATTAGAGGGTTTAGTTGTTTTTGTGGCTGCCTTACTGGTTTAACTCCATCTTCAAGTAAGATCCTATGCATGCACAAAAAAGGACTAATACCAGGAATGTCAGCTACAACCAAAGATATATTTTTTATAATGTTGATCTAATGTTGCATATGAACAAAGATATATTTTTGATATATTAATCATGAAAGTTGTGAATAAACAATGTGGTGGAATGTTCTTTCTTTATGGTTATGAAGGTACTAGTAAAATTTTTATGTGAAAGACATTAGCCTCCGTCGTATGTTCAAAAGGTGAAATTGTTTAAAGAGTAGCATCAAGTGGGATAATAATTCTGTTATTACTTGGAGGAAGAACAACACACTCAAAATTTATTATTTTGGTTCCTACTGTAGAGAACTCAAGCTACAATGTTCACCAAGGAAGTGAGTTAATAGAATTATTAAAATTCATAAAACTAATAATATGGGATGAAGCTCCCATGTCCCATAAGTAAGGTTTTTAAGCACTTGAAAAAAGTCTTAAAGACATCGTGATGTCTTCCAATAATGCATATTTACTTTTTAAAGGAAAATTCATAATTTTTGGAGGAGATCGATTTTAGACAAATTCTACATGTGATATCAAGAGGAAGTTGTTCTAACATTGTCAATGCAACTATCAACGCTTCATATCTTTGGGACCAGTGTCAGATATTAACACAAACAAAAAATATGTCTGCAAAATGATCTCAACAATCCAAATGCAAATGAACTCAATTATTAATTTTCAAAGTGGATTTTCGTTGTTGGAGATGGAAAATTTGGTGAGTCAATTGATGGTTATGAAACAATTGAAATTCCTCAATCATTTCTCATCATGTTATAGTTCAATATACATACCTTGAATTAGTCCAACAATACTTGAATGAAGACATTCTAGCATAAGCTATTGACATTGTTGACAAATTAAATGATTATGTTCTTTCATTGATCTCGTGTGAATTAAAAGCATATATAAACTATGACTAGCAATAACTATTGATGTTATTGATAATATCAAAGATTATTTTTATTCATCGATCTCACGTGATTAAATAGAATATCTAAGCTTTGATTCCATTGATAAATTAGATGCCCTTAATAATATAGCATTTGAGGGAATCACTATTGAGTTTTTAAACAGACTTCAAACTTTAGGTCTTCCTAATCACAAGATCAAATTAAAAGTTGGTACTCCAATTTTGTTATTAAGAAATTGTGATCAATCTAAAGGACTATGTAATGACATTAGATTGATTGTGATCGACAAAGCTAGCAAATCATGTTATTGAAGCGAAAATCATTTTTTTAGAAAGAACATAGGAAGTCGGACATACATTCCATTAATGTCTATGTCTCCAACTCAATCACCATGGCCTTTTAGACATGTAAAAAAGCAATTTCTTTTAATTGTCTCATATGTTATGACAATCAATAAGTCTCAAGGTCAATCACTAGAAAAATATTAGATTATATTTAATTACCTAAGCCAATTTTTAGTCATGGTCAATTATATGTGGCATTTTCTAGAGTTTAGAGCAAAAAATAGTTAAAGATCTTAATATATGATAAATGAGGAAAACTCGGAAACACCATGCTACCACCAATATTGTCTTTGTTGAGAGAAAGAGATAACGAGAGGTAACCCTAATTCGTGTCTACCTAATAGACCCATTGTCCATTGGTGCCAATTTTTTTCTAGAAACTGTGTCTCCTTCTGGTTTCTGAACTTTTGGGGTTGAGTTAGGCACAGATCCAAAATCTAATAGGGTATCAAAGACTATCCTAGATCCGTTATTGGGCGCCCACCCATAGATATCCAGTCCTGCAAACTCCACGCTCCAGATGTCTAGCCGGCCTTAGGTGTGAGGGAGTATGTTTGGATAGTCCCACATTGACAACAAATAAGGTCAAATTCTAATATATAAGCCTTAGGTAATCCTAAAACTACAAAGTAGCTTTTAGGGTTAAGTTAGACCTAAATTCAAAATCTATGAGTCTTCAATGAGATCTTCCAATACCTATAATAAGTACGTGTCACCTAATTTAACTATTTTACAATATTTACTTAAATAGAATCTAAGTTCTACTTCATTATTTTAAGAGTTTTTTTTAGCTTTTGATTTAAGATCCACTCGATCTATGTAAGTACAAAGACACTACATAATTTATTATTTCCTTTCAACTAAGAAGTTTCAAACTTTATTTGACAATAGATCTATTTGCACGACATCCATTTCGTTCTTTTTTTTTTAAGACATTTTTCACTTTTAATGTATAGATGATAATCAATGTACCCTTTTGGCAACACTAGATATTATTCATTTAATATTGTTTTCTAATGTTCTAATGTAAGAGCCAATTACTGAATACTGTCATTGAAGCGATGATTTATTTCTAACAAAATATTTTCTTTCTTTGTGTTCCTTAACTTTATCTGATTTATTGGATGTACATAGTAATCTACACTTTTGACACATTATTTTTGTTAGAGAGACACCTTACTTTGGCTCTAGCTAAAGAAGATGAGTTTATGCCCTTAACGACATGAAATTTTTTGTATGATTTTAACTTAATGTTTATATTTTTAATATGTTTATGGCTTCAATTAATTTGTATTATTTATGCAACATTCACTTTTATTATTGTTAAATAATCTTAATATTCAGTACATGTGGAACTTAACCCTCTCATTCATGAGTACAAGTAGGACAAAACTCTTTATCCAAACCGTTATTAATTTCATATACCTGCTTTTATGTGTATAAAGAAAGTTAATTGCAATATTGGATTATTGGTTCTATAACTTTTTATTTTTCTATTTTAAAATTCTATTTATAATTACTGAAAATTGTCATACAGGTGTGATAATTGAACAATTGGAGCATGCTGGTGATATTTATTGAAAATTCATGGAATATAATCAGTTCTCATTTAAACATGAATCTAGAGTTGTTATTGGAATATAATCACCTATACAAATAGCTAAAATTTCTCATTGCACAATTATTTGTGATGTAACTTTTTCAAAATCTTACCTTTATATCAATACAAGTTTTGGATTTATTAACCACACACACATATACATGATATACGTGCCTAATTAACTAACTAAGCAATAATTAGTATTGTGTATAATTTGTTTGCTTATGGAAAAAGATAGTTCTACACTGAAAAATTAAGTGTGGGAAGTGTAGGGAAGATAGATAGAAAGAAAAATGAAATAAAGAGAGAGAAAGTGAGAGGTGTAATACGAAAGGAAGAGAGAAATAAAAATAAATGACTAAAATGTCGTTTTGGTCCTTGAAAGATTACTAATTGGTCAATTTAGTCCCTAAAAGAAAGAAAATAACATATTAGTCCTTGAAAGATAGTGATGTCGATCAAGTTAGTCCTCATCTCGTTAGATCTCGTTAGCTAATGACTAATTAAAATAATTTTTCAAGAACTAATTTGATAGTTATGATGATCTTTCAGGGATCAATTTAGTCCTTGAAATATCATCAATACTATCAAATTAATCCTTGAAAGAGTATTTTAATTAGTCCCGGAATGCATTTCGTCCGTCAAAGCAGTCCCTTTGTTAACAAAAATAAATCTTTCAGGGACTACTTTGATAGTGGTTTGTTAGTTTTAGGGACTTATTTGAATTTAAATAGTAAAATTTGAAGGATTAAAATGACAGTAAGTATCAACTTACATTAACTAAATTATACTTTTGTTAATAAAAGAACTACTTTGATGGATAAAATACAGTTTCAGAGACTAATTTTTAGTTCATGGCAATTCAGGGACTAAATTGATGACTGAGAACGCTTTTAACTATTTACTCCACCAAAAACGCACTCCAATCTTTCAACCCAAAAATGAGGGTTTAGTCCCCGCGAATTAGATAATTGATTGGTCAAGCCCAAATTACACATGGTCTCCTTCTACTCTTCTTCCTGTACATCCCATTCCATTGGCGAGGAGAGGAACGAGCTCCGCATTAGCAGAGCTAGAAATAACCAAAGTAAATAACTCACAAAAGATAATATAAGCTTCATTGGATTTAGTTTAGTAGTTCTTATTATGTACTCACTGTCATTTTCTGTTACTTCTTGTTCAATCCTTCTGGATTGGGCTTCTTCTTCATCTCCATTCCCTTGTTTTCCTACCAAAACCAGCGTTATCATAACCACAATCCCCACCGTCACCACAACCACTACTATTTCTACTATATCCGTAGCAGCTACAGCCAAAGATGTGTGGACCCGAACATCTCCTTCTTCCGACAGGCAACAACGTCGTAGTAGAACCCAACAACAACAACAGCAACCTACGTACTTGGACCACAGCGTCGACATGGATGAACTATTAGCCTCAATTGCACAGACCCAGAACGAGGAAGAGCTCTATGCCTTGATGTCCCCTTACAATGGGAGACAGCTTTCAATTCGGTTCATGGTTTCCCTCCTCTCCCGCGAACCCAATTGGCAACGTGCCCTTGCTCTTCTTGATTGGATCAATGATAAGGCCCTTTATTCTCCCTCTGTATTCGCTTACAACGTCGTTATCCGCAATGTGCTTCGAGCTAAGCAGTGGGAACTTGCTCATGGCCTGTTTGATGAAATGCGCCAAAAGGGTCTTTCCCCTGATAGGTACACTTACTCCACCCTCATTACTCATTTTGGGAAAAACGGCATGTTTGATTCTTCTTTGTTTTGGCTCCAGCAGATGGAGCAAGACAATGTTCCTGGTGACCTTGTTTTGTATAGTAACTTGATTGAGCTTTCACGCAAGTTGTGTGATTATTCCAAGGCTATTTCTATCTTCACTAGATTGAAAGCCTCTACAAGTATTACTCCTGACCTTATAGCTTATAACTCTATGATTAATGTCTTTGGAAAAGCTAAGCTTTTTCGTGAGGCTCGTCTTCTTCTTCAAGAGATGAGGGACAATGGTGTGAACCCAGATACTGTTAGCTACTCAACACTTCTTGCTATATATGTTGACAATCAGAAGTTTATTGAAGCGCTTTCTTTGTTCTCTGAAATGAATGAAGCTAAATGCATCCTTGATCTCACAACCTGCAATATCATGATTGATGTTTATGGACAGCTTCACATGGCCAAGGAAGCTGACCGCCTCTTTTGGAGCATGAGGAAAATGGGAATTGAACCCAATGTGGTTAGTTATAATACGCTTTTGAGGGTTTATGGAGAGGCTGAGCTATTTGGGGAAGCTATCCATCTGTTCCGTTTGATGCAAAGGAAGGATGTACTACAGAATGTTGTCACGTACAACACTATGATCAATATTTATGGCAAGTCTCTGGAGCATGAGAAGGCTACAAATCTCATTCAAGAAATGCAGAATCGAGGTATTCAACCAAATGCCATTACTTATTCAACCATAATATCTATCTGGGAAAAGGCAGGGAAATTGGACAGGGCAGCCATGCTGTTTCAAAAATTGAGGAGTTCAGGAGTTCAAATTGATCAGGTTCTATACCAGACAATGATTGTGGCTTATGAGAGGGCAGGTTTAGTTGCTCATGCTAAACGCCTTCTTCATGAGCTCAAGCGACCTGACAACATTCCGAGGGAGACTGCCATCACAGTGCTTGCTAGAGCCGGTAGAATAGAAGAGGCTACATGGGTTTTCCGGCAAGCTTTTGATGCTGGAGAGGTAAAAGATATATCTGTATTTGGGTGCATGATTAATCTTTTCTCAAGGAACAGAAAGTTTGCAAATGTAGTTGAAGTGTTTGAGAAGATGAGAGAGGTTGGATATTTTCCTGATTCTGATGTTATTGCTCTTGTGCTGAATGCATTTGGAAAGCTGCGTGAATTTGAAAAGGCAGATGCTTTATATAGACAGATGCATGACGAAGGGTGTGTTTTTCCAGATGAAGTTCATTTCCAGATGCTCAGTCTATATGGTGCAAGAAAGGATTTCAAGATGGTGGAGTCATTGTTTGAGAAGCTGGATTCCAATCCCAATATCAACAAGAAGGAGTTGCATCTTGTTGTTGCCAGCATTTATGAAAGAGCAGATAGACTTAATGATGCTTCCCGAATCATGAACAAGATGAATCACAAAGCAATCAGAAGTCATGATCATGCTTAGAAGCATGCATGTGCCTTTTCCTGTGTAACTTGTGTTGTGTTTATTAACATTCTTTTGCCCCTGATCATCCATAAATGCTGTATTTAGAAAACCTCTCTTATTCGCAACTAAGTGTCCTATGTATATATGATATCGAGCAACAACACGCATTCTGAATACAGCATCCTTGTAAATAATTATTACAATTCTATATCCAGATTTATGAGCATTTTTCTCTTTTACCTTTTGGAAAAAAATTTAAAATAATTGAGTCCTTATTGCTTTTTTACAGAAAGTTGAGCTGCTCTTTCTGTCAATATGATGGTTGTGTGTCTACTGAGATTTTCAACTGCAGATGTATTCGATAACAATGGATATATTTGTGCTTTTATATGTTTCTCTTTTAAAATTAATAGTGTCGAGGAAGACTCTATGATGTTATTAATGTCTCCCAGTTCATAACTCTGTAGGCTTTCGCTAGGGTGAACCATCTAATGATATGGATCGCCTGTGTTCCATAATTAGTTACCATCAGATATATTATTAAAAAAAATTTGATCACGATTTTAGAAGGAATACCTGCATGACTGCTTATCTACTTGTCGGAAACAAATCTGCAAGTTGGTCTCTCTCTTCGTTTAATTATCCATGTTGCTAAAATAACCTCACAAAATCTGGAACCATTCAAAACTTCTGTGTGAACCTGTAAGAAACTGAATCAATTGCTGATTTATTTCACTGAATTTGAAAAGAATACATTGCTACTATCAGGAATTCGAGAGCCTGATCTCTCCTACCCAGTCCAGAACTATTTTCCTCCCTTCTCCTATTTCCCTTTGTCTATTTATTTACAAGTAACAACCTTCAGTCAGTCATAACTGATAACAGAATCAGTTATTACAGCTGACATAACTACCTAACTTCTAACAGAATTAGTTGTCACTTCCCTTTTCTAACATACACATTCTTAACTGGGGGCCTTTTTCTAACAATACTCCCCCCAAAAGTTTCACCTTGTCCTCAAGGTGAAATTGAGGAAATTGTGCCTGGATAACATCAAATGGTTCCCATGTTGCTTCAAAGGCAGGGAGATCCTTCCATTGAATCAGGACTTCAACATTGCCTGAATGGTTGTCGTGGGCTGCCAAGACTCCAACAGGTTCAACTTGTAATTCGTAATCTTCTGATAATATAGGAGGTAGAGGTTGAGGTGTGATATTAGGGCCAATAGCTTTCTTGAGAAGAGATACATGGAAAACTGGATGTACGCGGCTCTCTTCAGGCAACTGCAGCTGATAAGCAACCTGTCCCACCCTTTTAACCACCTGATAAGGCCCATAGAATCGAGGACTTAATTTCTCATTTATCTTCTTTGCAAGGGACCTCAACCTATATGGTTGTAACTTGAGATAAACCCAATCTCCTTCTTCAAAATGGATGTCCCGTCTATGTTTATCAGCATATTTCCTCATCTGGTCTTGTGCCTTTACAAGATTAGCTTTTAAATCATGTAACATAACATCCCTTTCCTCTGTTAACCTGTTCACCTCTTCTACTGCTGAAGGTATGGTGGTACCTTTTAGAAGGAGTGGTGGATCACGTCCGTAGAGGGCCTTGAATGGTGTGAGTTTGGTGGAGCTATTGTAATTGGTGTTGAACCAAAATTCGGCCCAACTTAACCATTTAGGCCACTGCTTAGGCTTGCTCCTTGTTAAGCATCTTAAGTATGTCTCCAAACACTTATTCACAATCTCAGTTTGTCCATCAGACTGGGGGTGATAAGCTGAACTGAATTTAAGTTTAGTACCTGTCAATCTGAATAACTCAGTCCAAAAATTGCTAAGGAAGATCTTGTCTCTATCTGAAACAATGGTAGATGGAAATCCATGCAACTTGACTACTTCTTTAAGGAAAATTTCCGCTACGTCATGAGCAGTATAGGGATGGCATAAGGGTAGAAAATGGGCATACTTCGTCAGTCTGTCAACTACCACTAGTATGCTATCCTTACCTTGAGCCTTAGGAAGTCCCTCAATAAAATCCATAGAGACATCTGACCAAACTTGTGTGGGAATTGGTAAAGGTTGCAAGAGACCTGCAGGTGTTAAAGTTTGGTACTTATTCTGCTGGCAAACTGCACAAGCTGACACATACTGCTGAATATCCTTTCTCATCCCTTCCCAAAATACAAAAGCTGAGATTCTTTTATATGTTCTGAAAAAACCTGAATGACCTCCCATTGTTGAGTTATGAAATTCAGATAATAACAGAGGAATTCGCGGAGAACCCTTTGGCAAAACCAACTTCCCTTGATACAACAACTTGCCATTTTGTATAGAGAACCCAGGATGAGCATTAGGGTCCTGTAGGAGATCTTGGGTAATCATCTTTAGCCTAGGGTTAGAATGTACCTCGTCAACCCACTATTCCAAATCTTGAAACTGAACAGCAAAGATGGCTGCATAAGTCATTTTTCTAGATAATGCATCGGCTACCCCATTTTCACTTCCGGGTTTATATTTGATCTCAAAGTCAAACCCAATCAATTTAGAAGTCCATTTAAACTGCTCATCATTCAGCAAACGTTGATCAGTTAAAAATTTGAGGCTCCTCTGATATGTTTGAATAATAAAGCGCCTTCCAGCAAATAATGTCTCCATTTCTATACTGCCATGACAATTGCCATCAATTCCCTTTCATAGACTGACTTCATTTGCGCTCTATCTGACAATTTCTGACTAAGGAAAGCTACTGGTCTCCCCTCTTGCAGTAAAACAGCCCCCAATCCTTTACTAGATGCATCTGTCTCTATAAGAAAATTTTTTGAAAAATCTGGTACTGTGAGAATTGGTAGTTCCGCCATAGTTGTCCTTAATGTGTCAAAAGCTTCTTGAGCCTCCCCACTCCAAAGAAAATTATCTTTCTTCAACAATTGTGTCAGAGGTTTGGCAATGCTGCCATAATTCTTCACAAACCTTCTATAATACCCAGTGAGTCCTAGAAAACCCCGTAGTGCCTTGACATCCTTAGGAGTTGGTCAAGACAGCATGACCTCAAGCTTTTTAGGATCTGCTGCCACCCCTCTAGTTGAGATAATATGGCCCAAATACTCTATCTGACTCTGGCCAAAACTGCACTTCTTTCTGTTAACAAACAATTGGTGATCCTCCAATACTTGCAAAACTGTTCGAAGTTCGTGTTTATGGTCCTTTTCTCCTTTGCTGTAAATCAATATGTCATAAAAAAATACTAATACAAATTTTCTCAAGAAGGGTCGTAGCACCTCATTTATTAATGATTGGAAGGTTGAAGGGGCATTAGTTAACCCAAAGGGCATGACCACGAACTCATATTGCCCCTCATGTGTCCGGAAAGCAGTTTTAGGAATGTCCCCTTCTTTCATTCTGATCTGATGGTAATCGGATTTAAGATCCAACTTGGAAAAAATGGTGGCTCCACCTAGCTCATCCAGCAGCTCATCCAGCAACTCATCAATGACAGGGATTGGGAATTTATCCGGGACTGTAATCTTGTTTAAGGCCCTATAATCAACACAAAACAGCCATCCTCCATCTTTTTTTTAACAAGGATAATTGGGCTAGCATAGGAACTCACGCTGGGTCTTATAACACCTAAAACCAACATATCATTCACTAATTTTTCTATCTCATTTTTTTGATAATGAGGATACCTGTAAGGCCGTAAATTAGGAATGTCAGCCCCTTCCTTCAGTATTATAGCATGATCCTGCCTCCTGGATGGTGGTAGACCTTGAGGTTCCTTGAATACCTCCTTGAAATCCTCCAAAACCTGTTGTATTTCATGTGCAGTGGTGTTTTCTTCAGCAGAGTCCTTAAGTATCTCCTTACATTCCAAGAAAAAACCTTGACCTCCATCTCGTAAAGCCTTAACTATTGCTCGAAAAGAAGCTTCAGTTCTGGACAGCGCTGATTCCCCCTTCAACACCATGGTTCCTGTACTAGTAGGCAATTTCAAGGTGAGATCCTTGAAGTTGGCTGTGATGTCCCCCAACTCGGCTAACCATTCCCTGCCCAAAACCACATCCACACCTCCTAAATCAAATATGAAGAAATCCTGCTGAATTTTCAATTTCTGAATTTGAAGTATCAGCTGTTGACACACCCCCTTGCACTTAATTTTTCTTCCATCTCCAACCTCGACTGTGTACGCTGCTGTTTCAGTCACAGGGAGTTGTTTGTCTCTCACTGGAGTAGAAGATATAAAATTGTGGGATGCTCCACAATCCACTAACATCGTCACCCTTTTTCCGTATCTTTCACCCCACATCTTGAGGGATTTCTTGGAAGTTAGTCCTGTAATGTTGTACATGGATAGTTGTAATACCTTATGCTCTAGCTCCTCCCCATCTTGTCCACCATTACTTTCTTCTTCTTCTTCCTCAATGCACTCTTCCTCCAAGATTAATACCTGTAACTGCTTATTTTTGCACACGTGTCCGGGTCCAAATTTCTCATCACACCTAAAGCACAATCCCTTCCTTGACTTTTCTTGGAATTCAGCATCTGTCAGATTCTTGAACCCTTTACCCCTGAATGGTCCAATCGTTTTTGCACTGTTGGATTTTGCTGTGGATATGGCTCCCACGTTGTTTGCTTGAGTCTGGTTTCTGGTTCCAGCTTCTCACGTTACTGTTCTTGATGAAGGATAGTTTCTTGATGCACTACCTCCCCTGCTATTCCATGAACTCCCATTGTTTAGCACCCTATTCTTCTCGTCAATCTTCTGGGCATAGTCCATCATTTCAAGTAAAGAGCCCAATTGATGTAACTTTAATTCTGCTCGCACCGCTTCTTTCAATCCATTCAAGAAGATCCTCTTCAAATATTCTGGGTCGGTCCCTTTGAGAGGACCCGCATATAACTCAATTTTCTCCCTATATTCTTCCACCGACGTCGTTTGCTTAAGACTCAACAGTAATTCATACGGATTCTGCGTCATTGAGGGCTGGAATCTCCTTATAACAGCAGTTCGAAAATCTTCCCACGTTCGATTTACGGTGCAAAATTCCCACCATTGGAACCATGTCAACGCTCTCCCTTCCATTGCTACCATCACCACCTGCAATCTTTCTTGTTCCAAGACTCCTTTCAAATTGAAGTACCTCCCTACACGATTCACCCATCCATACGCATCATCTCCCGAGAAGAGCGGGATCTCCAATTTCCTCCACCGTTCCTCCGCTGCCCCATTCCTGGTTCCGTTTTGCCCTCCAAGATTTCTAAGATTTCCTTCCACGCTATTTCCACTGTCCCCAAATGAGTTCCCTCCTTACTGTAACTTTTGATTAATATTCTGCAACATCTCCAAGATATTCTCGAAGCCCTCTCCAAAGTGCAGAACCTGTCCTCGAAACTCCCCTCCATATTGTTGAATCTGACCTCCAGATTATCTATTCTTGCATCGAACCCCTTTTCCAGGTTATCTAATCTGGCCTCCATTCTTGTATGCACCATGAACAAACTCCCAGAGTCGAGAGCTTTGATACCAGTTGTAAGAAACTGAATCAATTGATGATTTATTTCACTGAATTTGAAAAGAATACACTGCTACTATCAGGAATTCGAGAGCCTGATCTCTCCTACCCAGTCCAGAACTATTTTCCTCCCTTCTCCTATTTCCCTTTGTCTATTTATTTACAAGTAACAGCCTTCAGTTAGTCATAACTGATAACAGAATCAGTTATTACAGCTGACATAACTACCTAACTTCTAACAGAATTAGTTATCACTTCCCTTTTCTAACATACACATTCTTAACCGGGGGCCTTTTTCTAACAGAACCCTAAGTATGTTTGGATCTCCATTGATGTTAGTGTCTGGCTGCATCTTTGGAGGTGAAGATTTGGATTTGCCAGTTGTCAATATCCACTATTAAAATAGATCATCCTTGTTCAACAATGTCAGCTACTTGTGTTTCCTGACTTAACTGTTACTAACATAAAGTGTTTGATAATAATAGATTTTAGGCCACAGAAGGAGTTGTTGCATTGGAGTACTTATAATGATGACTATGAAGGTCGTACCTTCATTTAAATGTTGGGTACCTTCTGCAACTTCACTGGTATAATCTCGTTCTCGTGTTACTCAGGGACTATTTTAAATTAATTCTATATGTTCTTTAACATATTATTTGTTTTGCATATAGGGAAAAGTCAGGGACAAGACACCTGAAGAGAAAAGAGAAGGATTGCTATTTGCTTTTTTAATCATGTTTGAGAGCAGTGTCATGAAGCATCCCTAAAGTAAGTGTAAGCATTTTTTTTCCTGCACGAGGCACACAGCATGTGTAAATTGTAATTATTTTCATTGTTCTAGACTTCTATTTGCCATTGATCAGGTATTATGATTCATATCTTCCATTCCCAAGGGATACTTATAATGATGACAACCCTGATGTGATGTCAGAAAGGTCAGTATAAGACATGTTGTGTTTCAAACCCCATTTTTTATTTTGTGAGAGGTCTGCTTGTTATTATTGCTATTTTTTCCTCAATCTGTAGGCTGCTGTGTATGGTTTTGTTGTTTGTGCAGAATTTGGTGGACCTTTATTCAATTCAAACCTCTGGTTGGAGGTACTCCTTGACGTCATTTGGAAAAACGATGTATTCTAAGGGAGTAACAAATTTTTAGTGGCTTATTGCAGAGGCTCTTTCAAAGGGTTATGTTGTGATCCAACATCCTAATTCTCTGCAGCAGCCACCTGGATAATGTAACGGCCTATGACAAAGCTGTTTCTGCTTTGAGAAAGATTTGCCAATTTCATGATGACAGTATTAACAGTGCCCAAGTCTTTGCACCTTTGCCCTGTTTTTTAGCACTTTTGTGCTTTTACTTCTGAATCATGCCTGGGACACTATCAAGATCTGTTCTTCATGGGGGTTAATTTTTTTTTTTTGTTTTGAGATGGCTTTTATTTAGTCATTTCGTTTGCTAAATCTCCTTGTATATGTTCGCAGGCAGTTCCTGCATTGTGGATTTGTTTACCAACAAAATTTGATTTGATTCAGGGCTTTGGAAATGATCAGCATTCATGCGCGCATACCAATTCGCGGTACTCTTAAATTGGTAGTCTTGCTTTGGTAAAAATACCATGTACCCGAACGAATTGCGAACCCGGTGAATATGGTTAAGAGGTCAACTTCTGTATTCCAGATTTCTGATGTGCACTTGCATATGTTTCTCCAGTTGTTTTGATTGTGCTTCTTCTTGTTTTTCTGCAGGTATGACAGGGAGCTATTAGGTCCAAAAAATCATTACCTTAAAAAATTGGTTGCACTGTTAGCCAAGTTGAGGCTTTCTTCAGGAATTTGACACTTTGTGATCTGTCTGCTTTCATTGAAAAAATGTCAATCAGTTCTACTTGTTTCCTGTCCCATGTATGTCTACTGATTCAGAATATATTGTGCTACTGATAATTTGCAGAAAAATAGCAACTGTAGTGGAGCACCAAAACAAAATTAAGCCAAGGGGGAGGCTTTATTAGTCATTATGGCAAACTTAGTTTTGAGAGTGTCACAAAGCACATTCCAAAGTAGCCCATTGGCCGAGGAGCATACGGCCTAGTGTGCTCTTCCATGAAAACGAAATGAGAGTTATAACTTATAATTAATTAAAAAGATTGGTAAATGGTAATATATATTTTGAGAATCACATTGATATTTTGAATACTCATGAAAATTATCCACAATGACTAAGATTTTTATCCACTAAATAAGTCTTGAGTGTAGGTGTGGGTAAATTATTCATCCTGGAAATACACTATCCCATTGGTTTTGGCTACCCAAGGTATCAATACATATCAAAATCGAAAAATTTCTAGTGGAGAATGTGCTAGCCGAACATACCTATAGAGATGTTATAGTACCCAATCTTACCCATGGAGGCATGCTCACACAATATATTTACAATTAGCATGTTTTTCTTACCATTGCTATAGTATAAAATCATGGTTTTGCAGAATTAATTTTAAATCACTTTTATCTATGTGCATCACTCATCTCAATCATTGATTTCTAGAATGAATTCTACTCAATTATAAACCAATTCACTATGTTTTATAATTAAAATGTGAAAGATTTTTAAGTGTTTTTTAATTAAGTTAAAATGGTTTTATTTGTAATGTTTTATAATTAAGATTTTAATTGTTTTTGAATATTTTTTTCAATTGAGTCATATGTTAATTACTTTTTAATTAATTTTGATAAAAATCAATCCTTAGAATTCAGGATAAAAACATTTAAAATGGAAATTTTTTACTTAAAAAAATATTATTAAAAAACATAAAGGAGTAAGTTTTTTTCTATTTAAAAGAAAAATATTATTATATAGAAAACATAAAAAAATAATAAATACTTTTATTTTATATAAAAGACGCCGTCCTTATTAAAACCTTTTTTATTAATTGAGTAGTTTTTTTATCATTAGTGTAAGTATTATAGTAAAATGTTTACTAGTTTGTAAAAAAAATGTATAAAAAAAATATTTATTTTAAAGTGTGTTTAATAATACGTTTTAATTAAAAATTTAGTTAGATGAAAGCTTAAAGTAACTTAAATCATTTCATTAATATTTAATTATTTGAGTTAACTTAAAAAAAAATAACTCTTTTATTCTGCTATTAGTTAAAATTTTTACAATTTTATCCTCAGTAACCCTATTTTTACCACTATCCTTCTAACTCTGCTCAGTGTTCTCACGCCGCACCCACCTCAGTGATCATTTTCTCGCCGGCAGCTCTCATTCTCTTAGTTCGGCGTCCTACTCCAACCGCATCCTACACAGGTTCTTATTAAGTTGAAGCGACATTGAACCTTTTTATTTCTAAGATTCGTTTGAAACGATTGAAGATGTTTGATCCCGTTTGTATTCGGAAATTTCTAGTCTAAGAGCCTTTGCTCTTCTACAGCTTCCACTTGTGTTTTCTGGTGTATTATTAAATTTAGAATATTAATTTCCCTGATTGTTGCGCGCTTTTCCCTCTTTGTGTGTGTGTGGATGTGAAGATGAAGCTGTTGTTGTTGGTTTGTAGCAACAAACGAAATAATTCATCCATGAATATTTTGTTTTGTAGCAAAACGAAGTAAACCCTAGATTAGAAAGTGGCTAATAACAATCAAATTACGCAAATGAATATCAGCAACTAATATTAAACAATATTTTTGCTGTACTATAGTTACTGTGGCTTAAGAAATGGATGCTATTTCCAAATAGTTTATTGATTCTGTTTCACTTTCTTACTCCTCAGTTAGTCTATTTTGTTTGTTTAGATTAGAGCTATTTTTTTAGCATTATTTTGGCAATAAAAGTCCTATCTTCGATATAAAATTATTTACAGAAGTAAATTGATTTTTCTAGCAAACAATATTTTCCCATCATCCATGAGAATGCAATCAACAACTGATCTCTGTGATGGGTCACAGTAAAGTTGCTCCAATTTTCTTAGCACAAAAGATACAAATTAAACAAGTTCAGCATTGCCTTTTCTCAATGAAGAAACATGATAAACAATAACAGATATCAATACAAGAGGACCAAGTTCTTTCTGTGTCATATATACATCATAGATAATTTTTAATATAAAAGGAAATGGTGGACAGGGGAAGGAAGACTTTGACTTGGCTCTGGCGTTTCATTGATTGATAGAGGCTTTGGGTTGGTTTGTTTTGTTTTGCTTTATATTTATGACAATAATGAGTTGAATCTTTAACGGTTGTGTTGATTTTTGTTATAGTGAATGGTGCTTGCTACTGGTCATTCACGGTTTGAAAGATAAAAAGTGATATTATCATAATATGATATGCTAAAATGGTGATAATTAGTTTTATCCAGTTTGTACATGTTTGCTGTTCCACACAATCTTACTTCTTTTGGATGGCACTATCTTCCAGAAATGGGATAACTCATTTGACAGTAAATAATAATATATAATTCTTTTATTGATATATAGATTTTCTAGTTAACTATATTCTAAAATTTATTGGAAAAAAATAGGATTCAGAATCTAAGGTAGACAGAAAATTAGATGCTCTTTTGAGAGTTTCTTGTTTGCAACTGCTAGGATCATGCTTTATTATACATTAATTGGATTATGGTACCAGAGTCCGAAAGCTCTGTTTCATTCTAACATGTTTTATTTCTTTTCTTCAAATTCATGTTTCCCCTTTGTATTTACTTGAATTATTGACATTATTATATAATCTCTGATGCATTGTATTGTGGGCTTTTATTTCTTTTCTTCAAATTCATGTTTCCCCTTTGTATTTACTATTTACTTGAATTATTGACATTATATAATCTCTGATGCATTTTATTGTGGGCTTTCCTGCTTTGATTGATTTCAGATCCCTCAATATTTTCAAAAGTCCTGAATCTGTCACCAGGCCTTGTATAACTTTAGCAGCACTACTGGAATTTTCTTTCTGTTGTAGCAGGGTTTAGCAGTGGGAGATAAAGCTTAAGGTTAGTTTGTTTCTTTACTTGTTACAATTATTTTACTATAAGGTCTCTTACCTAATAATTGACTGTACTATTTTTTTTACAAGGTACCAAAGGTAGCTAAGTTCTGTTATAAAGGAGTAGAGCCAACACTTTAGGAAATGTGGATGGAATTGTTTGATGGCGATTATGCAACTGGGGAAAATGTAGTTGCTCCATCCATGTATCCTAATTATGTTCAACAAAGGGAACATGTGAATATGAATCTTGATGAAGGAGATAATGAAAGTGGTGTGGAAGATAATCATCATTCTGAGAACGATAGGGATCATGTTTATTCAAAATACAATCGATATGCTTTGCCTAGCCATGGTGTTGGGAGTGCCCAAGTGCCTATCCAAGGGAAACGTAAAAGGAGACAATCAGGTCGAGCAGTAAACCTAAGTAGACAAATAGATATCTTGGTGTCAAATTCAAGCAAGGCACTAGAGATATTGCGGTCACAAGGTAATGTGAGTAAGGATAGTGGTACTAGTTTTACAGTTAAAAAAGCAGTAACGGTTATCAATCGTATGGTTAATGAATGTGTTTTGGAAGAGGGTTGTGAGTTATGGTGCTATGCACTTTCTTTCATTGAGAATGAAGTAAGACGAGAGATACTTCTAAGCTTGGAGGATGATGTTGCTAGGAAAGTTTGGTTGATGTATATGCATGCCAAAGAGAAATGAATGCTTACTTTATTTGTGTGTTTTAATTTTTGAACTTCATTGTGACATTGATGGACATCTATTTGTAACTTCTATGAATATTTTTATGCATTATGAGGTATGTACTATGTATTTTGCTTTATGTTTATGAAGCTTTTAATTATGTGTTTTTACTCTTGGATGCATCATGGATATCGAAAGAGAAATAAATAGAAGAAAGCTTGCATTTTATTCAAACATCTCATCATGTTTAACGGGCGCTATAGCCATATATTACTATAAATAGGGGTGTAAGCGGGTCCGATCCAACCCGCGAACCCGATTGACCCAACCCAACCCGAAGTATATTTAACGGTTTGGTTAGGGTTTCGGTTCGGTTCAAACATTTTCTTTCAAACCCGATCTAGTTCGGTTCGGGTATCGGATTTGCCTATCTTAAACCCGATAGACCCAAATCAAACCAAGAAAAGAAGTCTTAATCTTATTTTATTTTCCTTCCCATAGAGAACAAAAATAGGCGCAACGGCAACACAAGCAGCGGTGGTTCCCCAAGCCCTATTTCATTTGCTCCTCTCATTTTATGTTTCCCTATTTTTTTTTTTCATGTTATATTTTAATTTTATGTTATCTTCCACATTTTTTTAAAAAAAAGGAAAAATGTTCATGACCCGATGACCCAACCCAACCCGAACATATTCGGGTTGGTTCGGGTCGGGTTACTCAGCCAGAAAATACATAACCCGAACAAACCCAACCCACCATCATTCTATCGGTTCAGACTTAATGTCACACCAAACCCGACCCGACCCGACTCGATTACACCCCTAACTATAAATATATTACTCTTCTCGTTCCTATTTATAAGACATAGTTGACCAAATTACACATATCAATAAAAGTGGTTAGAAGTTAGTTTTCTTAGGGTTTTAAAAAATAGTTTAATTTTTTAGTTTTGGCCTTATTTAATATCATTAACTAATTCCAAGGGAAAGTCTAAGCTACACAAATCTAAAACTTGTGTAATGGTACACAAGTAATATTGACTTACAACAACAGGTTTTTAAGGTACATTTTTTTTTGTTTGAAAGTTTTACATTTTGTGAACACTCCCCACTAATTTATACTATTGTCATTTGTCATTGAGACTGAAAACTAAGGACCTGTTTGGCTTACATTTTCATTTCCTATTTCCATTTTCTGTTTTCTGAAATTTTACGAAGGAAAAACTAGAAATGTTAGAAACAAAAATTTGTTGTTTTTAGCATTTCCAATTTTTCCTTTGTAAAATTTCAGGAAACAAGAAACAATAAAAACAGGAAATGAAAATAGGAAATAAAAATGTAAACCAAACAGGCCCTAAAGTTGCAGTGCCAGTCACTGTCGTGCGATGAAAGGAAATAAGGAATGGATCCCCTCCCATTGTACTTTCAACTGCACCTCCCTGCAGTTGAATCTGACGGATAATAAAATTTATAAGACATGATTTTTTATATTAAATAACAATGTAAAATAAATGAAGGGTGATGATACTTTGAAGTTTTTTTAAAACTGCAGAGGATCCTATCCCAAGGAAATAGAGATAACTTGTAAAGAAAGGAATGCGGTAGCCTCTTGTTGCGAGGAAACAACGATACGATTATGGCACGTGTGATGAGGCTGAGAGTGATGGCCACATGTGGTGTCAAGACGGTGGCTGGATGAGGAGACGTGATTGTTCAGTGAGATAGTGGCGCACTACCATGACAATGGTCGTGGCTGATGGTGGAACAAGGGCGGCTGGTTTGCAACAATGACTTCTTAGGCTTAGGGACGGTGGATGGACGAGCAGGGTCGGCCCAAGGGCAAAGCTCCTAAAGTAATGGTTTTAGGCCCCAATATTACATAGGCCTCATAATTTTATACTTATATTAACTATACTTATATTTAAAATTTAAATAAATATAGGATTTTATGTATATACATTGGTAGTGTAAAAAAGTTTTACATTGTCATCTAATGATGTGTTGCCATATCAATTAATGAGCTAATAATACATGATGTGTCATGCTCATTAAATGATATGACAACACATCATTGGATGACAGTGTAAAATTTAATGTATAATGATTAAATTCTTAATAAAATTCTCTTTTGATTAAAATAATAGGCCTCATCTTATTATAATTTTTTCTCATAATTAATAATTATTTTATTAGTTGATTTTTCCTATTATGATAATCCTAGTTATAATACATATTTTCTATTATGTAATATAATAAATATTATAATATATATCAAAATCACCAAAATACTAATATAAATGTTAATTATACGTAATAATAATTTAATAAGTAATTTTATATCTAAAAAATTAAAAAAAAATCAATAAAATTATAATAATTATAATAATTTATTTTAGTTAATTAGAAAAGACCCCATCTCATACATTTGCTTTAGGTCTTAACATGTGTTGGGCCGGCCCTGTGGACGAGGATTACACGGTGAGGGAACGGCCCTCAGCGGTGGCCGCAACGGCGCCACCTTGTTTCTTCTCTTTTTGTTCTCTATCTTTGTCTCCCTCGCTATCTCTCATTTTACTCTCCCTCTTTGTTCTCTTTTTTTTATTTTTTAGTTTGATTTTTTTTTGGGGGGGTTTGAGTTTGCCTCTTTCGTGTACCAGCGAGGTGGCTCGTTGAATTTGGTCTATTTTTGTATGATTTTTTTATCAGCTTTTCAACAAGTTTCAATATGTAAACAACCACCCCATTCATATGGTTAAATGCAACAAACCAAGAAAGCACCTATCACTGCTGGAACCGATCGATCAAGGCCAAATGAGATGACAAGAGAAAATAACGATGACAATAGTTGAGAGCATTCATCACTCGAAGTTTTGCGATTGTGTCATCATCTATTGATTCTATTATTTCATCAATTTTTAATTCTAAAACCTCTGATGCACTTCTCCATTTCGTGATCACAATTGCAAAATTTTGGAAACTTGCAACTTTAAACCTGTAACCGGTTGATCATAAATCTCAACCCTTCATTAAAATATTATTATATCAAATGATTATATTTAATTTGTGTAACATTACACAAGTTTTAAACTTATGTAGCTTAGACTCCCCCTAATTCCAATATCATTTGATAGTTGAAAAGATATTAAAGTCAATAAGGGTAAATAATAAAAATGATAGTAATACTTTCTTGAAATTGTAAAGTGACTTATAAAAAAGAACACATAAAACTTTTAAAAAGTGCCTTGTAAATAGGAATGGAGGGAGTACGACCTCTAGTCCTAATAAAAAACAAAAAAGTATTTTTTGTTGGTCCTAATTTGAATTGTATTAATTATGAAATTCCTTTTATATCCTTAATTTATTAATTTATTGTTCACTACTTACATCTTTCCCATAATAGTGGATTTAAAATTATTTTCAATGACAAAATATTGGAGCATTGTTAGAACCACAGGAAACACTAGAAGAGGGGGTTGAATAGTGTTTTAAAACTTTTAACAATTCTGGAAATCTTGAAATAAACAACAGATAACTTAAGACAAGTTGTTATGAAAAACTTAAATTCAGAGTTATTAGAAATACGCGGAAGATAAGAAGGATAAATTTGATAATCTTACTAACAATACTTAAGAAGGTTTTAGATAAACATCCAAATAACTAGTTTCTTATTTAAAACTGAGTTATTTAGAAACATCTCAAAGTACCTTCTGAAGGTTATTACAGACAATCTTTTTAGAACTGTTTCTGAACTGCTTCAGTTGATTGGTAATCGTTTGAAGTCTGTTTCTAACTTCTGAACTGAGTTCTTTTCAGACTCATCTCAGAGGGTTATTTCAGAGGTTCTTCAAAGTGCATTTTCTGTAATACTTCAAATGATATGAGGTAGTTTAAAGTTTGTTTATCTATAAAAACTGTTTTATTGAAATGGATGAATTAGAGTTTGATATGAAAATACTTTTCAATCCCCTTCGAAAATATAAAGCTAAAACTAAAAGAGTTTAAGGGAAAGAGAACTTAGCCAAGAATTTATCCTGGTTCACTCACCAACCCAGTGAGCTACATCCAGGCCCAGGGCAAACCACCACTGGATTTTCCACTATCTGAACTCAGATACAAGTATTCTTTTACCACAGCCTCTTCAAGCTTAACAACAAGTATTCTTTTATTTTCAACTGTCTCTCCAGGCAACATATGCAGTATTATTTTACAGACAAGCCTCTCCAGACTCAACAACAAGTATTCCTTTGTTTTCAACTGCCTCTCCAGGAAACATATGCAGTATTATTTTACAAACAAGCCTCTCCAGGCTCAACAACAAGTATTCTTTCTTCCACCAAGCCTCTTCAGGCTCTCAGACACATATAGTGTTTACATCATAGACTAAGTTTAAGTTTCTAAGAAACATCAACTCAGAATCTTCTTGTACAAAGGGATTACTGAGTCTAACTCAGGATACATGAAATGAATTCTAAGTACAAGGGTAAGACAGAGATACAAGTGTATGAATTTGGGTACAATGTCGTCTCTAAGTGAGGGATAACTTCCTCAAAGAATTGGCTTAATAAGATGTTGAATTAAGCTTCAGCCGGTTCTTTCTTGGGCTTTATCGTTGGTTCCCTTGGGCTACATTCACGCCTCTTCATATGGGATTGCCAAATTATATCTTGGAATTCAAGGCCGTCTCATCATAATCCTTACTTGAGGCTATTTATATGTTCTAATGAAATATAGCCGTTGAAGATTGTTTGGTTACCGTTGAGAAGAAGTGATTTGGCTCAAATAGCCGTTGTGAAATAGCTTCTTAAACGGTTGCTTCTTCTTAAGCAGAATAGGTGTGTAGATAGCTTAGCTCTGACACACTTTAGATGAGTTCTTTAATCTTGAGAGATTTTCCTTTAACAGGTAGACATTTCTTTTCTTTCACTTTTCTTCTCTGTGAGTGTGAGGAGATATCCGTTGGATTTGTCCTTTTACCCATTTTGTGCTAGCTCCTTTTTGCTTAGCTTCTGACGTTTTCTCCTTTTTCTCTCTTAAGAATATTTGAACAATATTCTAGCTGTTGAACACCAGGTCTTTGCCTTTGTTGAGACTTCTCATAGTTTGAGATTTGTCCACGTAGTCAGAGTTGAGAGTCTTCATGTCTTCAGATAGTTTGAAGTATCTCATTAACAAGTTAAGAGAGTATGTGTGTTCAGAAGGTTGAATTCTTCACATTCTTTCAGACGATCAGTGAGCTTTCTGATGGTTGCATTATCTCAACTTGATGTTATCAGTCTTTGATGAATGCTTATCTCAGATGATTGTTTCAAGCATTTCTTAGTTCTTCACACCAAGGATACTTTCAGCAAGTTCCTCTCTTTTAGCAAAAGTTGCTTCTTCTTTTGTTTAGATGATCGCAGCTCTGTTCTTCTTTGTCTCTTCTTATTCTTCTGTGATTCTGATGGATAAAGATGTTGAATTTAATAGACTTAGTTCAACCATCTTTCTTGTTTAATCTTCTAATACGTTCTGGGCAACAGTAGGTGCAGTAGGTCTGCGCACGCAATGCTTTTTGTTGCAGGTGCAGCATTTGTTGCATGATTTCCTTATTTGTGCAAAACTTTTGATCGAGGCAAGAAAGTAGTTCTGACACTTATACTAAAATAAGTGTAGTTCATTGGGTAGAGTGTTCTTCACACTTAGCAGCGTCTTCAAGAGATCAATCCTTGATTCTGACACGTTCAGCCTTCAGATATACAAAGTGCTTTAAATCAGCTTCAAATCTTCAGATGATAGTTATTTCTTCAGACGAAGTCACTTCACTTTTGTCTTCAAGTCTTCAGATGATAGTCACTCTTCAGACGGAGTTAAGTCTCCTCTTTTGTCTTCAAGTCTTCAGATGATGGTCACTCTTTAGACGGAGTTAAGTCTTCTCTTCAGATTCTTGCTGTTCTTTTCTTCTCTTCAGATCCTGTGCTGTTCTTTTCTTCTCTTCAGATTTTGTGCTATTCTTTTCTTGTCTGTTGTCTTCTAGGCTTCAGATGAATACTACATCCTGAAATAGATTCTACAAAACAATACCTTTCTTAGTAGAACCTGTTCTTATATGATCTTATTTGTTAATCATTAAAACCTAAGGATACTGAGTCTCAAGCTGAATTTGAATGCTCAAATTAATTCTTAGACTCAACAATCTCCCCCTTTTTAATGATGACAAATAAGATATATATGCCTAACAAAATGTATAGAGAATGATAAAGATGATAAATTAGATAGCTCCCTCTATCTATATTACTCCCCCTGAGAAAAACATTAAACTTTAGTTATATCAATTTTTATTTAGATACCAAGTGTTAATCTTTCAGATACCAATTGTTATCTATAACATGTTATCTTTTGAATTGCTTAACTTCAGATTTTAGTAAACTTGAATTTCTTGACTTAATGTATTTTGTTAGTTATATATTTAAACTTGAAATTCTTGACTTAATACCAATTGTTATCTATAACACGTTATCTTCTGAATTGCTTAACTTCAGATTTTAGTAAACTTGAATTTCTTGACTTAATGTATTTTGTTAGTTATATATTTAAACTTGAAATTCTTGACTTAATGTATTTTGTTAGTTATATATTTCTCCCCCTTTTGTCATTAATTAAAAAGGTTTAGTTAGTTCTCTAATTCTTGATACCAAATATTAATAGGAGATTCTAAAACATATAACAAATACATACAGATACATAGTCTGAAACGAATTTCAGAAGAAAGAAAAGAGTTTAATAGATACATACAGCAAAAAGAAATTACATAGAGAAACAATCTTCAGAAAGATTTCATTAACACAAGTATGAAGAATTTTTATTAGAAAATCTTTTTGAAAAACTGAAAATACATTTATCACCGCTACCTCTCTTGATTCCTATGAAGGCTGAGGCATAGCCTTATCAGCAGCTTCCCTCTCTTTCAAAGCTACCACTACTTCTTTGGTTGAAAAACCTCAGAAGCGCCTCTTGAGCCTGTATTCTCTTCCCAACCGTGCGTTCCGCACGCAATCTCCCTCTGAGGACTGGAACGGTGGAGGTACATCATTTAAGACTGTATTTCGACCACCACCCAGCACCTTAATCCTCAGGACCACAACTAGTGTGGTTTCCTTCATTAGATTGGTTAGTGCGTGATCCATCACAAGATATCCAATTATCCCTTGATGTACCAAGATCTTCATGGTCAAAGTACAGAGAAACAGGTCTTTAGATGAAGCCTTTCCCGTACTTATCATTCCACACATCATCCATGATGACTTGATCTTCTCCTCATCGTGTTCCAGAACTCCTTCTTCCGTTTCCTTTGCTTCTTCATCGTTCTTCTGAGAGCGATACACTCAGACCCCCTTTTTCAAAGTCTGTAGAAAACTTTGAAGTGATGAGTACTATGAGTCAAGAACTCTAGAGTATTTATAGGACTTTGAAGCAAGAGATATAAGAGAGAAGTGAAGAGATTGAATCTTTTGGATTGTTGTTCACGGAATACATATGGGCTCGGGTAGCATTAATGATGACAGATTCAGACCTTGGGAGTACCAAAACGTACATCATTGATTGGACAGGTGAAGCGCTATTAGTCATAGGGAACCGAGTCATTGGTGGTGATTTAAAAGATCGAAAGAAAAACTTCTAATAAAAGAAAAGAGAATTTAATAAGACAAATGTTTCAACTGAGAAAGATACGTTTTATAAAAAGACTTGAAAAGGTGTTATTAAAAAATCTTTTACTTTGTTAAGAGGAAATTCATAATTATTTGACAAACATTCATACATGAGCAAGATGCAATTTTCACATATATTAAATCTAAGTTATGAGATAGAATAATGTTACCGCTAGAGATACTTATTAATTTTGGTTTGAAGAGCACTTCTGCTGAGACTCAATATTGTCTTCAAAGACCTTTCTTCTTCTGAATTTGCTTGTTGCTTGTTGACAACATAATCCTTGTTCTTCGTACTTTGACAGTTTTCTTCAGCAATCATCATGACATGTCCCTCAAGGATTGAGATAGACTTCAGTGACTTGAGTATCAACCATCTTAACATTCCTGACCCACAATTTCATTAAGTTCATTTAGAACTTTCTGAACAGGTTCAGAGAATGGGGATGATATCATATCAGATCTGTCTCTCAAGATTTGAGGTAGGCTTAGAGTCTTGTGTATTAATCACCTTAGTATACCTGACCCACAATTTCAGTAAGTTCATTTAGAACCTTCTGAACAGGTTCAAAGTATGAGGATGATGTCACACCAATCACTCTTTCAGATGATATTACCCTCAGATGATCATCTTAAGAAGATCTTCAAAACCTGTTTGTTGTACTATACATAGACCGAAAAAAATACCTTTCAGTAGCATCTGATTTTATCCAAACACGTTTGTTAATCGTCAAGGAAATATCTTAGAATGTAAATTTTAATCTTATCATATTTTATCAAGTTAATAGTTTACCAACTGTTAACATTTAAAGGAAGTGTATTATGTGAAAGATACAATTAAACATATGCACATAAAAATAACACAGATAAAGAGAAACTTGTAGATTTAATGCAAAGCAGAAGTTTAAATTTTATTATAAAAAATATTAATCATAGCAGGGGTAATGACAAGACACTAGAAAATCAATGGTTATCAGCAGATGGGTCCTCAACAGCATTGGCATTCTCCTTCTCTGACTTCGCTCTTGTAACTCCTTCTTAGTTACTTTCAGCCTCTTAGCAAGCCGATTTATCCTCTTTAGATTATATGCAGCCAACACCATCGTTGTCCTTCCATGAGCACTCGGATGAGCAGAAACTCTTTTCTCTTTGGCATGGGATGCAAAGAGAGGAGGGATAGCCACCTGGTTCTCTGGAGCTTCTTCTCGTTCAGATAAGGTCTGTTCTAACTGAGCATACATTCCCGGAGTGAAGAAGTAAGGAGGCGGTTGGTCAAAGAGACTATCCATAGGAAAGCCCTTGTGCATTAGAATTTTCGTAATCAAGGTGTTGTGGGAAAAAGGTTCTCATTGCCCAATTCCTGTCTGAAAGACATCTGAAACAGCAAAACAAAAGGAAGACTGATTCTCCTCTTTGTCAATAGATGACCCAGCGCAAACCTTTCCAGCCGACTGATAACAAAGCTATTGCTTCCTTTTGGAAGGATGCAACAGTTCAGCACATCAAGGAGAGTTCTGGGAATGTTCAGAAGCTGAGAATGCTTATAGGGAGCAAGACGTCTTTCACCAAAGAGCAATTCATCATAGACAAATGTCCCACCATTCAGTGATTCCCACCTTTCAAAGTAATTGTCACCCCTAGCAGGAACACCAATCACTTCAGCCAGTAATTTTCAGTCTACAAATAGAGTTCTTCCCTGCACCATCGTCTTGATTCCAGTACGGTTAGGTTCAGATACTAACTGGGAGTTGTCCCAAAATTCCAGAACACTTTCCTCGTGCCATGGAGAGGAAATGTTGTTGAAGAAGGGAGTCCAACCTACTGCGTCAAAGTACTCAGAGATTCTGTGACCAGCCTCGTCGAAGTCAGAGAGATTTACCACCTTTGAAGGAATAATTCTCTCATCGAACATTGAGGAATTAGAGTCACTGGATGTAGACATATTAGCCAAATGAGTACGGTTACTTTGAGGAATTAAGGTACTTGGAGAAGATAGACTTTAGCTCTTGAGGATTGGTGAAGTGTAGTTCTCAAGGTGATCTTCCAAGCCTTATAGATAGGCAGAAAGGCGTGCTTGATGCATTGATGATGACGGTTACACGCACTGAACAGACATGGAGAGTTGTGCATCGTGCCAATTATGAGGAACCGGTTGATGATCCATTAACTCACATAGTGTCGTATCATAAATTTTGATAAAGAGATTCAAAATTTTTAAAGATTTTTCAACTACTTAACACACGAAAGATTTAACCTAGATTCAATAAATGGTTTTCACACAAATTAGACAATCATACATTAACAATTTCAATGGCAATATGCAATTTCCAAAGAAGTTTAATAACTACATCTAGACTAAGATAGGAAAGATGTTACCAATGTGTAATTTGGGATGAGTGTACTTTCCTTCTCCCATCACGTCCTTCTGAATGATGCTTCAGTAGCTTGAATAATGAGCTTTAAGAGAATATCCTCTATTCTCATTTCTTTGATCTTCAGAGTTGCTTCAGCTGGGTAAGATTTCCATCTTCTGGGGATCTACTCCTTCTGCATTTGTTAGATGCTCAACCCGAAGGTGAGCTCTGATACCAACTGTTAGAACCACAGGAAACACTAGAAGGGGGGGTTGAATAGTGTTTTAAAACTTTTAAACAATTCTGGAAATCTTGAAATAAACAACAGATAAATTAAGACAAGTTGTTATGAAAAACTTAAATTCAGAGTTATTAGAAATGCGCAGAAGATAAGAAGGATAAATTTGATAATCTTACTAACAATACCTAAGAAGGTTTTATATAAACATCCAATTAACTAGTTTCTTATTTAAAACTGAGTTATTTAGAAACATATCAAAGTACCTTTTGAAGGTTATCACAGACAATCTTTTTAGAACTGTTTCTGAACTGCTTTAGTTGATTGGTAATCGTCTGAAGTCTGTTTCTAATTTCTGAACTGAGTTCTTTTCAGACTCATCTCAGAGGGTTATTTCAGAGGTTCTTCAAAGTGCATTTTCTGTAATACTTCAATTGATATAAGATAGTTTAAAGTTTGTTTATCTATAAAAACTATTTTATTGAAATTGTTGAATTAGAGTTTGATATGAAAATACTTTTCAATCCCCTTCGAAAATATAAAGCTAAAAATAAAAGAGTTTAAGGGAAAGAGAACTTAGCCAAGAATTTATTCTGGTTCACTCACCAACCCAGTGAGCTACATCCAGTCCCAGGGCAAACCACCACTGAATTTTCCACTATCTGAACTCAGATACAAGTATTCTTTTACCACAGCCTCTTCAGGCTTAACAACAAGTATTCTTTTGTTTTCAACTGCCTCTCTAGGAAACATGTGTAGTATTATTTTACAGACAAACCTCTCCAGGCTCAACAACAAGTATTCCTTTGTTTTCAAATGCCTCTCCAGGCAACATATGCAGTATTACTTTACAGACAAGCCTCTCCAGGCTCAACAGCAAGTATTCTTTCTTCCACCAAGCCTCTTCAGGCTCTCAGACACATATAGTGTTTACATCATAGACTAATTTTAAGTTTCTAAGAAACATAAACTCAGAATCTTCTTGTACAAAGGGATTACTGAGTCTAACTCAGGATACATGAAATGAATTCTAAGTACAAGGGTAAGACAGAGATACAAGTGTATAAATTTGGGTACAATCTCGTCTCTAAGTGAGGGATAACTTCCTCAAAGAATTGGCTTAATAAGATGTTGAATTAAGCTTCAGCCGGTTCTTTCTTGGGCTTTATCATTGGTTCCCTTGGGCTACATTCTCGCCTCTCCAGTATGGGATTGCCAAATTATATCTTGGAATTCAAGGTCACCTCATCATAATCCTTACTTGAGGCTATTTATATGTTCTGATGAAATATAGCCGTTGAAGATTGTTTGGTTACCGTTGAGAAGAAGTGATTTGGCTCAAATAGCCGTTGTGAAATAGCTTCTTAAACGGTTTCTTCTTCTTAAGCAGAATAGGTGTGCTGTTCTTTTCTTCTCTTCAGATTCTGTGTTGTTCTTTTCTTCTCTTCAGATTATTTGTTGTTCTTTTCTTGTTTGTTGTCTTCTAGGCTTCAGATGAATACTACATCCTAAAATACATTCTACAAAACAATACCTTTCTTAGTAGAACCCGTTCTTATATGATCTTTTTTGTTAATTATTATAACCTAAGGATACTGAGTCTCAAGATGAATTTGAATGCTCAAATTAATTCTTAAACTCAACAAGCATGAGTTATTACTCCAATAATGACTTTAATTAAGAATAATTTCCCACTATTTTAATTATATAACACTAAGGGTATTTCACTATTTCTAGAATAAAATTTAAAATTATAACATTATTAATTACAATTAACTGGTTTTAAGGTTTTTAATTGGTCTTGATGATTTAGTCCTATATTTCTTATAAATAAGATTAGATGTAATATAAAGAATCATACGTGACTTCACTTCAAACGGGAGAAAAATGGATGAATGAGATATTAAATGTACACCTTTTTCGGTGAGTGAATGCTTTTAGGAATGGATCCAAGTTTATTAATATCAACAAGAAGTATTATTTACTTATTACATACTCATTTTAAAGAAATTTTATGTGTTAATGTTAATATCGTGGTGTTTGTTTAAAATTATAGTATGTGTAGTTTAGCTCATAATTCGGACCTGAGATAATAGGAATAATAATATCATTTTCATGTTTCAACAATATTTTGAAGGCGGTGGGAGGAAAGAAATTGTACCCCACCCCACAAGATTAAAATCTCAGTATTGAAATTTGAGTGGTATAGGAATCCTTTACATATACGTGTTGTGTTCCTATTTTGTTTGTTTTTTGGCACATTCGTGTCCCTCCTTATATTATATATTTAACGACAAATTAACGAAGAGGAGATTCCACTTCCACAAATTATTATTTGTTGACACTTCATTCACCTTATCTCACCCTGGAACTCAAAGTAGAAGGAGACTAAAACTGAATGAATGGACTTAGATGCTCTCAATGTCTTGGTTTTTAAAACTTTCCTCCAGACCCGAAATGAAACTTTGATACATTAAATGCTCATCAAGCAATCCAGTCCAAATATATAATTAACAAACAATTTATTTATTATTTAAAGACTTGACTAGTGTTGTGAATGAGGGTTTAGTAAACCCTCGATTTGGTCCCTGGAAAATTTGAGTTCGATCACATTAGTCCCTGAAAGATGGAAATTACATTTCCGTTCCTGAAAGATGTAAAAATCATTCAATTTAGACTTTTAGGGATTAAATTGACATTTTAAAAAATCTTTTAAGAACTAAAGTGAACGACTTTTTATCTTTAACGGACTAAATTAAATAACTTTTCATCTTTTAGAGACAGAAAAGGTAATTTCATTCTTTCAAAGACTAATATGACCAACACCAAATCTTTCCGGGATCAAAATGAGGGTTTACTCCGTGAATGAGGTAATGTACAATTTGGATATTTTTTAAAGTGGTAGTATGTTTATGAAAGTGTTTTTTTTAATGTGCTAATCTTTTTACAAATATATTTTTCTGTCATACAAATCTATATGTTTTTAGTCAAGTAGCTAACGTGTTACTAATGTAAGTATTCATGTATGTTGTTTAACATTATAGTACATAGTAGTTTATGTGTCATTAATTATTTTGTTACACATTAATGGAATGATGAATTTGTAAAATTGACATACTGACACTTTCAGGATTAAGCAAGACAAGTTTGTGACTCTAAGGACCAAATTATATTTGAACGTTTTTCACTTTAGGAACCAAAACTCTTTCTTAAATTATGAGAAAAGGTGAGGTGAATGTAGATTTTGGAATGGATACAGTTTTGAAATAAGTATCTCATTTTATTATAAAAAAATATAACGAAAAAATTGAAGAATAAATGAGAACCATTAGTTGCAGCTGGTGCAACTGCAAGTGATTCTGTTCCATGGGAAAAATGAAGATAAGAAAACAAAAAATTTGTGGAGATTTGGCATTGCAGTTGGATGGAAGTGAAGAGACAAGACAGAAGAAGGGAGTGGTTACTCTTCTTTTCACTTCACTTCACATTGCTCTTGCTATTTTGAATCTTGGTTCATCACTGTCACTACACTAGCTACTTAACTGAGAAATGGGAGATTCTCAGTCTCAAAAGGCCATACCAAGTGGCTTGTGGCCTACAGTGAAGCCTTTTGTCAATGGAGGAGCCTCCGGCATGCTTGCCACCTGTGTTATTCAACCCATTGATATGATTAAGGTAACTACAGTATTGATTCTAATGCATATATATCATATGTATGAATATGAAATGATTAAGAATTAATGTATCTATCTGTGATTGTTAATATAACTTTGTGTTTAATATGTAGGTGAGGATTCAACTGGGTCAAGGATCTGCTGCCCATGTCACAACTAGCATGCTCAAGAATGAGGGTATTACTGCATTCTATAAGGTTTATTTCTTTAGCTTCATTCTCATTGATTTATGCTAATGGTGTTAACTTCATTTTCAATTTCACCAATCACTTTATGCATGCAGGGTCTTTCAGCAGGATTACTCAGACAAGCTACCTACACCACAGCTAGACTTGGATCATTTAAGTAAGTTCAGATGTTAATTAATCCATAAAAAAAAAAGATTATTTCTATATGAAAACCTTGTTGCCTTTGCATTCTTTATACAATTAACAGCAGAACCAGAACTGCAAATAGCACATCATCTTTTCTGTTCTCAGTTTCTTACTTAAATTTAATGGTTTTTTAGAATTTTGACAAACAAAGCAATTGAGGCTAATGAAGGGAAACCACTCCCACTGTATCAGAAAGCTCTATGTGGTTTAACTGCTGGTGCTATTGGAGCATCTGTTGGTAGTCCAGCAGATTTGGCACTCATCCGTATGCAGGCTGATGCAACTTTGCCTGCTGCTCAGCGCAGAAATTACACAAATGCCTTCCATGCCCTTTATCGAATTCTTGCAGATGAAGGCCTTTTGGCACTTTGGAAGGGTTGTGGCCCTACTGCTGTTAGAGCCATGGCATTGAACATGGGGATGCTTGCTTCTTATGATCAAAGTGTTGAGTTCTTCAAGGATTCCCTTGGTGCAGGGGAAGCTGCTACTATTTTAGGTAAATGAATAACCATTTTACACTGTCATAGTAGGACAATGAACTCAATTCGCAAACAATAATGAATCGCCAACACCCCTTAGGGCGTCTAATGACAAATGTGATAGAAAGAAAGAGACAGAGAGAAATAAAGGGTGTTAAATAAGTGTTGTAAGCTTTGGAACATTGGAAGATCATTTTCTCAATTAAACTCCGGTTTCATGCTTTCACTGTTCTTTGGAACATCGAACCTATCCAGTCAATATCTGCTGTTCATGAACTTTGCGAACCCATGGGACACTGAAAAAATAGACTCAGTGCTCATGCACTTTGTCTAAATCCAATATGTTTTTTTCTTTCATTTTATTATCTGCATTCCAAGAGGAAATTCTGGTACAAATAGAGAGTCTTGATTTTCTTGCGAGTTTGTACTAGTTGTATTACAGAGCTACAAGTAGTATAGTCTTTGTGTACCATGATTGCTAGTCTGAGATAAGGTTCATGTTCTTTCAAATGGAAATCAATGGAATGTGAATGTGAATGAGTACTACCATAAGCTTCATATGTGAAAATCTCTCTGATATACTCGGGCTTGATACTCTCAGTTTTACTACAATTTGCTACTAACATGTCTTTCTTTTTAGGTGCAAGTACGGTTTCAGGATTTTTTGCTTCGGTCTGCAGTCTTCCATTTGACTATGTCAAGACCCAGATTCAGAAGATGCAGCCTGATGCTGAAGGAAAATATCCATACACTGGCTCTGTTGATTGTGCCATCAAAACGTTAAAAGCAGGAGGACCGTTGAAATTTTACACCGGATTCCCTGTCTATTTTGTCAGAATTGCTCCTCATGTCATGGTATGCACTCTCTTCTGTCTGTCTACCATGATTCTTTCTTTCTTTTTTTGCTAAATTTCTATCTTTTAATATGCTTTTGTTTTCGTATGCAGATGACCTGGATTTTCCTCAACCAGATTCAGAAATTGGAGAAATCTGCTGGGTTCTGAATTCAATTATGATACAGATGACCCTCTAATTTCCCTTGAACTCAAGCTTAATATTTGAATATGTAGGTTGTATTATAGCTTGTTTGGGAACTTCACAACTTCATGCAACAGCCCAAAGCGGGGAGTTAACGTACCTTACATCCTAGTCATCCAAATCTTATAATACATCCTAAACAAGTTAAAATAAGTTGATAAAGAGGTAGTTTCCCCAAATCATTAAAAATTGACGAGATAGCTTGAAAACATCTCTTGCAGTTAATAATCGAAGTATCTTACATTTATTGGACACCTGCCCCTGATCCCACCAAGGGATAAATTCAATGAAATCGATATCTGTCTATGATTTTTTATCATCAAGAATTAAGATAATTTTCTAATGCTTCTCTCCGCTTTGCATAAACTGAACCAACAACCAGGGTACGCACAAAAAATACCGATATCCCTAACATTCATTGGCCGCAGATATATAAAAAACCAGCAATTAAAGAATAAAAAAACCTTATTATCGAGACAGAGAGGGAAGAAGGGAGGGCGGGGCGGGATAAAAAGATCACAACTGAATCAAAACTCAAGACTAAGCCTTATATATTGGATGTTTGTGTCACACAGGTCTCTGCTCAAATTCTGGCTGAAGCGACACTATGCCTTGGCCCTGAGAATGAAGAGACAATACAACTTTTATTGGCAACATCATATACTATTAACCTGAAGATACATTAAATCATATTTTTTATAAATTAAAAAAGAAAAACCAACCCACAATAACATGGTCACCAGAACCTACAGTAGCAGAGACCATAGGGTTGCCCATGCTTGACAAATCAAAACAAGAAAGGAAGAAACAAAACATTCTATAATAAGGAATTTGACACAGTGACTTAGTATCATATTTTGTTAATCTTGCAGAAACTTTTTATTTCCCATAGTAATTTTTCTCTTTATTTTCCATCAGCATAAATGAAAAGCAAATTCAGTGGTTTTCCAATTATCCAAAACACAATTAAACCCATAAAAGGTGACCTTCACCCCCCCTCCCCAACACAAAATAAAAAACAAGCGAAGAGAAGAAATTCATAACAAAATAGAAAGTATCATTAATTTCATCATAAAATGCTTTCAATTATAGAAGACCAACTAACCTTTCAATGTAAGAGTCCTCCTCAGTATTAACAACTATGGCATCACCAGCTACAATGTGTGGCGGAACCTGGAATGTTGTTGACCACACAGACAAACAAGACATAAGCATTTAGTATTACCAGCAACAAATATTGAATTAATTCCATTCTACTTCAAATGTTCATGGTAGGTGATTCAAATGGAATGAATTTCTAGCATAGTTAAGGCCATAACATTTTCTAAATAATCAATACATTAGTTACATATTTTCTTGAAAAACGTGTGAATATTATAAATATATTAATAATATCTTTAAATACAATATTGAGATTCTTGTAATTATTATGTTTAGTGTATATAATAAAGCCTCTTTTATGTAGTTCAAACACCCAAATTTCATTATATCTCCCCCATTTTTCTCTTCACTTTACATGGTATTAGAGCCTGGCAAGAGGCAGCCCTATTTCATGCCTATCTGATGGACTCACTGCCCATTGGTGAATAATAATTAGATTTCCAAGGTTAGGTGCATAAGTGAGTTTTTTTTTTACCAATTATTTATACTATTAAATAAATGTAGAAGGAAAAAGAATAATTTGACTTACTTCAACTGTAAGGCCATTGTCCAGTACTACCTTTTTATTCCTTAAACCAAGGAGGAAAAACATTAGTGCAAGAATTTTAAATTTTACACACCAAAGGATACAGATTATAGAGAAGCTCAAATTTTCCATCGCAGAAGTTAACTTCATCATTGATATGCATAACAATGTCAATCAAATTATTACCAAGTAAATTTTTATTGACATAGAAACCAAAAAAGTAAAATATGTTTTGGGTCCTTACAAAATAAATAAGCAAATTTTGGTTTTGATCCTCATGACTTCTTTTTCATATGCATCCTCCCAAAATCTAAAATTTTAAAAAACGTTCTTACGTGGCACATTAAAAAATTGACACATAGGCATGATTCTATGTTAAGTGGCAGTTTTTTGGTTTGCCATGTCACCAACAATAAGGATGTTCTTCAAAATATTAGATTTTGAGAGGATGCAAATAAAAAAAATTATGAGGACCAAAACCAAAACTCACTTATTTTACAAGGACCAAAAACATTTTTTATCCAACAGAAAATAAATCAGACACAAATTAAAAATTAATCAGCATCCTCCCACAAATCGAGCATTACACATGTATCATAAGTGTATGGCTTATAATGTCATTTATCACTAGTTATTCTTGGTTACACGGGTAAAGCAAACAGTTTAGGGACTACTCTCTAATCTAATCCTTTGAAAATCTAAAACTCCCTCTATAAACACAAATGACTAGAAACAGATTCATAGATCTCACAGTGCTCTCTCCCATGACATGCCTGTCTTGTACAACACAAGCTCTATAATAGAGGGAAACTTATTCTTGCACTGTGAAGCAGCTGCTTTCCTTCAAATCAACCTTCAAGGGCAATTCATTTCCCTTAAATTTGCTTTGGAAATTGGAATAGGATTAACCATCTACTCATGGATGCTTTAAGGGAGTTCCAACCCTCATACTTTTCTTCTCTTCTCTTTATTACAATTTCATTTCTATCAAAAGAAATTTGCACTCGGGAGTTGCGCTACAATAAACCTAACATGGGTTAAATATTTAGAGTAATGACCACAAAAGACTTATCCTTGCAAGTCTGTTCTTGAATTTGATGAACATTGCAGCACAAGTTGACTTATGGTAATATGAATGACAGTGAAGTATGGCTACACAGATTACATAACAAATGATGGAGTAGGACAGCCAAGAATTTGAGTCTGGATCAAAGCTAAGAAACCAATGGAAAATAATGTTTCTTGTACATCGGACACAAAATGATCCACAAACACTTAATAATGACTGAAAATTGTTGAAATAACATGGAGTTAGGTAGAAAAGGAGGGAAGGAGAGGAAGAAAAAAGACTGAATAATATTCTCTTATGTTTATTGGTGTGATACAAAAGAGAAAGCACTACCTATCTAACCCTTATTTATACTAATACAGCAATACTAGACTCCTAATCCTAACGTTATTTTCTTTATTTTTTCTCTTATATTTGATATTTGAGCTTTACTTACTAACATTATTTTTGTAACTTCAACATTTTCAACTATTTACAAAAAACTTAAAGAAGGGGTTTCACAAAGAAAGAAAAGTTCTACAACCTATGAAGCACTGACACCTCTGTCTATAGGCATGTCACAATGTCGGACACCGGTGCAACACCGAAACTTCATAGACACTCTTTGGATACGTCTTGGACACACATCTGCAGTGTCATATTAAAAAATAAATTTTTAAAGCTCGGACACCTCTTGGACACAGGTTAAGCCAATGAACAAACACCTCTTTCTGGCTTAAGTTTAACACCTTTCGGACACAACTAAAAGAATATTTTTAAAAAAATTAAAAACTCAACCAAAATTATATTATAAAAAATAAAAAATTTCAAACTTGTTAAAAATAGAAAACATAACCTTTGGTTCTAAAAGTTGAATTTAACACACACACACACATAAGTGGTGTCCCGGTGTCCTATATTTTGGACATTAACTGTGCTCTGGTGTCCGTGTTCGTGTCGTATCCGTGCTGAAGTCGATGCTTCGTAGTCTACAACACTATAGAAATAGACCTTACTCAACTCTTTATACATGCTTTATTACCAAACCCAAGTCTACAACTAAAATTTCTAATATTCCGCACCTCGTATATCTAAGAAATGAGTATTGATTATGAAGCACATTAATCATTTTCATAACAATCTCCTTACCCTTCAGATTTTTTTGTTTAAATTTTGAAATATACCATCTTTTGTACATGGTCGTGCTTTATTTTTCATCATTACCTCTTTTAGAAGCATTAACAGAACAAGAATGTTTCCCCATAAATGACACAAGCTAAAATATTAGGTTTTATTCCCATGTTTGGTTCAAGTGAAACATTCCTAGTAATATAATCACTTTTCCAAAATTGTCATTAATTGAAATTAGAAAATAGAAAAGGTGTTGGATGAGATGTTCATAAGTTTTCCAAGAAATGAGGTCAATTTAGTAACTTTACAACCTATACTTGTCCCATTCCCACAAGAATGTTTCACAGTTTCACTCCCACCTATGACAGTGGGAATGAAATTTTTAACTTTCCTTCACAAATTTACATTCCCAAGAACCCCTCATGCCTAGGAAACATATTTTGTCTACGAAACATATGAAGTTTTATTCCCACACTTTACTTTCCCGAACATCACCTAAGGAGAGCAATTTGTTAAGATAATACACTAGCATATTTCATCAGAAAATGTTCCAAGACATACACAACAACAAAAGGAGAAAAAAATGCCAATGGGATGGTACAAGACAAATACATTTTCAAAATGCAATAATGGATAACACCATATACCTCGGAGTAGCTGCAATCCCTTCCTTGACAGTGCATGTTACACGTTTCGGAACTGATGCTGATAAAGGTTTGTCATCATAAAATTGTACCTTAACTTTCATTTCATCTGTCAGCCATGCAACAAAATGATAATTAACTAGTAATAGAAGGCATGATTGAACCAAGTCCTAGTTAAATCCATAAAACTAAAATTGCTATTTGATTACTACCAGAGTGTAAAATATTTCTTTTTTAAGAAGAAATTTCAGTAGAGAGAACAGAGAAGAAAGTACAATGAGAAAGGAGGATAAGGTCCTTCTAAACTTAACATCAAGCGAGAAGAGAAGGAAAGGGGGAGGAAGGAAGAGCCTTGAAAATGGAAAAAAATAGAAAACAAACTCTTCTCATAAAAGCAGAACAACAAAGAGAAGCTACAAAAGCAATCTTGTTCCATAACATATGTATAGACAACCAAAGATGACATGGAAAATGAGGGAATGACACTATATAAATACAGCAGAGAACAGCAAAGAGTGAAATGAAATAACAAAAGAAACTAATGATAGTGATCAAGCATGTGATTAGTGCACTACACAAGAATAAACCTTGAAATGTTATGCATCATGGATGTGTCGAATAAAGAAAGCCAGAGGCAATAATTAAGAGGCAAGAGGCCATAGGAAGGAGACATAACACTGAACACTTAATCAGCAAGGGTACATGAGAAAGTTGGAATAGAGAAAAATTCAGGGAAACACTCAGGCACCAGTCATAACATTGATCAATAGTAGAATAATGGATTTGATATCTACCATAAAAGAAAAAAGAAAAGAATAGGGGAATTGACAATAGCCCATAGCAATTTATTAGCATCGATGAGAAAATCAGAAAATAATTGGTGGCACTGGCACACTAGTGGTTTTTTATGAGCATTAAGCATAGTAGAAAACATCCTATCTTTTCCATATAAGCTTATAGTAAAAGAGCAGTGATCAAGGATAGAACAGTAGTAGCTTTAATTCACCTTGTAGATATAAATAATTCTTTCCGAACAAGTCTTTGGAAACTTCGATTTGATCCAATGTCTCAGGGCTGGCCACAATTACATAGAGAAACCACATTAAATAACTTTGGTCACCAAGAAGTTCTTGCACCCAGCATAGTATAATATAATATACTGATACCAAAACAGGATGAAAGATGTAAGAACTCACTCCATTAATACTACAGTTCCGTCATGATCCATGCACATATATATGAAAGTCTTTTCATGAACATAGACCCCTGTAACAATTTATGATTTGTATGCACAGAAAAGATTATACAAGTCAACTATCAGCAGGTGTAAAGAATCCTGGCACATCATTAATCAGAAAGAATGAAATTTATCCCACATCATTGAAATTAAAAAATATAATTGTAGAAAATATATAGCCGTCATACAGGTTGACTGGATCTGCAGAACATACACAAGCAGTGTTTCAAACCCCAAAACAGAGTCTGAATTTCTTAGAGAGAAATGGTTGAGAAACAGAGAAAGAGGAAAAAGAAAGAACACTTCGTATTGATTTACCCAATCACAAACAAATAACAAAGGAGAGAATCCTCCTTCCAACGGTTTCCCATTCAACAAAAGGTTTCCCCTTTTACAACCAAGCTATTGCTCTGTTTAATAAACTAAGTAACTAATAATATCTACCAGCCTCTCTTCCACCCCTCTACCTACTATTTAAGCTAATTCCCTACACCTGACAATTTTAACTGCCCAACCAATTCACTCCATAATTATTCTAACTAGCTTCTCTCTGCGACTCTATGAATGTCATTCCCTTGATGTTCAACCTAGTCCTCAAAGTGTGAATTGGAGATTTCCCCTGAAAGGGAACCTCCACTTGTCACCTTCCCGACGTGATAAAAATGTATTTGAACAAGAAAGCAAGGGAAGTGAAGGAAAATTGTAGAAACTGACAAGAGAGAAGAAAATCAGAGTTTCTGAGAATAGAGATTATGACTTCTCAATTCTGAACTGAGTACAATTTACATATTTATAGAGTCGTTGAGACTCCATGTAGTTGCAAATCTGTTATGACAGATCCAACTACTGAGTTGCGATAATAGCTATTCAGCCCTACGGATTGCAGCCATCAAAAGTGGGTAATTTAACCCTCTTCCCCCAAGATTATGATTCTAACACTACCCTCCAAATTTCCTCAACCTGTTAGGCCAAAAGTGGTGCAACGTTTTCCCCATTAGGCTATTCCTTTGTCCCTCCATCCTCAAGATTGATACCTTGCTCCTGCATCCATCATCCCATAAGCTGTTCAATTTCTTCAATTCCATCTACACTCTTCTTGACTTAAAACATCTGTGACCCATGATGGATGGCCACTTTCTTCAAAAAACCTACTGAATTCTCTAAGGCTTCAACTCACATATCCATCTCCACCAATCAAGGAACTGGGCAAGCCAGATACAAACTCCAAATCAGAGTCTGAATTTTCAGAGGGAAAGAGCTGAGAAACAAAGGATTTAAAAAAGAACACTTCTAACTGATTCACCGAACAAAGGAGAGAATCCTCCTTCCAAGAGTTTACAACTGAGTCGCTGCTCTGTATATATACTAAAAAATCTACCTGGTGCCTCTCTTCTACCTCTCATACTATTTAAGCCAATTCCCTAAACCTAACTAACAACTTTGACCACCTAACAACTTAACTTCTATTACTATTCTAATTAACTAACTACTCTTTGGAGCCCTATCACACACAGAAGCAAATGATTGCCTGTTTAGTAAGAAGTCAATCAATCAACATTAACAAATTAAAGAATCCTGACCATATTAACATCTAAGTACAAGAAGGATTGCCTGTTTAATGTCCTTCTGTTTTTGGTTTCATTAACTCTTGCTTTGCAATATAAAAACTTACTTGATTAAATGGAACCCTGGCCATATTAAGTAAATAAGTATTAACAAATAAATAAAAATCTCCATATAATACACAAAATATATAATGGTTATATTACTCATAAATTTGCATTTGACATATTACATATACAGGGACATACTTTCAATATCCTCATCAGTACCGATTCGTTGTGTTACCTTGTTTCCCTGGCCAATGTCACGAAGTTCCACCTATTAAAAGTAAGAGTCCAGGGGTTACATGTACAACTATATCCAATAACAATAGCTCCAAGAAGTAAGACACTAGGCAAACCAAACAAAATGAGATTTCCTTTAATCATAGGCAGTTGACTGAATATAAATTGACAGACAAGTGCAAATGCAATTACCCAAATATCATAAAGACTAACAAGGGTTTCTTTTAAGATAAAACCATTTAAAGAGTAATAAAACCAAATAAGAATAGTAGGTTAGGATAAAACCTAAATCGACACCCTCTTAGGAAAACACCGTTACTTAATCAAACCAAACAATATGACCCTTTGAGATCCTATACTAACATCTATGGTAAAGGTTATGAAAAAATATTCATTTATCAGTTAGTAGTTGATCCAAATTCTTCAATGAGACTGTTTCCATGGAAAACTGTTTTCCTAACATTTATGTGTTCAATGCAATCCAAGTAAGTGTGTGTATAGCATACAGCTTCAAAGATACATCTCTAACATTTGGGTTCAAGCCAGTAAATCTACACATTAATCAACTAAAAAAGAAAAAGAAATATTTCTGGCTATGCCTACAGTTTCATTATTAGGAATAACTTGTTAGGCTCCATGCATTTATGACAACAAAAACAAGATATATATGTGTGAGTGTGTCTATAGAGACAGACAGACAAAGAGAGAGAGATAGAGAGAGGGGGAAATTATGACTACATAAGTAAATTGTTATCCTCTCTCTCTCTGTGTGTATACATACATAAAGATGACTTATTGTTTTCTATTCACTTTCTTCCTCATCATTCTGATGAGTGGGGAAAAAGAAGGAAGTTTTCAGAATTGTTTATGAAAATTTTCTTCTACCAAAGGAAGGGGTGTGGTACAAAATTAAGGCATACCATACTGTGCATCAGTAAGTTGGTTCTACGTGTCAAGTATGTATTTTAAAGAGAGTGCAGAAAATGCATAAAAACGATTTTCCTAGACATAATAGCCAAAAAGCCTCTCCATACGTGACATGAGAGCCATTAGCAATAAATAAAATAGCAATTCCTTCAAAAGAAAAATTACATGTTAGTATTCCCTATGTGAATTCTCTTTTCCTTATTTAAGGCAGTCGATTATGTACATCTATGCACATGACGCAATGTTCCATTTCAAATACTAGTCAAGGAAATATTAAATGATAACAAGCAGCTGATAAATGATCATATGGAACATGTCATCTTGAATAAGATGTGTGTTCATTGTTCAGTGAGGTTCAGTATGAAGAAAGAAAAAGAGGAAATCTCAGAATGAACCTTAATTGTGGCTTTCCCTCTTCCTTCATGAGAGTGATCTACTTTAAGAACCTGATGAGGTTTGCACAGCGAAGGGAAAAAAATGTTGGAAAACAAGATTTGATGAATATTATTTGATAACAAGTTTGACGAGTAATTGGTAATTACCTCGTAAATGCGCCCTGGAAGCAAGCAATAGGAATGCAGAGTGAATCTGTTAGTAAGTACAATAAAACTACACATATCGAATTGAATCGTCAGAGTAAAATTCAATAATCCAAAAAAGCAAAGCAACCTTGTTTTCCGATGATATTTCCGACTCTAATCTGCACCGCAAGAAAAACAACCACCAGACAGTGAAGCAAAAATGAAAATCTGGAACGGAAATGGTGAAACTTAAAAGATAAGATGCATACATCAGAACCAGAAACTTTAATTCCCCTGCATTGAATGGTGTACCATGGAGCACGGAACAAGTTGGTGGCGGTGGAGTAAGCAGAAGGGTGTGAAGGTGGTGAGTTTGACAGAGAACAAGAAGCAGAAGAAGAATATAAATAGGATGAAAGTCTGAAGAGAGGTTTGGAGTTGGAGTTGGAGTTGGAGAGCCTCAGCCTCAGCTTCATCAGAGCTTGCATTTTCTCACTTTCCTTTGGTCGAACTCGAACCCACTGTGGAACAACACAAACCCTGCAACCGTAAAGCGTAAACAGTCACACAGATACTTTACTGCCAGAATGTAAAAAAAAAAAAAAAAAACGTACTCGTGGATACGCTTAATATATTTATATAATGAGTGAGGACAAATATTATACCACCCGCCCCGCGGGTACCCGCATAATCATTAAAGCATATTTTTCTATTAAATATATTTGAATATTATGATTTTTTATTATTTTATGATGAGATATAATTTATTTCATATTATTTTATGATGATATTCTTAATATATTAACACGTAATGGTATTATGAAATGATTATTTATTTATATAGTATGATATCAAAATATATTATATAACATTTCCTCTCTTTCTTTTTATAAAATTTAAATTCTTAAATATTAATGGATACCCGTAAATATCCGCGGATACCCGTTACCCACATGGATACCCATTAATTTTAGCGGTTATGTATACGGGTCGGCAATGTCTGTCCCCGTTCACATCCTTATTTACGACAACGACTAACGTGCAATGGTTTAGTGTGTGTTTAGGCCACGTTTAATGTACATCACAGTATGGGTCAGGTACGGTACAAGACCCACTTTTGGCCGTCAGATATAATATTAAAATAATAAACGGTTGTGATCTTTTATCAATTACCTACTAATGAAAATATGTTTCTAGTCCCTGTGTATTTAGTGCAGACTCATGGTTGCTTCGTAGGGCTGGGCATGAACCCACGACCCGACCCAAACCCGAGCAACCTGATACCAATTTAAGCTAAATGGGCGGACTCGGGCGGGTCGGGTGATGCACGCGGGTTGGGAAATGAATAAAAACGGTTTTGGGCGGGCGAGTTCGGGTGGCATTAAAAATTTTCGTCGGTGCCCGACCCGCCCGCGATATTTATTTTTTGGTTGTTATTACTTGTTAGAATTTGGGCCAGGCCCATGACTTGTTTACCATATATATACCTAACCTAATAGCTAACCTCATATTCTCCTAAAAACCCTAGCCGCCCCCCCACCCCCACCCCAGCGCCCAGCCTTCTCTCAAATTCTCAATCTCTCTGTCCCTTCTCTCTCAAGCCCCCTGTGTCTGAGACTATGACTTTTCCCTTCTCCTCTCATCAACCCTCTCTTTTCTCTTGGTCTCTCTACTCTCTTTTCCTCTCATTCTATTCCTAGTTAAGCTTCCAAGTTCCAACCTTTAGATCCCACCCACCGTCTCTCACTCTCTTGTTTAGACACCACCGCCTACTGGGTTCCCGCGGTCGGTCACCACTTCCATGCACAGCTTCGCGGCGTCATGGGGTTGAGCGCGACGGCTATTGCGAACTTGTGTTCCGGTGATGGCGACCACGCGACATTCACAATCGCCGTTCTTCCCCTCCCCCACGCCGCTGCAAGTTGCGGTGAAACAGTCACCACCGCCATTCACCACCGTTGTTCACAACCGACGCGATGGCAGCGACTAATCTTTGTTTTTTTCATCCCTTCCCCAGTGAAGACGTTCGAAACGAAAGTGAAGAACGTTTTACCGGTGAAGGGACAAAAAAATCAAAGATTGAAACGGAGAGGAAGCTGCATGTCATTCCTTTTTTTTGTCTTTCATTTTCTCTGGTTTCTACCGATATCCTTCATTTTGTTGCATTTTCTCCCATTTTTGTTTCTATTTTTTATTGTAATTTTTTATTATGTGCAATATTATGGCGGTGTGTGTGTGTCTGTGGGACTGTGGCATTCTGTATCCTTCTTTTGATTATTGGGGTAGCTACTGTGTCTGTGCGCCCAGGGTTTTTTTACTTAGTTTTAGTGTGACTGTTTTAGACTTTTAGTTATTGTTCATTTTATTTTCTGCATTATGTTTCAGAAAAATAGTTGCATTTGATTCATTGTAGCAAAAAGCCAAAAACTGTGGGTGTTATTTCTTTTTCAAATGTAGACTTTTTTGTCCACAAATGAAGAATTGTATTGCCTATCTGGAACTTTTTAAAGGTTGGTTGTTAAGAACAAATTTAATAAAAAAAATTTTTTGCTTCATTTGAACTCATACAATATATAAAAAAAATAAATTGGACTACATTGAAATTGAAAAATGGCCCAATACATAAAATAAGACATATTTGATATTTCTCTATTTAAAAATATGACCATAAAATAAAAAAATGTTAAAAGTTGGACTGGGCCCAAAATTTTACACTGGCCCAATTACGGCCCGTATCCGTTCCAACCCACCCGAGCAAATCCGTCCAACCGCCCAACCCGAACCCGAGTGACCCGACACCCTTTACAGTCGGAATTGGGCCAGGAAATGGTAAGGGCAGTTTTTGTCGGATTGGGCTTTTTGGGCCCGAATCCGACCAAACCCGCCCGATGCCCAGCCCTATTGCTTCGTTCACTGCATTTGTCCATGACTTGGTTGGGCATTAAGGATCATGAATGAGCATATCCGCATATGGGTTGGTGACTTGGTGGCACTATGGAAGGAGACAACCAGTTCATCAATTAGAGGCTTGGTAGTTTTTCTAAGGACTTCACTTGCAAATGAAACCCATCCCCAAGCCCCTCAGCTTTGCAACCCATTGCAGTAAAATTGAAGTGATGACTTCTTCACAAGCTAGTCAATAATGATTGATTGTTCTAAATGTATTTTAGTCCTTCTATACCTATTTTTTTTGGATATTATTGATTATTTTTTATTTTTTTGGATATTATTGATTATCATAAATGTATTTTAGTCCTTCTATACCTATTTTTTATTCTGATGGTGAGAGTGAGAATCTTGTATTTCTATGGGAATTGAAGTTATTTTTTTCATTTCCACTTCATTCTACAATATTTTTTATTTTTTTATTTTTAAAGTAAAACATTTTTAAAAATATTCACGAGAATATTAAATACATATCAAACATATATAACTTTTACCTGAAAATAACATTCATGGTGATAGAGTTTCCACGAACATCATTCTCGGGAATATGATTTTATATCTTGAAACAAATACACCCAAATGTTATTTTAAATAAACTAGTATATTAACCCTTGTAATACCTCTGGGCAAGGTACCATAATGCACGTCCTCATACCCGTGTTTTAAAAAAAGCTCGTATCCGCACCCGTACCCGCGTGACCAGCAACTTTAATGCTCGTCCTCATCCGTGTTGGACACCTATGTGCCCATATACCTATATGCCCAAACTCATTACCCGCGTTTTAAAAAAAAAAGCTCATATCCGCACGTACCCGCGTGGGCACCAACTTTAATGTTCGTCTTGACAAAAAAAACTTTAATGCTCGTTCTCATCCCCGTTGGACACCTATGTGCCCATATACTTATATGCCAAAACTCACCTGGTTATATTGTTCGGGATTTGGTCACAGTTAAGGCTCTCCACCCTCTCCTTAAGAATGTGTTCAAACCCGGAAGTTCTTCCCACAATCTTATTCTGCGTTGCCAACTGAGACACAACTCTTTGGTTTTTAATTTGTAATATTATATATATATAAATTTTAAAAATATGTATAAATATATTAGATATTTTAATAAAATTAATGTATCTCAATATATAATTATATATGATATTATTTATTAAATAATTATATATATATGAGTGCGAATAGAGTTGTCAATTCGGGCTACTCGGCTCGATTTGATGTGGTAGTGGGCTTATCGGGTTGGGCTAAAAAGGCCAGAATATATCTGGGCTTCTAAAATAGGTGCCCGGGGCCCTACCTTTTTGCGGGTTTTTTTGCGGATAGCCCAATTTTTTTTTGAGTTTTTGCAAGCTACTCGCCCTTTTTGCGGGTAGCGGACTTTATTGGGTTGGGCTAAAAAACCCGTGAATTATTTGAGCTTCTAAAATAGGTGCCCAAGCCCTACATTTTTACAGGCTTTTGCGGGTCGGCCCGGTCGGACTAGCTCATTTTGTCGGCCCTAAGTGTGAGTATGGGGTGGATTGGGCATCATAGTGTCTGTCTCGCACCCTTCCCCATGAAAAAATATGGGCTAATACATGTACCTGCACCAATACTCGCTTTGCGGGTCTTTACCCTGCCCATTACGGGTAATTTTTGTGGGTGCTCATAGGGCTTGAGCTCAATTGTCATCCCTACAGGGAATAAATATATATTTTATATAATTAAATTTATAATAAATTAATATTTTAAAATTTAAAAAAATATAAATTTTGAAATTTAATATACATATTATTTGATAATATTTTATAATGATTTTGAAATTTAATTTACATTATTATTGATAATAAGATATAATGAAATTAATTAAAATCATATTTAACCTCCGAATTCTCATCCTGCTTCTAAATTCCTTTCTTAGCTAGGTCTACCGCCTAAGGCTTTTCTTATGTTTCCTAGGTTCCAGTTTTCGGGATGTTACATAAACATTCTGAATTAATTTCATTAGCTCCTGTCCTTTCTGCTGAAAAAGAAATTATCAATTTCAAACCTTAAAAAAAGTAGTGGAAGTTAGAAAGAATAGAACCTGCTTTGTATTGCGAATGACAATTGTCTTCATAGTGTTATGAAAGCCAGATCAACAACAAGTGTTTGATGGCCGAGACAAAGAACCTGAGCGACGAGGCTAAGAGGGCTGACACAACTTTTGGTTATAGATGGCGAGACGCTGGGAAGCGATCTTTTGATGCAGCACTTGTAACGATAGCAATAACACAAAGACAGGCCAGTGACCGCCAACAGCTAAGCTAAGCGACTAATGATGGTGTTGTTGAGCTGTTTCGACAGCGGCGAATGTGGGGTCTTGTATTATGTGAGGAATTGATCCCAAGATGTTGTTAATCTGTAAGAATTTGTTAGAACTCTAACCTCGCATTTTGGGACTAATTATAAAGACAAATTTCAATGAGATTAGTAAACTCTTGAGATTGTTAGAAAAATAGAAAAGATAAAGTAAAAGTCACAAAACTCCTTAAGATTATATGAAAGAAACAAACAAATCAGTAGCCCGAGATATGTCTCAGTGACATGGTCCTCAAGAGTTTATTCGTTAGGATACGAAAACTTCCCAGGATTTAACTGGCTCTTCCAACCAAAATGGTTAGGATACAGAACAACTAATAATATTAGCGACCTAGAAAATACACCATCATCGGACAAAGTAAGCGATGAAGGATATGAAGAAAAATATTCTCAGTATGTGAACGTTTCAAAGCCACCATATATATTGAATATAATAATATATTTAAATTAAAAACGTTGTAACGGAAACATGACAATTAAACTAATAAGAATCAGAATAAATTGGAGGTTACATTTCTATAAAAGCACCGATACAATTTAATAATTAATTTTAATTTAATTACAGAATCAAAATCTTTTAAAACTTTTGAAATATAAAAAATAATTTACAACACAAAATTCATTCTTGCTGCACCAATTAAAGATTAAGAAAAACATAAAAAAGATTCCATTTCATGCATATTGGCCCACAACTCTCCTAATGTGAAGTTGTGAATATTAAGAACCCAATGAGTGATGGCATTAAGAACCTGCCAGGTTCATGCAAAGCTCAAAGAAATCTAATTCTCAATTTTAATGAAACTTTTGACATGCTTTATGATGTTAGTTACGATTCAGGATAGACATGCTGACAAGATCCCACTTTTTTGAACTTTCAAGAAGTATTTTTGTGCATGGCTTCGAATCTAAAGAAAATTCCCAGTGAGAGACACATAATGACATACTAGAACATAGAAAAGAAAACAAAATGGAAAGTTGTTTGTCAACCTGAATAACTGTTTTAGAACCTACAAAATCTTCAATTGTTTTTAAATCCTTGTCAAATCTGAGTAACGGAAAGATGATCAATGGATTTGTAAAGTTGTGCACTTTTTTCTATGCAAAAGTTCATAACAATCTAAATAAAAGGATAAATTTTAATCTTGAACAAGATTTAATTAAAAAGAAAAAAACATATAGTTGTGAAGTGAAGAATGATAGAATAAGGGTACTTAACGCAGTAACTTTAAAGAACTCCTATAAATGTTGTTCTTATTTTACAATCATGTATAATAATCAATGTTGCATTTGAATATCTAATAGTCATCACATGACACCATGTGTAGTGCAAAATAGAGATAATGAATAAATATTCATATATAGAGAATTAATCCTCCAGATAATAACAACAAACATGTTTAGAGGATCATTCATAATTAACGTGTTTACCAACAAAAAGGAAAATGTGTTTAGAGGATCATTCATAATTAAAGTGTTTTCCAAGAAAGCATGGTACTCAAATTACATTATTTTCACCATGCTTTTCCCATAGTGCCATCATCAAAATTGAATTAAAAGAGCTAACATTGCCAAATTATATATGATTGTGGTAACATACAGAATCTTCAGGAAGGTATCTAAGCTAGGGAGACATGTCCCCTATCAATCATAAGAATATTTTATGCATACCAACCCGCTCCTCTTTCTTTTCTTTTTTTTCTTCCTTTATATTTTTAATCTTGGGATTGGAGTGAATTTATTTGCAATAAAAAAGAGAGGAAACATAAAAGTGAATCATGAATGTTAGCTTGTTCTATTACAAAAACTTTAAAGTTCAAATGACTGTTAGCTTTTTGGATTATATTGTATTGAATAGCATATCACTTGAATGTCAAAAAGAAAGCATAAACAACTAGACAAATTAATGTGTACTTATGAAAAAATTGAGCAGAGTTCACATAGTATCCCCATTGCAAGTGTTGAAAGCCTTTCCGTGCAATGAGCATTGAGGAAACACCCAGCTGGTGTTGAAGGCTTTCGATGCTAAAGAATAAAAATAAAAAGAAGAAAATTTTAGATTAAAACAAGGACACAAAATTAGAATCCAAGTCCTAGCTGAAAACAAAAATAAGAGGGGAGAAGTTTGTGGTAAAAAAGTCTCCAACCCTGTAAATATTTGTTTTAAATGTTATGTTGATAATAGAAATTTTATTCTCCACTATCTAGGTTTATTAATATAATGTTTTGTATACTCATTTTATGTTTTATATATCAGTATCAATATGATTAAAAGAATTTGAAATAAAACTATTATTTTAATTGTATTTACAAATCAAATTTTTACGTTATTCAATGTGTTTCATTTCATATACAAATTAGATAGTAATAGTGGCATTCCAAAAGCTATATATTCAACGTTGATATATCATCTAAAGAAAGAAACCTAGCATGTGGAGGTTATGACAAATTGACAACCAAATTTAAAAGAAATCTTCACAAGCATCTAGGCATCATTTTTAAGTCACAAAAATAAAGGATTCAACGAGGAGTGTGTATATGACTGTTATTATGTTTATGTGTTGGTCTAAATATTTTTCAACCACCGATGTATCAACAACACTGCTGGTGGAAGGTATTTTCAAGTAAAATTTCTTGGCATTGTATTTGAACTCTAACATCCTCTAAAAAACCAGCAAAATCACTTTGGGAAGAAAAATCTATTGTAGATTTCTCACTAGGAAAAATGGAGGAGGAAAAGTTCAAAGAATCATGAGTATGTTGATCATTATTAAAAACCTCACTCGATGAAGATGAATGAACAGAAAAGTTAGATAACTGAGTCTGAGTCTCGCACCAAGCTTTATTAGGCCAATACTCTAATAAATCAGCACAAATGTCAGTGTCAACAGATTCAACATTGACCAAAGAAGCCTTAACGGAAGAATGAAATACTTATGAATTCTGTTTTTCTGTGGAGGTGAGAATGTTATGAGACGAAACAAACGAATTCATTCTTGATAAGTTCATACAATAGGGAGAGTTCAGCTTGCATGTTCCACAGGATCCATATGATCGGAGTTTGTTTTCTAAAATTCTTCTTGATTCAAATAGGGTTCCAAAATCTCCATATTCATTGATCCAATTCAAAATTGGCTTTTTCAAACTCAATCTATATTTCTGCAATACAAAATGATGGCGAATTTTTAATTATCACTGTATTAAATCAAGAAGAAGTATTCATGTATTACGTACATATATAACATTAATTAACATTATTCAAATTTTAATTTTAATAAATATAATTTAAAAAATTTTCTCACTCACAAATGTTAAACCAAAAACTTATTTGCAAAAAAATGTAGATCGATCATCAGCATTTTAATCACAAACTAATTTGAAAAATTATCATAAATAGAAAAATTATAATTTGTACCTGGAGATGGCTTGCTACGTGTTCTTTTGTAAGCCCTTCAATATTCATCAACTCGAATAATCTCCTTGGATAAGCCTCTGCAATTAAAGAAACACCATATTAGAAGCCAATAATGCCTGTTTAGAGATATCAAACATTTGTTCTCAAATCAAACAAAATTACATAAAAATATTCATTGCCAAACACAAACTTACTATTGAGTCCAAGTTGATTGACTGCGTAAACAAATTTTCTATGCAATTCAACAGTCCAAACTAAACGAGGCTTCTTCCTAGTTGAGGCTTCCTCATTCTTCCCTCCATTCTCTTTATCATGGTGTTCCTTTTGCTCACTTTGTTTCTTCCTCTTTTTACGTACCAATTTATTATGGTCAGGATTGTTGTATGATGTGATGATACTTTGAACATCTTTCTCGCCATATTATAGATTTTCTCTTTATTGGCAGCCATATTTTGATGCTTCCCATCAATATTCTTCCTTACTACATGTTGCCATTGTAAGGTCCAAGAATCCTCCCAAAATAGTTTTAATAATGACAAACTATTAAAATTCACTTGCTATAATTCTGATTTGTAAAGAACTAATCATTTCACTTGAGATTGTGTCAAGAAGATACAAGTAACATTCTGCAGAAGATATAAGACAGATGCAGAGGGAACAGACTAGTCTTAATCGCTATATCTGTAACATCCCACAAATTAGAGTTTCTAATAATTCATTAGATTAAAAATAGAGGTTTATGTGTTAATAATTAAGGGAAGGAAGTTTAAGAAATTAGAAGACAAAATTCAGGTTTAAAACCAAAGTTTCAGGGGATTCGCTCAAGCGAATCCATATTCGCTCAAGCGAATTATGCAGAGAAATTTTGAAGTGAAGTTTCTGCAATTTCCGCTCAAGCGAATGTGATTTCGCTCAAGCGAAAATCGTCCAGAGAGGGTACTTTTTTTGGGACATTTTTCGCTCAAGCGAATTTGATTCGCTTGAGCGAAAATCCACTTAAAGTCCCAAATTTCAGTTCAGAAACAGAATTTCTCATTTCTCTTCTCCTTCTACTTAAACCTAGAGAGAGAGACTTTGGAATTCTAGAGAGAGGAAGTGTAGATTGAAGCTTGGGAAAGGAAATTGAAGCAAGGATTTGTCAAGCGATCCACCCTTCTCTACTTTTCTTCTTTGGAATTTCAAGATTTGGTGAGTATAACTCACACACCTTCACATTTTGATTTCTTTGACTCTAAGCATGAACCCTACCCCATTGTTTTCCCTTTCTTATGCTTATGAATGTTAAATTATGGTAATTGTATGATGATTTATTTGATTAAGAGTAAAAGCATGTTATTTTGATATTAGCAACCTTAGGTTACGAGGTTTGCGAAACTTACGAAACTTACGAAATTGCTAAATATATTGTTTATCAGTTATTAGTTTATTTATTATAAGCCAGTTTTGACCGTGAGTTAAATAAGCCAGCCTTCGTGCTGTGAGTTAAGAAAAGTGAATAATTATGTGAAAACTTGACTTCGGTCTAGTAATGGGTGGGATACGTCCCCGGGAAAGACGTTTCCCGTAGTCTGGGCTCAGTTCTAACTCCAGTTTAAGTGATAAGATCATGCCTGCTGGGCACAGCAGTGAGTTGCATCATTAGTGCATTTATTTGATTTAGTTAGGATTATGATTATGGTTGCATATTAGTTAGTTATTGTTTTCCCCTACACTGCATATGCATAGTTGTACTTCACTGAGACATTAGTCTCACCACGCGTTTTGTGGACACAATCTAGGTGTGCAGGTACCTGCTGGCAGGGATCAGTGACTTGAGAGCAAGAGTCTTTTATATGTTGGAGTTTAGTGTCTTTTGGATTGTATAGGGGTACTCATGTATATATTTGTTTGATATTAGAGATGCTTAGTTTGTAGCCTTCGGGCCAGTTATGTATTTAGTACAGATTATGTATATGTATATAAAGTTTGAGTTCTTCACAAATTGTATAAGTTATCGTTGGTTTCTTATCGAATTGTGATGTATGATATTCGAAATGGCGCGAATTGATTTTGAAAATTTAGGATTTAGTTTCGAACGGACTAAGTCTTGAATCTATAAATTATGGCGTTTCATTTTGGTATCAGAGCAGTTCAATCCAATTGGATTGTGGTATTAGGATTTTCTTGTGACTTGTTGTTATACTTTATGCATTATTTTGAGAATTGAGAGACTGATCACCTCGATGTTTACTTAATGATGTGTAGAGAATTATGGCAAGTGGCAGGAGGGGTCGTCCTAGAGTTAATTCTCCTTCTCAGAATCCACATCCGGATCCCGTGGCAGCAGCTCTTCAGGCATTCACGCAGATGATGAGGGAACAGATGAATGCTAACCGGATGCAATCAGAGGCGGCTCGAGAGCAGGCGGCTGCCAACGCAACACTACTTCAGGAGTTGGCCCGAAGAACAACGGGAACACCTCCCCTTCCTACGATGGATCCGTTTGTTCAAGGGTTAGCAGAATTCAGAAAACACAACCCTCCTCAATTCAATGGAGTCTATGATCCAGATGTGGCATCCAACTGGCTTCGAGATCTCAATAGAATTTTCGATGTGATGAAATGTGCTGATGATTCCAAGGTTGGTTTTGCTGTATACATGCTGAGGAGTGAAGCTGAGGATTAGTGGAAGACCACTAGTACTCGGACTGCTGTAGTGGAGACTCCGGTTACTTGGAACATCTTTCAGGCTCTGTTTTTAGAAAAGTATTTTCCCGCTACGGTTTGAAGACAAAAGGAAGCTGAATTTCAACAACTAAAGCAAGGGAGTATGACGGTGGGCCAGTATGTGGCCAAGTTCGAAGAGTTAGCTAAGTATTCAAGGTACCTTCAGACAGTAGCTGATGAGGAGTGGAGGTGTACACAGTTTGAAGGAGGCCTTCGACCTGAGTTGCTGGACCGGGTCGGGACACATGAGATCAAGGACTTCCCCACCTTAATCAACAAATGCTATATTGCTGAAAAGAATATCAAAGGGACCTTGTGATGGGTTTCTAGCAAGCGAACCAAAAATCCAGTAGTATAATAGTAAGAAAGATATCGTATCCACAGGGAACGGTCAATTCACGTAGACTCGTGATCTAATTAACAAGGAAAAACAACGATTTAGAGATATTGTTGCGGAATTGTAAATAACAGATAAAATATTAATGGAATTAGAAAGGAAGAGTTAGAGACACTTTACTTGGATTAGGATTGGACTTCATCTCATCGCACCCTTTGTGCATGTAAAAACTATCCATTATTTTAGGTTTTCTCTATAATACTATAGACAAACTTTATTGCTAAGACCCCGAGTTACCAGCAGCCTCACACACTCAAAGGTAATCCATGCGGGCTCTCCCAGGCGACAAACTTACCCTCGGCTTATTTCGCTCTCTTTTGTTCAGTTTGTAAAGGTTTAATTGAAATACAGGGCCTACCAAATGAAATATGTCACACCCTAAATTCCATAAGCAAGAATTTGATCCGTTGGAAACCAAATTCTAATCTTAGAATTTTGAATCTTTCATTTTTTTAATATCGACCTGTTCTATAAACTATCACAATTCCAACATATCGAGATAATTTAAACCAAACATTAGAAAATTAAAATCTTTTAACTAATTAAAACTCAACTACACTTTAATTATACCATAAAGTCCATTCTACAAATTAGAGTTCAAAAGGTTACTACAAGTCTTTGCAATACAACTCTCGATACATGAACATATACAAGATCCGAGGCAAACTCAAAAGAATATATACATCAGTACATCAACTATATATACAATCAAAGAACCAAATCTTCAGCGTCCTCAAAGTCACTCCCGAGGCTGAGTACTCCGAGGAGGAGGGACCTGTGCATCTAAAATATCCACATATCGTGTGGTGAGATACAATCTCAGTGAGTAAATCTCTATGCATGAATGCAAGTAGCAATTATCTATGACATTTATAACAATTTAACTTAAACAATTCCATTTCACATACAAATAACCATATGCATCATGATGCACTAAATGCTTTGCCCGAAGGCCATGTTCACATCACGTTATAGAGTTAGACCCGAGCTCAGACTACGGGGGATATCTCCCCCGGGACGAATCCCACCCTCACATTTGACCGAAGTCCTTAAGGTGACCGAAGTCCTTTAATCATTGAACTTGATCGAATAACTAATTTAGATATTCGGAATTGATAAATATCGTAATCTCGTTAGTTTCGACAATTTCGATATTTCGAACCTTTCGAAACCAAGGAGACTCGGTGAACGAACGACACCCATAACATATATTCATCAATTCCTATATCGTAATCAATTACCGATCCTTAAATTTCCATTTCGGAACAATTTTAATCGAAGGGAACGAAGCGTTTCGACGTTTCGATAGTTTCAAAACTTTCGAGAGTTTCGAAAGTTTCGAAACTAAAGAATATCAAGAATCGATTCGTTCTAACCGATTAAAATCATTACCCATTGGTCAAACAACAAGCACAATCACAATCAATCATCAATAATCAAGTATATTCAGAGAAAGGGAGAGGGAGAAGTGGGTTCAAGGGTTTGGAGACCAATCTCTAAATCTATCAATCAGGTGAGAATTTACTCACAAAAGTGAAGAAATCCAAGCAATTAGATGAAATGGAGATGATTCCTAGCTTCGATCCATTGTTCCTACTTCGTTTCGACACTTCCTCTCTCTAGAACCCACTCCTTCTCTCTCTAGAATAGGTTTTTCTCTCAAAATTCTGATTTTAAAACGTGCTGGGTAAATATATTTTTGCTCAGTAATCGATTACCAAACCCTGGTAATCAATTACTGAGAGCAAAATACGCCTAAAAACCCATTCTGGGAACCTGGTAATCGATTACCACCTTTGGTAATCGATTACTAAGAACCCAGGTTGCTGGTAATCGATTACAAGGGTTTAGTAATCGATTACCAGGGGCCAGACTCTCTGGTAATCGATTACTCAACTATTGTAATCGATTTCCAGGAACTAAACTCTCTGGTAATCGATTACTAGCTCTTGTAATCGATTACCAGTGACCAAATACTCCTAAATTTTGTTCTATCAAGTTACCAAACTATAAATTACCCCTTTCCACCTACTTCTCTTATTCCTCAAAGAATATGTCACATGTTTAACTTATAAATCTCACAATTAACTTAACTAAAAGTTGGGATGTTACATTCTACCCCCCTTAAAGAAATTTTGTCCCCAATATTTTACTAATATAAGGTGGAAGATCTTACCATTACTCAAAAATACTAGGAAAATGATTCTTGATAACATATTCTTTTTCCCAGGTAGCTTCATTCATAGATAGACCTTCCCAAACTACCTTAACCAAAGGAATGTTTCTATTCCTCAGAGTCTTGGCACTTCTGTCAACAATCTGAATAGGTTTTGCAGGTAGGGTGAGGTTGTCCTTTAATTGTATTGGTTCAGAAGACAACACTTGAGAAGGATCAAATACATATTTTCTCAACTTAGACACATGAAAAATATTGTGAATTTTGGAAAGATAAGGTGGAAGAGCCAATTTATATGCAAGAGGACCAACTCTCTGCAAGATTTGAAAGGGACCAATGAACCTGGGACTCAGCTTTCTAGATTTCACAGACTTCCCTAGACCAATGACAGGAGTTACTCTAAGAAACACATGTTCCCCTTCCTCAAACTCTAGTTCTTTTCTTCTTTTATCAGCATAACTTTTCTGACAGCTCTGGGCAGTTACAAGTTTTTCCCTAATGATTCTAATCTTATCAGAAGTTTCCTGAATTAAATCCGGACCCAACAGGGATTTCTCACCCACCTCATGCCAACACACAAGAGACCTACATTTCCTACCATACAAGGCTTCATATGGTGCCATGCCTATGCTACTATGGAAACTGTTATTGTAGGCAAACTCTACAAGTGGTAGATACTTATCCCAACTGGCCGACTCCTCTAATGCACAGGCTCTCAACATGTCTTCTAATGTTTGGATGGTTCTTTCAGACTGACCATCAGTCTGAGGGTGGTAAGCGGTGCTAAACCTAAGTTTAGTCCCGAATGACTGGTGTAGTGCATTCCAGAACCTAGAAGTGAACCTGGGGTCCCTATCAGAAATGATGTTAGAAGGAATGCCATGCAATCTGACAATCTCTCTAACATACAGCTCAGCCAACTTATTCAGGGAAAAGGTATTTTTAACTGGAAGGAAATGGGCTGATTTGGTCAAACGGTCCACTATAACCCATATGGTATCGAACCCAACTTGGACTCGAGGTAATCCCACCACAAAGTCCATAGCTATGCTTTCCCACTTCCACTCAGGAATTTCTAAGGGTAACAGGACTCCAGATGGTTTCTGATGTTCTATCTTTACTTGTTGACAAGTAAGGCACTTAGACACAAACTCAGCTATTTCCCTCTTCATACCTACCCACCAAAACCTCTTCCTCAAATCCTGATACATCTTGGTGGAACCAGGATGTATAGACATCTTACCTTTGTGAGCTTCCTCCAACACCAGCTGTTTGACTCTACCCCCTTTAGGGACACAGATCCTTCCTTGAAAAAGAACCAATCCCTCACCTGACTTAGAAAATCCTAACTGCCCCTTTTTACTTTGAAGATCAGGATCCAAATCCTGAGCTTCCTTAATCAGAGTCTGAAACTCACTAGAAATTTCTAATCTGTACATCTGAATGCTACCTACTCCCAACTCTACAATCAGGTTCAAATCTCTAAACCTCTCCAGGAGACTCATCTCTTGTATCATCAAAGATGACACATGCAGGGATTTCCTGCTGAGAGCATCAGCCACTACATTGGCTTTACCTGGGTGATACTTCAACTCAAAGTCATAATCCTTCAAAAACTCCATCCATCTTCTCTGCCTCATGTTGAGTTCTTTCTGATCAAAAAGATACTTCAAGCTCTTATGATCACTAAAGACCTCAAACCTTACACCAAACAGGTAATGCCTCCAAATTTTTAGGGCAAAAACCACAACAACTAATTCTAAGTCATGGGTAGGATAATTTTCCTCATGAGGCCTCAACTGCCTAGATGCATAAGCTACAACCTTCCTATCCTGCATCAGAACACCTCCTAACCCCTTCCCAGAGGCATCACAGAATACCTCAAAAGTTCTAGACACATCAGGTAGTGCTAACACAGGGGCACTGGTCAATCTATGCTTTAACTCTATGAAACTATGCTCACAATCACTATACCACACAAAGGCTTGGCCCTTTCTAGTTAACTTGGTGAGAGGCAAAGCTAAACGAGAGAAACCCTTAATGAATCTCCTGTAATAGCCGGCTAAACCTAGAAAGCTTCTAATCTCAGTAACAGTCCTAGGCCTTTCCCATCCAAGAACAGACTCTACCTTGCTAGGATCAACTGACACTCCTTCTCCTGAAATTACATGGCCTAAGAAATGAACTTTGTTCAGCCAAAACTCACACTTGTTCGGGTTAGCAAACATTTTCTTTTCTCTCAAGATTTCTAACACCAACCTTAGATGTTTCTCATGGTCTTCCAAACTAGAAGAGTAGATCCAAATATCATCAATGAACACAACCACAAATTTATCTAGGAAAGGTCAGAAGATTCGATTCATATAGTCCATAAACACTGCCGGAGCATTAGTGACACCAAATGGCATCACTAAGTACTCGTAGTGTCCATATCTAGTTCGAAAAGCGGTTTTATGAATATCTTCCTTCCTTATCCTAATCTGATGATATCCTGACCTCAAATCTATTTTGGAAAACACAGAGGCACCTCTAAGTTGATCTAAAAGGTCATCTATTCTAGGCAATGGATATTTATTCTTAATTGTAATTTTATTCAACTGCCTAAAATCTACACATAACCTCATACTCCCATCCTTCTTTTTCACTAACAACACTGGAGCCCCCCACGGAGAGACACTAGGCCTAATGAACCTTTTTCCTAACAATTCTTCTAATTGTCTCTTAAGTTCACTAAGTTCTAAGGGAGACATCCTATAGGGTGCCTTAGAAATGGGTCCTGAACCTGGTAATAAATCTATGGTGAACTCTACCTCTCTCTCAGGTGGTAAGGTTAGAACTTCATTAGGAAAAACATCCTGAACTCCCGAACCGTAGATACACTACTTAAATCTAATTTTGTTTCTAAAGTTGAGGAAAGTAACAACAGAAAACATTCATTCCCGTCATTGATACTTTGGGAAACCCGAGAAATACTAGATAATAGAATGGACAACTTTTCCTTAGAAGGAACAGAAAGATCAGGGAAGACAACCTTTTTATTAAAACAGTCTAACAACACCTGATTGGAAGATAACCAGTTCATTCCCAGAATAACATCAATACCAGTCAAAGGCAAACAAATCAAGTCAACAACAAAAACTCTTTCTTGGATAATCAAAGAACAATTCAGACACACAAGAGAAGTTGATATAGCTTCTTTAGCTGGAGTTACAACATTAAGTGTATAGAGTAATGAAGTGGTTGACAATTTTAACTTATTCACACAATCAACAGAAATAAAGGAATGTGATGCTCCTGAATCAAACAATACAATTAAAGTCTCCTCTCCTAGGGTGCATATACCTCTTAACAAATTATCTGCAGAAGTCGCCACTTGACCGCTGAGGGTAAAAACCCTTCCAGTTGATTGAGGCTTTTGTATTTCCTTGTTTTTAGGGCAGTCCTTCTTGAAATGACCGGTTTGCTTGCAGAAGTAACACACCTTCTTCCCCGCCAGACATTCTCCCCCATGCTCCTTCCCACACCTTGGACATACCCGAGCATCCTTGTATTGAGATGGTTGAACTGCTACAGGTTGTTTTCCTTGCCATTTAGGCCTGAAGTTCTTGTTCTGATTACCGGATTCTACCTTTCTTTTCCCTTTGATATCTTGTGATGCTGAAGATGATGTCACTCCCTTGCAATTCTTTTCAAGAATATAACACTTACTCACCAAAGTAGAAAAATTCCTGATTTCCATAGCTGCAACTCGATCAATTATCTCCGGTCTTAATCCTCCCTCAAATTGGGTGCATCTCCACTCTTCGTCATTCACCGCTTGAAGGTAACGAGAAAACTTTGACAATTCTTCAAATCTTGACACATATTGACCCACCGTCATCTCCCCCTGCGTAAGTTGTAGGAACTCCGCTTCTTTCTGTCTCTTAATAGTCGCCGGGAAATACTTTTCCAAGAAAAGACTTTGAAAGGCCTCCCAAGTTAAAGGAGCTTCCGCCTCCGTCGTTTGTATCCTTGCCGTTCTCCACCAATCTTCAGCTTCTCCCCTCATCATGTACACTGCCAAACCCACTTTAACTTCATCAGAGCACTTCACAACTTCGAAAATTCTATTCAAGTCTTTAAGCTATCTAGCTGCCACGTCAGGATCATACACCCCGTTGAATTGTGGAGAGTTATGCTTCCTGAACTCGGACAACCCAACAGAGAAGACATCCACAGTTGGTGGTGGTTGCTCCGGTCGTTGTCTAGCTAACTCTTGCAAGATTGCTGTGTTGGTAGCTGCTTGATTCCCCATCATTTGAGTAAGTGCTTGGAGAGCTGCCACAATTGGATCTGGTACTGGTTCAGGTGAAGGAGATGGTTGTCTAGCCCTTGACCTACCCCTCCTGTTGCTCGCCATAACTTCCTACATATCATAAAGCAAATCTCGAGGTGATCAGTCTCTTAATTCACAAAATAATACATAAGAAATTATCAACAAACCACAGAAAATCCTAATTCTCACAGTCCAATTGGATTGAACTGCTTTGATACCAAAAATGTCACACCCTAAATTCCATAAGCAAGAATTTGATCCGTTGGAAACCAAATTCTAATCTTAGAATTGAGAATCTTTCATTTTTTTTAATATCGACCTGTTCTATAAACTATCACAATTCCAACATATCGAGATAATTTAAACCAAACATTAGAAAATTAAAATCTTTTAACTAATTAAAACTCAACTACACTTTAATTATACCATAAAGTCCATTCCACAAATTAGAGTTCAAAAGGTTACTACAAGTCTTTGCAATACAACTCTCGATACATGAACATATACAAGATCCGAGCCAAACTCAAAAGAATATATACATCAGTACATCAACTATATATACAATCAAAGAACCAAATCTTCAGCGTCCTCAAAGTCACTCCCGAGGCTGAGTACTCCGAGGAGGAGGGACCTGTGCATCTAAAATATCCACATATCGTGTGGTGAGATACAATCTCAGTGAGCAAATCTCTATGCATGAATGCAAGTAGCAATTATCTATGACATTTATAACAATTTAACTTAAACAATTCCATTTCACATACAAATAACCATATGCATCATGATGCACTAAATGCTTTGCCCGAAGGCCATGTTCACATCACGTTATAGAGTTAGACCTGAGCTCAGACTACGGGGGATATCTCCCCCGGGGACGAATCCCACCCTCTCATTTGACCGAAGTCCTTAAGGTGACCGAAGTCCTTTAATCATTGAACTTGATCGAATAACTAATTTAGATATTCGGAATTGATAAATATCGTAATCTCGTTAGTTTCGACAATTTCGATATTTCGAACCTTTCGAAACCAAGGAGACTCGGTGCACGAACGACACCCATAACATATATTCATCAATTCCTATATCGTAATCAATTACCGATCCTTAAATTTCCATTTCTGAACAATTTTAATCGAAGGGAACGAAGCGTTTCGACGTTTCGATAGTTTCGAAACTTTCGAGAGTTTCGAAACTAAAGAATATCAAGAATCGATTCGTTCTAACCGATTAAAATCATTACCCATTGGTCAAACAACAAGCACAATCACAATCAATCATCAATAATCAAGTATATTCAGAGAAAGGGAGAGGGAGAAGTGGGTTCAAGGGTTTGGAGACCAATCTCTAAATCTATCAATCAGGTGAGAATTTACTCACCAAGTGAAGAAATCCAAGCAATTAGATGAAATGGAGATGATTCCTAGCTTCGATCCGTTGTTCCTACTTCGTTTCGACACTTCCTCTCTCTAGAACCCACTCCTTCTCTCTCTAGAATAAGTTTTTCTCTCAAAATTCTGATTTTAAAACGTGCAGGGTAAATATATTTTCGCTCAGTAATCGATTACCAAACCCTGGTAATCGATTACTGAGAGCAAAATACGCCTAAAAACCCATTCTGGGAACCTGGTAATCGATTACCACCTTTGGTAATCGATTACTAAGAACCCAGGTTGCTGGTAATCGATTACAAGGGTTTAGTAATCAATTACCAGGGTCCAGACTCTCTGGTAATCGATTACTCAGCTATTGTAATTGATTACCAGGAACCAAACTCTCTGGTAATCGATTACTAGCTCTTGTAATCGATTACCAGTGACTAAATACTCCTAAATTTTGTTCTATCAAGTTACCAAACTATAAATTACCCCCTTCCACCTACTTCTCTTATTCCTCAAAGAACATATCACATGTTTAACTTATAAATCTCACAATTAACTTAACTAAAAGTTGGGATGTTACAAAATGTACCTTCGCTAGAGTACTGTCACTACCCATCGCTCATTAGATATACCTACCTCTCACTTCCGGGATTCACAATTAACTAATCCTTTGTTATCGGTAATTCAAAATCCATGCCTAACATATTGGAACGCCCTTCATTAGAGTACTCACACTACCCATCAATCATAGGCAACGCCCCCGTAAAGGAACCCTGGCTACCGAGTCCTCTTATCCACTCAGAGGTTAAGTTTCCTATGTCTAGGCTCCCCCAAACTCAATCCTAGTCGAAACTAGCCTATAACTCCGGCGCAAGCGCGAAAGTTAGGAATTAAGTACAGAATAAGATTACCAATATTATAGACAGAGAGATCAGTAAATAATAATATAGAGTTTACATACACTTGGGGATAGAATCAATTAAATCCAATCCTAATGGAGAGTTAACTACACAAGGTAGCCATACAAACCACTGAAGATGCTGTCACCATCTTCAATCCTTGTGAAGCGCTCCTCCTCTCCTACCCTAAACTTAGCTCTGGTACATTATCACTGAAATAAGATTGAATTACAATGATCGTGCACACCAGATTTGGCACAAGAGGTTCCTATTTATAGACTAAGGAAAGACAAAGCAATTTGGGGAGAAATCTATCTAAAAACGGCAACAGGGAGCAAATCAGCGTGACCTGCGCTCCACGCTGCGCTACAACGCAGGATGGGGCGCAACTTCCAGAGAGTCTGCGCTTCACCCTACGCTATAGCGCAAGTGAATCGTAGGTAGCGTTCTGCAACTCCAACTTTCTCTTTTTAATCTTGATCTCTCCCCGAGACTGGTTTTGGCAGATTTGTCTTTCCTTGTTTCCCTTTTCTTGATAAAATCCTTGCATTTATTGAGCAATCTTTGATTTATTTGGGAAGCTTGTCTGCAGAATCCTTGATTGATTGGCAGTGATCTCCTCATTAATTGTATTATATCTTTTTCAAATTTTCATTAAATGTCTTCAATCAATCTCAAATCTTGCAGATATCTCCCTCATTTAGTGCTATATATCCTTCAAATCAAATCTTGGCAATATCCTGCAAAAATCAGCAATATTTCTATCAAAATAGCATCAAATTCAAATCTCAGATTAATAAATACAATTTCTCTAATATTTAATAAAAAGGGATTAAACTGGGGAAAAATTACCATTTTATCCTTGATAAGTGAACTAAAAAGTACTCTAATTTATCAACTAATTTTCACTTATCACCTTGCCATCTACACCACCTGTTGATAACAAAGGAAAGAGAAAAATAGAGGTAACAAATCAGATTAAGGGCCCGAGGCCTAAGTGGCAAGGCACCTCAGCCTTGACTACTAGACCGACCCAACGCCAAGGGGTACCTACTTGCCCCAAGTGCGGAAAAGAACACTCTGGAGAATGCTTGACGGGGAAGAACTTATGCTACTTTTGCAAGCAGCCTGGTCACATGAGGAACGAATGTCCAAAGAGGAAGGATCTACCAAAACCTCAAACCACTGGAAGAGTCTTCACCCTTAGTGGGGAAGGGGCAACTTATGCAGATAATCTGATGCGAGGTATGTGCACCCTAGGAGATCGAACCTTAATTGTATTATTTGATTCAAGAGCTACTCATTCTTTTATTTCTCATGATTGTGTTAAGCAATTAAACTTGCATGTTGTCTCTTTGCCTTATGTTCTCAGTGTTACCACTCCCGCCAAGGAGGCCATTTCTACTTCCCTTGTATGTATTTAGTGCCCCATTGTGATACAAGGGAAGGCCTTTGAGGTTGACCTAGTTTGTTTGCCATTAAGGGGTATAGATATCATTCTTGGCATGAATTGGTTATCTTCAAATCGAGTCATGCTTGACTGTTTTAATAAGAAGGTTGTTTTTCCACTTCTTCCTCCTCCTTCGAGGGAGAAACCATCAATACATTTGTCCAGCGTCGCCAAAGTGTCTGAATGCCTTAGTGATAGGAGTGAATGTTTAGTTTTATTACTTTCCTCAACTCTAGAGTCTAAGGTAGACATAAGAAGCATAGCTATGGTTAGGGAGTTTCAAGATGTTTTCCCTAGTGAGGTTACTACCTTACCTCCGGACCGAGAGATAGAGTTTACCATAGACTTAGTACCGGGTACAGGACCCATTTCCAAAGCACCATATAGGATGTCTCCACTAGAACTTAGTAAACTTAACACTCAGTTAGAAGATCTTATGGCTAAAGGGTTCATTAGGCCTAGTGTGTCACCCTGGGGAGCTCCAGTACTCTTAGTGAAAAAGAAGAATGGGAGTATGAGACTGTGTGTAGATTATAGGCAATTGGACAAGGTTACCATTAAGAATAAGTATCCCTTACCCAGGATAGATGACCTCTTGGATCAGCTTAGGGGAGCCTCAGTTTTCTCTAAGATAGATTTAAGGCTGGTTATCACCAGATCAAGATCAAAGGTGAGGATATACCTAAGACAGCCTTCAGAACTAGGTTTGGGCACTATGAGTATTTGGTGATGCCATTTGGAGTAACCAATGCTCCTGCTGTATTCATGGACTACATGAATCGGATTTTCCGGCCCTATCTGGATCAGTTTGTCGTTGTTTTTATTGATGATATTCTGATCTACTCCCACAGCTTAGAAGAACATGAGAGACACCTTAGAATTGTGTTGGAGGTTTTGAGAGATAAGAAGTTGTTTGCCAACCCCGAGAAGTGTGAGTTTTGGAGTGACATGGTTCAATTTCTAGGACATGTGATTACCAGTGAGGGTGTATCTGTTGATCCTAACAAGGTAGCAGTTGTCCTTGAATGGGAAAGGCCTAACACCATTACGGAGATTAGGAGTTTCCTAGGATTGGCTGGCTATTACCGGAGATTCATTAAAAGATTCTTCCAGCTAGCTTTGCCTCTCACAAGGTTGACTCGAAAGAGTCAGGCTTTTGTTTGGGACAAGGGCTGTGAGCGGAGCTTCTTGGAGCTCAAAGAGAGGTTAACCACCGCCCCGGTACTGGCGTTACCAGATTTGTGTTTGACCTTCGAGGTATACTGTGATGCCTCGGGGAAAGGTTTAGGATGTGTTCTGATGCAAGATAGGAGAGTAGTGGCTTATGCATCTAGGCAGTTGAAGCCTCATGAGGAAAATTATCCTACTCACGACTTGGAGTTAGCGGCAGTGGTTTTTGCCCTCAAGATTTGGAGGCGTTACCTGTTTGGAGTGAGATTTAAGGTCTTTAGTGATCACAAGAGTCTGAAATATCTCTTTGATTAGAAAGAACTCAACATGAGACAGAGGAGGTGGATGGAATTTCTCAAAGATTATGATTTTGAATTGAAATACCATCCTGGAAAGGGCAATGTGGTGGCTGATGCCCTCAGTAGGAAGTCCCTTCATGTATCATCTTTGATGGTCCATGAAATGAGGTTGTTAGAGGAGTTTAGAAACCTAAGTTTATGTGTTACAGTTGGAGAACATAGTTTTAAACTTCATAGAATTGAAATCACCAGTGAGCTGAGAGCCCTAATCAGGAAGTCCCAGAGTTTGGACTCAAGCCTCCAAGATAGAAAGCAACAGTTAGGGTTTTCTGAGTCAGAAGATGGGATGATTCTCTTCCAAGGAAGAGTCTGTGTCCCTAAGGGGGATAGTCTCAGGCAGCAGATCTTAGAAGAAGCTCATAGGGGTAAGTTTTTTGTACATCCTGGCACTACCAAGATGTATCAAGATTTGAAGAGGATGTTTTGGTGGGATGGTATGAAGAGGGATATAGCAGAATATGTTTCTAAGTGCTTAGTGTGTCAAGAGGTCAAGATAGAACACCAGAAACCATCAGGAACCCTCTTACCATTAGAAATCCCTGAGTGGAAGTGGGAGAGTATAGCTATGGACTTTGTGGTAGGATTGCCTCGAGTCCAAGCTGGTTTTGATGCCATCTGGGTGATTGTGGACCGGCTGACTAAGTCAGCCCACTTTCTACCAATTAGGAGTACCTATTCCCTTAGCAAGTTAGCAAACTTGTATGTCAAGGAGATCGTCAGGCTCCATGGCATTCCCTCTAGCATCATTTCAGATAGGGACCCTAGGTTCACTTCTAAGTTCTGGAATGCACTTCATCAGGCTTTCGGGACTAAACTCAAGTTTAGTACTGCTACCACCCTCAGACTGACGGTCAGTCTGAAAGAACCATCCATACCTTAGAAGATATGCTTAAAGCCTGTGTGTTAGAGGAGTCAGGGAATTGGGATAGGTATCTTCCTCTCATTGAGTTTGCCTACAACAATAGTTTTCATAGAAGTATAGGCATGGCACCATATGAAGCCCTGTATGGTAGGAAGTGTAGATCCCCTTTGTGTTGGTATGAGGTGGGTGAGAGAGCCCTGTTAGGTCCAGAGTTAGTTCAGGAAACCACAGAAAAGATCATAGTCATTAGGGAAAAACTTGCAATTGCCCAAAGCCGGCAGAAGAGTTATGCTGATAAGAGGAGAAAAGACTTAGAGTTTGAGGAAGGAGATCATGTATTTCTGAAAATAACTCCTGTCACAGGCATAGGACGATCCTTCAAGACCAAAAAGCTCAATCCTAGATTCATTGGTCCATTTCAGATCCTGCAGAGGGTTGGCCCTCTGGCTTACAGGATAGCATTACCACCTCAGTTGTCCAGGATACATGACGTTTTCCATGTATCTCAGTTAAGAAAATATATTCATGATCCTTCACATGTCATTAGCCCTGAATCAATACAATTAAGAGAAAATCTCACCATTCCTGCTAGACCTGCACAGATTATCGACAGAAGTGTCAAAACTTTAAGAAACAAGACAATTCCATTAGTGAAAGTGTTTTGGGAAGATCAGTCACCGGAAGAGGCCATTTGGGAGAAAGAAGATAACATTCGTGAGCAGTTTCCGGAACTCTTTAGTTGAGGTAGTCTCTAATTCCTGTTTTCTTAATCAATTTTTAGGTCAAAATTGCTATAAGGGGGGTAGAATGTAACATCCCACAAATTAGAGTTTCTAATAATTCATTAGATTAAAAATAGAGGTTTATGTGTTAGTAATTAAGGGAAGGAAGTTTAAGAAATTAAATGTCAAAATTCAGGTTTAAAACCAAAGTTTCAGGGGATTCGCTCAAGCGAATCCATATTCGCTCAAGCGAATCCATATTCGCTCAAGCAAATTATGCAGAGAAATTTTGAAGTGAAGTTTCTGCAATTTTCGCTCAAGCGAATGTGATTTCGCTCAAGCGAAAATCGTCCAGAGAGGGTACTTTTTTTGGGTCATTTTTCGCTCAAGCGAATTTGATTCGCTTGAGCGAAAATCCACTTAAAGTCCCAAATTTCAATTCAGAAACAGAATTTCTCATTTCTCTTCTCCTTCTACTTAAACCTAGAGAGAGAGGCTTTGGAATTCTAGAGAGAGGAAGTGTAGATTGAAGCTTGGGAAAGGAAATTGAAGCAAGGATTTGTCAAGTGATCCACCCTTCTCTACTTTTCTTCTTTGGAATTTCAAGATATGGTGAGTATAACTCACACACCTTCACATTTTGATTTCTTTGACTCTAAGCATGAACCCTACCCCTTTGTTTTCCCTTTCTTATGCTTATGAATGTTGAATTATGGTAATTGTATGATGATTTATGTGATTAAGAGTAAAAGCATGTTATTTTGATATTAGAAACCTTGGGTTATGAGGTTTGCAAAACTTACGAAACTTTCGAAATTGATAAATAAATTGTTTATCAGTTATCAGTTTATTGATTATAATCCGGTTTCGACCGTGAGTTAAATAAGCCGGCCTTCGTGCTGTGAGTTAAAAAAAGTGAATAATTATGTGAAAACTTGACTTCGGTCCAGTAATGGGTGGGATACGTCCCCGGGAAAGACGTTTCCTGTAGTCTGAGCTCAGTTCTAACTCCAGTTTAAGTGATAAGATCATGCCTGCTGGGCACAGCAGTGAGTTGCATCATTAGTGCATTTATTTGATTTAGTTAGGATCATGATTATGGTTGCATATTAGTTAGTTATTGTTTTCCTCTACACTGCATATGCATAGTTGTACTTCACTGAGACATTAGTCTCACCACGCGTTTTGTGGACACAATCTAGGTGTACAGGTACCTCCTGGCAGGGATTAGTGACTTGAGAGCGGGAGTCTTTTATATGTTCGAGTTTAGTGTCTTTTGGATTGTATAGGGGTACTCATGTATATATTTGTTTGATATTAGAGATGCTTAGTTTGTAGCCTTCGGGCCAGTTATGTATTTAGTACAAATTATGTATATGTATATAAAGTTTGAGTTCTTCACAAATTGTATAAGTTATCGTTGGTTTCTTATCGAATTGTGATGTATGATATTCGAAATGGCGCGAATTGATTTTGAAAATTTAGGATTTAGTTTCCAACGGACTAAGTCTTGAATTTAGAAATTATGGTGTTTCAATATCAACCTTGGAATGATGCTTCAAACTATTTAAGAATGTTAAATTAGTGGATGAAAGTAAAAAATCTATTGAGTCAATTAAAGGAAATCTTCTGCAACTTAACTTCAGAAGTTAACAAGATTTCCAGAAGATACAATCAGCACTTCCACATAAGGAACCAAGACAAAGTTGCTTTAGAAGGATGATTCATTTTTTAGAAAAGGGAAGAAGAAGCATTTGTATAAGGTTCATGACTTCCTGAGGTTTCCAAGGATTAAACTAAATAAAATAAAGAACAGGAAACTTTCACAAGTCTTGAAAGTCATTTGCAGAAGGAAGAAGACAATTCTGCAGAAGGAACCTGATGACAGACTTTCTGCAGAAGATACAGAATCCATCATAACTTGCTAAATTCATTGCTAAGGCTGCAACTAAGTTAAATACCCTTGAAATAATCCATGATCATCCATTAAATGATCTCAGTACGCTTACAGAAGAAAAAGTCACAGAAGGTACTAAAATTGCATTCTGCAGAAGATTGGTCTCCAGAAGATGAAACCAGTCAAAGGGACAGTTGTACCTGCATGTGGCAGCAGCTGTGTGACAGAGACAACTCATGGAATGATAGCTGGAGATTAAACCAGTCTCCCCAACGACTAGTTGCTCATCATTCCTATAAAAGGAGGTTTTCCCTTCACATTTGAAAACACACCTCTCTCTAGAAGATATAAAAAAGACTCAAATCACTATCTCAATCTTTTGGAACATTTTCTCTCTCCTCTGATTCATTAGTTTCTGCTTTTGCAAGTTATTGAGGGGGAGCTGGCTCATTACTCATCTTCTACTGTGCTATATATGTATTTATTTTGAGCCTTGTACTTACCTTATCCTTCCATTTCATCTTGTAAAGTCACAAGGAGGCTTGAAATCGATTGTGCCTCTTGTGACAGTAAGGGGTGAGTATTTTCAGAGAGATCTGTCAAGTTAGATTGATCTGAGTTGATCACAGTTTCTGCAAAAGGTGTTCTGTAGCATTCTGTTATGGCTGAATCTTCTATAGAGGGTTTTGTAGTGAGATTAAAGCCTGAAAATTGTGAGTTGTAACATCCCGCAAAATTAGAAGTTTTAATAACCCATTAGGCTAAAAATAAGATAATTGTGTATTGGTAATTAAAGATTGAAAGTGGATTATAGAAACTAAGTTAGAATTTCATTCAAGTTAAAATGTAGAGTTTTGGGTTGCTGGTAATCGATTACAGAGGGTCTGTAATCGATTACCTGAGAGCCAGTTTTTAGGTAATCGATTACTCAAAGGTTGTAATCGATTACTTGAGAGCTGAGTTTTTGGTAATCGATTACAGTGGGTCTGTAATCGATTACCCGGGAGCTGAATTTTGTGTAATCGATTACGTAATCGATTACCTAAGGGCTGAGTTTTTGGTAATCGATTACCAAGGGTTGTAATCGATTACCAGATTCCCAGAAACATTTTCTAGTGTAATTTTTACCTCTGGTAATCGATTACAACATTATTGTAATCTATTACCAGCTGTCCAGTATATATACCGAGACATGCAAAATTAGATTTTTAAGTTTTCTCTTCTTCTTCCCTCACGAACCCTAGAGAGAGAGAGTGAGTTAGAGAGAGAAACGCCTATTGAGAGCTTAGGAAGGGATTTGAAGCTAGGATTCATCAAAGGAACCTTCTACTCATCAAATCTCCCTTGAATTTCAAGAAATTGGTGAGTATAACTCACACACCCACTTTTCCCCTTTGAGTTTGATTTCTCCCAATGTATGAACCCTACTCTTTAATTCCTCTTCTATATGATAATTATGGTTAGATTGATAATGTATGGATGAAATTGAGTAGTTTGATCAGTGATTTTCATTGAAAACCTTAGGGTAGCGAGATTTACGAAAGTAGCGAGATTACGAAAGTGACGAAATGCTCAATGTATGAACCCTACCCCTTGATTCCCTTTCTATATGTTTAAATTGAATGGAATTATGTTGATTGCACTGGAATTGAGTAAATTATGCTTAGAATTGATAGTAAAACTATTGAATTTCAAAGTTACAAAAGTTACGAAACTTACGAAAGTTTCGAAACTCTTGAAATGTTTGAAATTCTAGTTTTGACTATCGATTTATGAATACCGGTTTCGACCGTGAGTTAATTCAAGCCGGCCTTTGCGCTATGAGTTAAGAAAACTAAGTAATTATGTGAAAACTTGACTTCGGTCCAGTAATGGGTTGGATACGTCCCCGGGAAAGACGTTTCCCGTAGTCTGAGCTCAGTTCTAACTCCAGTTTAAGTGAAAATATCATGCCTGCTAAGTTTAGCAGTGAGTTGCATTTTTATTTCCTTTAATTGATTCAGATATTATGTTGAATGTTGAGGCATATTCTTTATCGATGTATATTGAATTGATGTATATTGATTGGTGCTGGTTTACCTATACATTGCATATGCATGGTTATACTTCACTGAGACATTAGTCTCACCACGCGTTTTGTGGATACAATCTAGGTGTGCAGGTACCTCCTGGTAGAAATCAGTGAGATTAGAGCAGGAGCTGTTCATACCTTGTTGTTTTTATCTTTTGGATTGTATAAGTCATTGTATATATTTTGAACTTATGTTAGAACGGTTTAGTTATAGTTTTTGGATCAGATGTACATGTATATGTTGGACTTTGATTATGTAATTCAAGTTTAAGTTATTCACATTTTGTATAAGTTTTTGTTGGACACTTATGTAAATGTGAGGTTTGATATCCAGAATTGTATGTTTTAGTTTCGAATTTTCAGAATTTAGTTTCCAACGGACTAAGTTCTGAATTTAGAAATTAGGGAGTTACATTTTGGTATCAGAGCAGTTCAATCCAATTGGACTGTGGTAGTAGGATTTTCTTGTGACTTGTTATTCTGATTTATGCATTGTTTTGTGAATTGAGAGACTGATCACCTCGATGTTTACTTATGATGTGTAGATAATTATGGCAAGTGGCAGGAGGGGTCGCCCCAGAACCAATTCCTCTTCTCAGAATCCACCACTTGACCCAGTGGCAGCAGCTTTACAAGCTTTCACACATATGATGGGAGAACAAATGAACGCTAATCGGATTCAATCTGAGGCAGCTTGGGAACAGGCAGCTGCTAATGCAACATTACTTCAGGAGTTGGCCCGAAGGACAACGGGGACACCCCATGCACCTGTGGTGGATCCGTTTGTTCATGGGCTGGCGGAATTTCGGAAACACAACCCTCCTCAGTTCAATGGAGTCTACGACCCAGATGTGGCATCCAATTGGCAGAGGGACCTTAATAGGATCTTTGATGTGATGAGATGTGCGGATGAGTCTAAGGTGGGCTTTGCTAAATGGAAGGTGGAACAGTAACCTTTGGAGACAACAAAAAGGCACATATCAAAGGTATTGGAAAGATAGGTATGAACAATTCTACCCAAATTAATAATGTATATTATGCGAAAGGGTTAAAACATAACCTTCTTAGCATAAGTCAACTGTGTGACAGTGGCTATGAAGTTATGTTTCAACCTACATTTTGTGAAATTAGAGAGTCATTGATAAGTGCAAATTATATGATATATTCTTGTATTTTTACTGCACTTATCAAGGTTAAAATAGTAATTTATGACCCAAAATAATCCCTTTTTAGTAATAATTGTGTTTATTTGATTTGAATTTGAATTTGATGCTATTTTAACAGAAAATCTGTTAATTTTGCAGATTTATGAGAAGATTTGAATGAGAAGAGAAGATAACATTATTTAAGGATAAGATCTACAGATTTGAAGTTTCAATGAGAACAAATAAAGATAATATCAGATGCCATTTAAACAAGTATTCTGCAGATAACTTCCCAATTTAAATTCAAAGGCAAGATAAATACAGAATCAGATCAAAAAGAGGGAAACAAGGGAAGCCAAGCAGATAAGAATAAGATCAGGAAGAAATCAAGTTGTTAAAAGAGGAAACAGAAGAAGCAGTTACGAGCTCCACGCTCCACCTGCGCTGAGCGCAGGGTGGAGCGCAACATTCTGTAATCCACGCTTTATTTGTGCTGAGCGCAGGTGAAGCGCAGGAATGCGGATTTAATTTTAGATCTGTTTTCAAAATAGATTCCTTCCAGATTAAAGATAGCTTTCCTTGGTCTATAAATAGGACCTTTTGTAAAGATCAAAGTGGAGAGTAGAGAGAGCGTAGAGCAAGGAGATTAGAGAGATGATAGAGGCAGAGCTAGGATTGAAGAAAAGCGTGACAATTTCTTCATTGGTCTGTATGGCTACCATGCGTAGCTAAACTCTCCAATAGGGTTGAATATAGTTGATTCAATCCCCAAGTGTATGTGAATTCTCTTTATTATTTATGAACCCCTATTCTATAATATTGGTGCTTTTATACTTTGCTTAATGCGTAGCTTCCGCACTTGTGCCGGAGTTATAGGTTGTCTTTATAAAATACATTGGTAAATGGTTTTATTAATTCAACAGCGAGTTTGGGGGAACCGATACTTAGGAAACTCAAATTCTGATTGGCAAAAGTACTCATAGATCGCTATAGGAATATAGGGGGAATCAATGATTGAAGAATTGGAATGTGACAGTGTAACACCCACAATTTCCCCTACCAGTATATAAATAAGATAGAGAAAATTTTAAAGAGAGAGAGAGAAAATTTAATTACAAGGTATTTAGGAACTATTGATAAACAATCAATTTTATATTTTTGAAATTATCCAACCATAATGATAAATAAAATTTTTATAGAAAGGTGTTTGAGAAAATGACCTAAGATACCCTTAGTAATTATACAGTTAATGAAGATATAGTTTTAATTATGAAAAATAGCTAAAACTTAAAGGGATCTATATTTGTAGTCAAAATGGTCTTAATATAATTAATAATGAATTTTAGAAAATTATTTAGAATTTTCTGGCACTTTTGGGCAAAAAGACCAAAATGCCCCTGGTTAGCAGTGTAACCCTAACCAACATATGAAAATTTGTGGAATAATATGGAAAATATATTTTGAACCTTAAAGGTGGATTGAAAATGATATTTATAACTTTATAGAATTTTTGTATGTAAAACCATAATTTTCTATCCGCTTACTCTTATTAAAAATTAACCGTTGTGTGTGAAGACTGGGAAAACTGGGAAATAAGAAAGTTTAAGTGAAAAGTAGGTTCTAATCACATTTTTAGGCTTAAAATAGGTTAGAGCAATTATAAGAATTTTTCTAGAATTTTTGGTAAATTTTGGAATTTTGGGTGCAAAATTCCCATTTTTACCCCTACTTTCCTGGAGTCGGACCCGAATACTTTTGATCCGGGCCGGAAAAATCTGCATCATCCTTCCTTTTCCTTCTCCTAGAAGCCGTGCATGTGTGTGAAGTGTGCATGAAGGACACTTGTTGTTTTCTCACTTTTTCTCAAGACAAGTGTCATAAAAGAAGCCTTATGTCATTAATAACTAAACACTTGTCCATTTTCCTTTTTCCTTACATGCAAAAAAAACACTTCACTTCATTTGTCTCATTTCTTCCTTTCTCTTCCAGGAGAGCCGTGAGCTCCCCTCCCTCCTTCTCTCCATCTTCCATTTTCTCCCAAACACTTCTAAGCTCAAGGTTCCATTTTTGAACCTTAAGCTTCAAAAACCTAGCCTCCAACCTTGTAAATTCTTGCTTTGGTGACCAAAGGAGCTCAAAGGAGGGGCTGTTTTAAAGTTGTGACTGCACCTAATTCTTGGAGAAATTCCTTAGGTAAAGGGGGAGAGAACCTTGAACTCTAGTAGGATTGGTGACTAGAGTTAAGGATTACCTTTGATCCTTGTCTCTAAACTCTTTTTCCTCTTGAAAAATGAATTCTTGGAACCTATTTCTTGGATAAAATGGTTCGACCTTGTATTATATATTGGCTGCATGTGAGTTTAAAAATTGTTATGGTGCTTAAAATGTGTTCCTTTGGTGGTTTTGGATTCATGCAAATTGTGAAATTGGTTGGAAAGTTTTTCCCGTTTTTACATAGAGCTGCGACCGTAAAATGTCGACTGCAGATTCGTTCACCGTTGCATCAGGCTGAAATTTTGGTGGCTGGTTCATAACATCTGAAACTTCATTGTGAACGATCGGATCGTTGATACGAAGTCTGGGTTGGGAGATATTCGGTCTGCACAGTGGCTGTATATTTGGGGTTTTATTGATAAACTTGCTTGCTAATGTGCTTGTGGATGATCATGCTTGGATTTGGTGAATTTTGAGGTTGCTGGATTTTTGGTGTTTTTGATGAACACTCATGGTGTTCATCCTTGTTCTTGATGTTCTTGAGTTTGTTCATGAGAAACTCATGAAAAACTTGGTTTGATCTTGATGTTAGTCAGGAGAAATTGTTAAGGTGTTTATGGGCCCTAGTGGACCAATAAGTTGAAATGGTAACCATTTAAAGTGATAAATAAATTAAAAGGAAGCAAATTTTGGGTAATTACATGAATCAAATTCGGGTACAAAAATAAACCCCTTTAAAAGTCCCCTTAAAAATCATAATAGTTGATGAAAATGTGAAAAATTGGACCCCTATGGGTTACCTAACCATTGGGCCTTTAGTTTAGTCCCAATGCCATAAAAAAAATTCAATAGACTTATCATAAAGTCAACCAAAAATATTGAGTGGACTTGGGCTTAGGTTAGAGTTGGGCTTCAACTCTAATCCATCTTTTAAGATCAAAATGTAGAATTTAATTAGTGGGCTTATTAATCCAACTTGCCCAAATTAATTAATTCAACCCTCTTAAGTTAATTAAGTGAAGGAAATTAATTAAGATTAAAGTTAATTAACCCTAATGAAGATTAACCTTAATTTTAAATCATTAGTTACTAATGAAGTATTAATCAAGTAATTAAGGCTTAATGGTAATTAAGAATTAATTAATTGTGATTAACCTTAATCAAGTATAATTAAAAGGCTTGATCCAAAATTAAGGAAGAGATTAAGGAATAATTAAGAATTAATTAGGATCTTAAGTAAAGATTAAGACTTAATTAAGGAGAATTAGGTTTAATTATAGTCTAATTAAGGAAGATTAATCATAATTGAGGGTTAAACCTAATCCTAATTAGACACATGAGATGAATTAAGATAGGTAATACTACTCATAAGACACACCCATAAGTCTTAGTAAACTATAGGACTTAAGTGAAAGCGGTCATTGACTTTAAGAAAAACATTAGTACAAATTACCTTAAAAGTTTATAACCAACACATTCTTCTTGCATAAGACTTGAGAAGCTTAGTGAGAGAGTGTGACTTTAACCCGAGATGGGGTTTGGTTTTCCTTACGAAGGAAAGACATTGAATCGGGCCGTACCACGAGGAAAGTGGTGACGTAGAATGATTCAATGGGCTTTGCCTGTAAGGACTGTGTATGCTGAGAAAGCATTGTTTGGTTTTCCTTGTGAAGGAAAGACATTGAATCGGGCCGTACCACGGGGACGTAGAATGATTCAATGGGCTTTGCCTGTAAGGATGTGTATGCTGCGAAGCATTGTTTGTGTGACATGCATCATAAAGCATTGATGATATTCAAGGTGAAAAACCTTACGACCTAATATGGCAGTGACACTTGGTACAGTGGGAAACTGGTTTGGACGGGTGCACTGGGTTTTGCAAAGAACTCCAGTGGGTCCTCAAAAGGGACGCCAACCCTGAGGATAGTCAAGTTCCAGAAAGGCTCAGGTGACGTAGGCTCGCACCCTACTGTCGAGTACGAAGGGGATCAGGCTTGACTATCCTGTCGCTCTCACGGTTTCGGGGTCAGTACAGATTGTCTGGAAGACGGATAAAGTGATTGGGGAAAAAAAAGAGCAATGCTCTTTGTACCGGCGCTAGTACAGACTCTAACTCCTGATACGTTGTGCATATATGGTCGGGCAGTTGTTGTTGTGCTCTGCGGATGGTGATGTTTCCCCGGGCCCTCATGCATTGCATGGTACATAGTAGTTACTTGAAATCCTTGGTGAATGACGTGGTTATTCGCATTGCATGAGCATATCACATCATTTTATGACGTTGTGATCTTCTATGTGAATGATTGGATTTATTGTTGTGTGAATTGTGTGAATTCTCGTGTCTGTCTACTTTAGTTATCATATCCTGCGTTAAGTGAGTTCATGTAAAGTGTTCTCACCCCCTTGTATTTCTTTTGTTGTCCGTTATTATTTTGGCACCTAAAAGGGCATGGACTCCGGAAGGATGAACGTTGTTCTGAAGATAGGCGTGGTGTTCAAGTCGAACCGGATCTTGTTTAATTCAAATGGTAGTTTTTAGAAGTGTGCTTAAGCAGCAATACCCTGTATAGATAGAGTGTGGTCAAGTAGAGGATTCAATTCTCCTGTAGTGTAGCATGTTCAAACTCCAATTTAATGTGTAATACTTTGATTGTAATTTGGAATAGCAATGAAATTATAATTATTGTATTGATATGTTCTTATAGTCCCATCTCAATTATAATTTACTAATAGGTTTCAAAAAAAAAATCATCGATTTTCTTCACTTCTTTAAAAAGAGAAATTAACAAATTGCAACCGAGTTAGTCGAGTAATGCCCGTCATGGGATGAGGGTGTTACAGACAGCCTCTTCATAGTAATCCCTATAGGAATATACGGTGAATTGATAGTGTTAATGAACGGAAAAGTAGAGCAATCAAGCCGGGGTAATTTGTGGCCTGGGAGAACCCGCATGGATTATCTTCGAGTGGTTTACTACTGGTAACTCGGGGTAAAACAATATAGTTTGGCTAGGATATTATGGAAATATATTCATAAATAATATTGGGGTTCACATGCATAAAGGGTGCGATGATACGAAGTTCAATCCTTATCCAAGTAACGTTATCTTACCTTATCTCGATTATCTCTTTACTTTATGCAAATTTACTTTCCGCACAACAAAACCATCAAAAATAGTTTTCTACTTGATAGTCTGATCACTAGTAAATACGAAGTGAATCGTTCCCTGTGGATACGGTAACTCATACTTACTATTATACTGCTGCAATTTTGGTACGCTTGCCAGAATCTCATCAGTCATCTACTAAGAAGGTATTGTTCTCAGGAATTAGAAGCAAAAATCTATATAGCATCTGTTTAGAAGAATTATCTGATCATACTTGCTTTGCCTCTTTTGAAAATGACAACTGGGCCTGGCATAGAAAAGTTGGTCACTTAGAAAAGCATTTCAAAACTATCTAAGTTAGATTTAGTTAGAGGTTTACCAAAGATAAAATTTAATAAAGATAAAGTGTGTGATGCATGTGTTAAAGGAAAACATACTAAATCTAGCTTCTATCCAAAAAATGTAATCACCACCAAAAGAGCCCTGGAACTACTACATGTTGATCTATTTGGTCCTCCTAAAACATCTAGTTTGGGTGGAAAAAAGTATGGCCTTGTCATAGTAGATGATTCCTCTAGATTCACATGGGTTCTATTTCTCACCACTAAAGATGAATCTTTTGATGCTTTCAAGATCTTCTCCAGGAAGATACAAAATGAGAGTGTCCAATTGATTGCTTCTGTAAGAAGTGATCATGGAGGGGAATTTGAAAATCTTTCTTTTAAAAGATTCTTTGATGAAAATGGAATCTCACATAATTTCTCCTGTCCTAGAACTCCACAACAAAATGGAGTTGTAGAAAGAAAAAATAGAACCCTCCAAGAGATGGCAAGAACCATGTTAAGTGATAGTGGAATCAAAAAATATTTTTGGGCTGAGGCTGTATCCACTTCCTGCTATATACTTAACAGGGTTTCCATCAGAAGCATTCTCAATAAAACTCCATATGAAATATGGAAAGGTAGAAAACCCAACATTGCATATTTTCATGTTTTTGGGAGTGATTGTTACATCTTAAACAACAAAGAGAATCTTGAGAAGTTTGATGCCAAATCTGAAAAAGGTATTTTCCTTGGCTATTCTATTACTTCAAAAGCATATAGAGTTTATAATATCAAAAATCAAACCATAGAAGAAAGCATGCATGATGTTTTCAATGATACTAACCGTCTCTCTCAAGGAAATTACAAAAAGGAATCAGATGATGAGTCTGAACAACTGCAGAAGGAATCTTCTGACAGTAAAAACCCTCCAGAATATACCACAGATCAAGGAAATCTAGCAGAAGATCCTACAGAGGACACCTGTGTACAAAAAGAGGATCTTCCAAAAAGTTGGAAGTTGATCACTGATCATCCTCATGAACAAATCATAGGAAATACTGCAGAAGGAGTAAAAACCAGAGCCCAATTAAGAAATGAAAATAGCTCCGCCTTATCCCAAATTGAGCCAAAGAATGTAAATGAAGCTCTTGAAGATGAATCATGGATCAAAGCCATGAAAGAGGAGCTTGACCAATTTAAGAAGAATAAAGTCTGGACCCTTGTTCCTCCTCCAGAAGAACATTCCATAATTGGAACAAAGTGGGTTTACAGAAACAAAATGGATGAAGAAGGTAATGTGGTCAGAAACAAAGCAAGGTTAGTAGCTCAAGGTTATAACCAACAAGAAGGTATTGATTTTGATGAGACTTTTGCACCTGTAGCTAAATTAGAACCAATTAGAATCCTTCTTGCATTTGCTGCATACAAAAATTTCAAACTATATCAAATGGATGTGAAAAGTGCTTTTCTAAATGGTTACATAAATGAGGAAGTATATGTACACCAACCTCCAGGTTTTGAAAATAAGAAGCATCCAAATCATGTTTTCAAATTAACCAAGGCTTTATATGGTTTGAAGCAAGCACCAAGAGCTTGGTATGAAAGATTAAGCAACTTTCTTATAAAAAATGAGTTTATTAGAGGAAACATTGACACCACTTTGTTTAGAAAATCTTTTAGAAAAGATCTACTAATTGTACAGATTTATGTTGATGATATCATTTTTGGATCAACTAACTTAAAGATGTGTGAAGAATTTTCAGAATTAATGAAAGGAGAATTTGAAATGAGTCTCATGGGAGAACTCAAATTCTTTCTTGGACTGAAAATAAAACAAGAAGAAACTGATATCTTCATTAATCAAGAAAAATATACTAAGGATCTTCTCAGAAGATACAAAATGGAAGGGTCAAAACCATGGGAACACCAATGCATCCTTCTACAGCTTTAAACTTAGAAGAAAATGGAAAATCTGTTTCTGAAAAAGAATATAGGGGAATGATAGGATCATTGCTATATTTGACTGCTAGTAGACCTGATATTTTATTCTCATTATGAATTTGTGTTAGATTTCAATCTTCTCCAAAAGAATCTCATGTTGCAGTTGTAAAAAGAATATTTAGATATCTTGTTGGAACCACTAATCTTGGTCTTTGGTACAAGAAAGGTATAAATTTTGAGCTTACAGGATATTGTGATGCTGATTATGCTGGAGACAGATTGGATAGAAAAAGTACAAGTGGCGGATGTCAATTCCTTGGAGAATCATTGATATCTTGGTCTTGTAAGAAACAACCTACCATAGTTTTATCTACTACATAAGCTGAATATGTTTCTGCTGCAAGCTGTTGCTCACAAATGTTATGGATAAAGCATCAGATGGAGGATTACTGTCTAAGGTACTCCAAAATTCCCATATTCTGTAACAATACTAGTGCTATTAACTTGTCCAAGAATCCAATACAACACTCTAGATCCAAGCATATTGATATAAAACATCATTTCATAAGGGATCATGTCTAGAAGAATGATATTGAGTTAAAGTTCATAGAAACTGAATTTCAAATTGCTGACATTTTCACAAAACCTCTTGTAGAAGATAGGTTTGTATTTCTTAGAGACAAAATTAATATGGTAAAGCTAAATCCATAAATTATTAGAATGATTCTACTAAAATCTGGGTTGTGAAATATTGAGAGAAATATAATTTGTACTAGGCAATACATTTGACATTGTGTGCAGAAGATACTTCATCTTTTGGAACCTCAGCATAAATTGCTATCTTCTGTGAGAATTGCATTTTCCGCAGAACTGAAAATCTGTCAGAAAAGTAATCGTTCTTTGACCATTTGTCATGACTTGTAGCTGTTCAAGGTCCTAGGATTAGTCATTATCTATCACAGCAGTCAAGGACAATCATTTTATTAAAAAATGATTTTATTTGCAAAGTCAAATCCTAGGTAGAAGGCTCCTTGTCCAACTAGGGGTACAAAATGAATTAAGGAAAAAATGAACTTTTTTACTTAGCAAAAAGATAAGACAATTATTGCACCAAAACAACAAGTATTTGCTGACCGTTGGTAACCTACCAGCCAATCCTAAAAAGCTGCGCACGTCCTCTCTCATTCTCTCTCTTCCTCTATGTTCAACGGCTAGTAGCTAAGTGTATTTAGACACTTGCTTTCATAATGAAGAATTGCACTGCCACATCTCTTCTTCTCTTCACATTCTCACCCTTCTACTTGTGAAGAAAATCATCAAAGCTCCGTTTTTTGTTCTCTTCTCTAAAAATCCATAATGAGAATCAAAATTTTTCCAAACAAGAAGACTGCCTCATCTTCCAGAGCATCTGAGGGTCAAGAAGCCATAGGAAATGAACTTATTCCATATCCTCAAGTCTTAGAAGTTCAACCCCTCTCTGCAGAACCACCCCCTGTGCAGCCAATCTATCCTTCTGCTGCACCTTCATCTTCTACAGCTCCATCTTCTTCAAGTGCTCAAGCCTCCACCATCCCAGTTGTTTATGTCAGAAGATCAGATAGATTAAGGGCTGGACCTGGTTTCCATTCTTCTGGAAATGATCTAGATAACCCCATATGACTTGATTCTCCATTCTCAACCTCAAACAGAAAACCCCAATCTCCTAAAAATGAAGAACACAAATCTGAAGAAGAACCTAGTGAGAGCAAGAGTGAAGAAGCTACTAAAAGTGATCCTTCTGAAGGATCAAAAGATACAAACCAAGACCTCTTCCAAGATAAGGAGATGCTTAAAATCTTCTATGACAAATGGGAATGGAAGAACATTGTCCCTGGAAGAGTGTTTCTTCTGAGGGAAATTAGAAAATATGGATGGGATATTGGACATTTTGTCCAGAAGCAAGGATGGGGGGATTATCTTCTTATTAGAGAACCTTTCTACCCAAGGCTTGTAAAGGCCTTCTATGCTTCTGCAAGCCAATACAGGAGTGATGGAAACTCCTTAGTAGTAGAAATTAAAGGCTCAACAATAGTTCTGACTCCAGAAACAATAGAAGAAACTATAGGGATTCCATCTGTTGAAAACAAGCTGTATAATGAGGTATGCTTCTGCAAGCATCACCAAGGAAGAGGTAACCAAAAAGGTTCTTTATCAACCTGATTCCCCTTTCCTATCCAGCAAACTTATTCCAATCTGCAGATTATTTCATAAAATCTGCTGCTACTCTCTCCTTCCAAAGGCAGGAACCCTAGAAAGAGTGTCTGACCAAGATCTTCTGGTAACGTACCATCTTCTCTGTGGAAAACCATTATCTCTTTCTTACCTAATTTTGAGAAGCATGATATACTCTGCCAACCCTCAAAGAGCACATGCAAGCCTACCTGATGGCATGCTCTTGACTAGAATCTTCATCTCTATCACATTCCTCTTGATGAAGAAGAAAGTACTGACTCCTGTACCTTTTTTGGGAAGTTAAATGTCAAGAAAATGAAAGTAAGAAAACCTAAGCCTTCTCAACTCTATTCTAGTAGCAGTGAAGAAGAAGAAGGAGCTTCTGAAGTCCCTAGAGCTCCTAGAACAAAGAAGAAGGAAGAGTTTCAGACCTTATCCAGGAAAAGGAAAGGTCTTTCAAAGGATGCTTTTGGAGAAACCTCAAGCAAGGTATAGAAGGTTAATCCTTCTTCTGAAGATAGAGAGGTTTCAGCAAAACCTTCTCCACCTGCTTCATTCACCCATGAATCAAGTGATGACAAAACCATTGAATATGTAGGTGATGAAGATGTTTCACAGCTGCAACCATCTTCTGATGTTGCTCATGGCACTGAAAAGGAGTGTATGGATACAGAAGCAACTAATGAGGAGACCAACAATGCTTTTGCAAAAGGATTAGCTGCTGATAAATTAGCTATGCTTGCTAAAAGCTACTCAAAACCTCTACCCTATAACCCATCTATGCCTATTCTTCAAACCCACTCTCCTCCCAAAACTGAGCTTCCTGCTGACAAACCAGATATCCTAGAAGGAAAGGAGGAATTACACATCTCTGGAGAAGGAGAAGAAGTGCAGAAGGAAGGTGTGCAGTCAGTTCCTTCTGCTGGAACTTTTTGAACAAATATGGTAAATCAGTTCCTTGCTTCTCCAATTTTTGATTCTGGTATTTCTGCTGCTGCTCTTATTAGGGACAATGTTCCTGTCATCTCCTCCCATCTCTCATCCATGAACAATTTTCTTTAGCAGCTAAGTTCAGAAAAGGTTCCAACACCTCTTTCTGAACCAGCAGAGAAGCATGATCAGGCTGGGGAAAACCTCTGTTGCTGCTTCTGATCCACCATCTTCTTCAAATTCAATTGAAAAGCATGTCCAGAAGATCAAGGCTCATATGAAGAAGTCGTTCTCCAATGTTAATACTCTTCAGAACACTGTGAATGAGATGATAGAGAGGTTCACTTAACACCAATTCTGGTTTAATAACTTTGTGCTTCCAGTCATTGCACCACAGGCTCCTCCTATGCCTTTTGCTCAATTCCAGCCTCCTCAGAACATTCTCCAGCCTACCACTTCATCATCTTCTGACCATTCATCTCCTTCCAAATAGAGGATGATGATTTCTCCTTGGCACATTCACTTAATGTCTTTTTGATTGATGACAAAGGGGGAGAAGTAGTATAGGCAGTCTGGCAAGGATTCAGCAAGGATTTAGATTTTCTTAAGTTCTTTTTTTTTTGCAAATGTATGACAAGATGAATGACAAAGTTGTATGAAACTATTGTATGCCAATACATGATTACTTGATTCTGCAGTAAAATTAGTACATATAACTTCTTATGTTAACCCATCATCTGCAGCAAATTGAAATCAATGAAATATTCTGCAACCAAGAAATTAAATTATAAATCCCTCATAAAGTCATTGCAAAAATTCAGGGGGAGTTTCTTATGTTGAAAAAATCAGAATCATTCAAGTTAATTTTGAAAGGTTGTCATCATAAAAAAGGGGGAGATTGTAAGGTCCAAGAATCCTCCCAAAATAGTTTTAATAATGACAAACTATCAAAATTCACTTGCTATAATTCTGATTTGTAAAGAACTAATCATTTCACTTGAGATTGTGTCAAGAAGATACAGGTAACATTCTGCAGAAGATATAAGACAGATGCAGAAGGAACAAACTAGTCTTAATTGCTATATCAACCTTGGAAAGATGCTTCAAACTATTTAAGAATGTTAAATTAGTGGATGAAAGCAAAAAAGTTGTTGAGTCAATTAAAGGAAATCTTCTGCAACTTAACTTCAGAAGTTAACAAGATTTCCAGAAGATACAATCAGCACTTCCACAGAAGGAACCAAGACAAAGTTGCTTTAGAAGGAAGATTCATTTTTTAGAAAAGGGAAGAAGAAGTATTTGTATAAGCTTCATGACTTCCTTAGGTTTCCAAGGATTAAACTAAATAAAATAAAGAACAGGAAACTTTCACAAGTCTTGAAAGTCATCTGCAGAACGAAGAAGACAATTCTGCAGAAGGAACCTGATGACAGGCTTTCTGCAGAAGATAAAGAATCCATCATAACTTGCTAAATTCATTTCAAAGGCTGCAGCTAAGTTAAATACACTTGAAATAATCCATGATCATCCATTAAATGATCTTAGAACGCTTACAGAAGAAAAAGCCACAAAAGGTACTAAAATTGCATTCTGCAGAGGATTGGTCTCCAGAAGATGAAACCAGTCAAAGGGACAGTTGTACCTGCATGTGGCAGCAGCTGTGTGACAGAGACAACTCATGGAATGATAGCTGGAGATGAAACCAGTCTCGCCAACGGCTAGTTGCTCATCATTCCTTTAAAAGGAGGTGTTCCCTTCACATTTGAAAACACACCTCTCTCCAGGAGATATAAAAAAGACTCAGATCACTATCTCAATCTTCTGGAACATTTTCTCTCTCCTCTGATTCATTAGTTTCTGCTTCTGCAAGTTATTGAGGGGGAGTTGGCTCATTACTCATCTTCTACTGTGCTATATATGTATTTATTTTGAGCCTTGTACTTACCTTATCCTTCCATTTCATCTTGTAAAGTCACAAGGAGGCTTGAAATCGATTGTGCCTCTTGTGACAGTAAGGGGTGAGTATTTTCAGAGAGGTTTGTCAAGTTAGATTGATCTGAGTTGATCACAGTTTCTGCAGAAGGTGTTCTGCAGCATTCTGTTTTGCCTGAATCTTCTGCAGCAGGTTCTGCAGTGAGAGTAAAGCCTGAAAATTGTCTGAGTGAAGTTGTGATAAGCCTGAAGAGGCTAGAGAAAGAATACTAGTGGCAAAGTGTACCCAAGAAAGTTGTAATTTGGTTATTGTGTGAGAAAATCCTACTTGGAGTAGGGACTGGACATAGCCTCAGGTTGGAAGAGGTGAACCAGTATAAAATCTTTGTGTGCAATCTTCTCTTCCCTAATCTCCTATATTATTGCATGTGCATGAAACTATTTTGAAAACTATTTAATACCTAAGTAAGTGTTACTCACCAAAATTCCCAAGAAGGAATTCTATCTTCTGCATATTACATTATACTTAACCTCAATCTTCTGGTGGTTTATCTTTTAATACTAAGCCAAGTATATCTTGAGCAAATAAGGTATTAAAAAGAAATTGCAGAAAATTTTAATCAATCACAATTCAACCTCCCTTCTTGTGATTGGAACTTCAACTTCAGCCATATGTTGCCCAACACTTCAATTATAATTGGTTTTATTAAACAGTAACATGCGCCGCATGTAATACTTTTCATCACGGACTGTTTATCACTATATCCTGACAACACTGAAAATAATGAAACTAACGACAGAGAAAGAAAATTTCTTATTCATATTCACAATATATATGGTTTAAATGTTATGTTGATAATAGAAATTTTATTCTCCACTAGCTAGGTTATTAATATAATGTTTTGTATACTCATTTTATGTTTTATATATCAGTATCAATATTATTAAAAGAATATGAAACAAAACTATTATTTTAGTTGTATTTACAAATACAATTTTTACGTTATTCAATGTGTTTCATTTCATATAGAAATTAGATAGTAATGGTGGCATTCTAAAAGTTATATATTCAACGTTGATATATCATCTAAAGAAAGAAACCTAACATGTCGAGGTTATGACAAATTGACAACCAAATTTAAAAGAAGTCTTCCCAAGCATCTAGGCATCATTTTTAAGTCACAAAAATAAAGGATTCAACGAGGAGTGTGTATATGGCAATTATTATGTTTATTTGTTGGTCTAGATATTTTTCAACCACTGATGTAACATCCCAAAAATTAGGGTCTAGAAACTATAGTAAGAGCATTAGGCGGTGGTTCCGGCCAAGTAGCAGAAAGTTGGAAATGGTATGAGATGTTGGAGATTTAAATGTGAATTTATATAGGAATTTGGTAAATGATCTAAGAGGATTACAATGATTTAAGAATGAGGAAAGGATATTAGAGGAAGAAGAACTAAGTTGGAACTTGGAAGGTATGATATTAGATGGGAGTTAGGGAATCGATTCAGAGTTATGAGTTTTATAGGAATCGAGGTAAAAGATGATTTTATGGAAGGGAGCAAAGGAATAGAGGAGTGTAGTCTCTTGGACATTTATAACCCTTAACGTTAGCCCTTATGGAGTCAATTGATGAGTTATAACATGACTCAGGTAAAACTTGCCCCGTTAGGTTTCAACCAAGGTTATTGCTTAATTTTGGGTTTTAAGCCTAATGACGTTGGTGCACTATTTCGAAAATATCTAGAGCTATGGATGTCCAATTAAAGTGATTCCACTTTCATTAGAAATCTAATTTCTGGGGCTTCAATTTGATATATTATATGATAGTAATCCGAGTTCATTTGCACCTCCAAACAACGATTTAAACGCTCAAATGCGTGTCTGGTAGAAAAAACTGGGCGTTTGAACGCCCAGGCGGAGGGTCGAGCGCCCGAACGCGGCCAGGATCCTCTTAAACGCGTTTTTGAGCCGTTTTCTCTCATTTTCCTCCCATTTTTCAGTTCTAGAGAGAGAAAGGAAACCCTAGAGAGAGGAGGGAGCTTGGGAGATTGGAGATGGAGAAGGGCTTGATTGAAGGTGCTTGAGTTTATGCAAAACCTAGGGTTGATGACTATGCTTGAGTTTATGCAAAATCTAGTGTTGATTGCTAGATTAATTGAATATATGAATTGTTGGCCAAACCCTAGGTTAGGAAATTGGGGATTTGAGGAATTTATTATATGATGGATGATTGAGCCTTGATTATGTGATTATTGGAGATTAAAAATAGGATTTATGTATGGATTGCTTTGGATTGCCTTGGATTGCTTGATTTTGGATAAGCCCTTGGTTAGAGGATTTGGGGGTTTCATGAAATTGAAGGTTTGACATGTTGATTATGCCTACAATTACTTATGTTCATACTTATTATCATGTTTATGCACTGAATGAATGTTTGTACATGTTTCTAACCCCCACCATGTTCATGGAAAATGTTTTGAGTCTTTGACCTCATGAAAATGGAAAAGGAAATGTTTTGGGTCTTTGACCTCATGATATTGGTAAAGGAAAATGATTTGGGTCTTTGGACCTCATGGAAATGGTCTTGGGTCTCATGACCTCACGAAAATGTCTTGGGTCTTTAGACCTCATGTAAATAATCATGTTTTGGTCCCTGGACTCATGTTTTAAGGACTTGCTTGGTCCATGGACTCATGTTAAAGAAATAAACCTTTGTTTGAATCTATCACAGTTAATGGGTTAAGGTCTTATGGCCTTCAGGGACGACGGTCTCTGTTAGTCTGAGCTTAGTCTAGCCTCACAGATAAGTGGAAAGACCCCTTGGGTGTTGGTTAAAACACTTCATGACTGACCCTGCATTTATTATTGTCATTGGATGGCTAACATTACATGTCTTGAATTATCATTATGAATGTTTTTCTAAATTTACCAAGTTTACCATTATGAATGTTTTTCTAAATTTATTAAGTAATGTTATATTGTTGTATATCTTGTGCCTTGCCTCCCCACACCGCACACACACTTACCTCACTCATTGGGACGTAGTCTCATCCCACGCTATGGGAATTACTTTCAGTTGTGCAGGTTGTTGTACAGGCTTTTGACGGAAGAGTAGAGCACTCAATTGAAGTAAAATATTAAGGATTGTATTTGAGAATTAGATGTTTATTGATGTATTAATGATGAGACTTTGGTTTGGCCATGGAAGCCTTATTGTAGATTGATACTATATGGTGATATTATAAACTGCACTGATACTTTTCCGATTTTCAGGTGAAGTTGTAAAATTGGGAAATGTCCAATTTTCAGGGGAAACTCTGCCGGATTTCCGGTAGGCGTTTTATGAACCATAACACTCAAAAGTGTAGGTTATTTCCCTAGATTCTTAATTAAGAATTAATATTGAAAATTATGATGTATGAATTTTGTGGAAGCCTAAGCAAATGTTGGATTGCTTAAGCGTTATGTGATTTATATATCGATACACAAAATGCGCGAAATAATTTCAGAAATTCGGAATAATGTTTCCAACGAACATTCTTCTTGAATTGAGAAATTAGGACGTTACATTTTGGTATCAGAGCAGTTCAATACAAATAGACTGTGGTTAGGTTAGTTGCCCGTAACTTACTATAATTCCGTCGTGCCTCATGCTCAGTTTAGGGACTCCAGAATTTAGCCCTTTGAAAACCAATTTCTGAACTTAGAATTTAAAGCGTGACAATTTGGATATCAAAATATTCACTAAATTGTAAAGCAACCAACGATAACTTGACAATCTGTGAATAAAAACTAACTTATATACGTGATACTTAAGATACTTCCACTAATTACATAATAGTGTTTACAACCTGTACATTATAAGTCAACTTTAGAAACCCAAGTCTAAAGTACTTATCATCATTCAGTTACACCTATCATTCAAAATACTTATATACATATACATGAAACCATCCTAATATAAAGCAACAACTACATCCATCCAGTGCAGCACTTCAATTCCTGGTCTGAGAATCTGAAGGTGGTGGTACCTGTTCATCTATATAATCCACATAACGCGTGGTGAGATAATAATCTCAGTGAATACAACTATGCATATGAATGCAGGGAAACAGATATTAATGGCAATTAAGAAGACTAAACATAATTCATATAACATAATCAAGTAATTAAGAATATGCACATTTTGATGCATCACTACTGTGCCCAGCAGGCATGATCTTATCTCTTGCTATGGTTAGAACTGAGCTCAGACTACAGGGAACGTCTTCCCCGGGGACGAATCCCACCCTTACTAGACCGAAGTCGTGTTTTCAAATAATTACTTAATTTTTAACTCACAGCGCGAAGGCCGACTTGATTTAACTCACGGTCGAAACCGGCTTATATTACTCAAATGCACAAAACCTTAGTGAACTAATAACTGATATTCATCAAATGACAATAACGTCACATTTCGTAAGTTTCGAAGCTAGGGTTCTCAATGTCAATAACAACTAATATGTAAATAAATTACCAATTTCCTTAACTTAATCACATGTTTTTCACACAATTGATATTAACTAACATCTACAAGTATAAAGAAGGGGGAATTGGAGAATAGGGTTCATACTCAAGACATGCAATAAAAAAAGTGTAAGTGTGTGAGTTGTACTCACTTGAACCTTGATAAATCAAGGGGAAATGTTGATCTAAGGTGGATGGTGGAAGCAATTCTTGAATCAAACTTCTCTTCAAGCCTCAATTCCTAACTTTCTCGCTCTAGGATTGGAGTCTCTCTCTCTAACAGTGGTGAAGGGAAGAAGAAGAAGTTATGAATTCTGATGAGAAAATAGATTTTAGGCACTTAAGTGTATTCTCGCTTAGGCTAGATATTCTAGCCTGGGCGAGAAGACAAGTTGCATGTATAGAATCAAAGGCTCGCTTAGGCTAGCCATTTGTCGCCTAAGCTAAAAATGTCCAGAGAGCATGTACAAAGTCCCCTGATTCTTGCTTAGGCTAGATGGATCTCGCCTAAGCTAGATTTGCAGGAAACAGAAAACTGAATTTTTTCTGCATAACTCGCTTAGGCTAGATATTCTAGCCTGAGCTAGAATACAGATTTTTTATTCTTAAGCATTTTTACCTTAATCCTATTTCCAAACTTTCCAAACTATTTTCCTCACTTACTTAACACATAATTAACCTTCTAAATCCTAGCTTACATACAAAAATTCCTAAATTCTGGATGTTACATTTCTACCCCCCTAAAAATGAATTTTGTCCCCAAAATTCGCTCTAGTCATCTTCCAACATCAGCTCACCTCCTATCTCCTTTATCCTTGGAATTCATGTTCCGAAACCTATACCTCTCCCTCAAGATCATAGATTGGTTTCTCTAACAGGTTCTCACACTACTCACTCCATTCTAATATACTCAACTAATTTGGCTAGACAACTTACCTATTAGGATCTGAAGGAAATAAAAGAGTTCCCTCTGTGGCTTCCCATGTCCTTTCTATAAAGCTACCTCCCTTAAGGCTTCAAGACCTCCCTAACATCCTACCAATAGTTCCTATTCCTCCCGCGTGCCTAAGTGAGCTTTGGTTCACTCTAAGTAGGATAATTATCCTAATCTAGACTAACATTCCCATATTCCCTCTAGTGTGACCTTAACAAGTGTTTGCATCAAAAGAAATTTTAACTATGAGGACTACTACCTAACAAGCACACACAATACATTTAAATTATACAAATTACACAATCAGGACCATACCATAGATCAAACAACATACCATCCTCCACAAGTGATGAATCTATCTTAACTAACTACCTCAGGGGTGGCTAATGTTCACTAGGGCTTTAGGGTCACATTCTATAAGGTTTCTATGGTGGGGATACCTTTCTTAGGAATAAACATAGGTTACTCTCTTCCTAATACAAGATGGGTGGCTCTAACCTTGTTAAGGAAGTGTCCTAACTTCCTGACCGAGGTATCCTACTCACATAACTAACCATAATCTCTGCGTATAATGCACACACTATAGGACTGATCAGTTCCTATAATGAGTACGTGTACTGTGAGATCATAGTAAGTCACAGACAACTAACCTAACCACAGTCCAATTGGATTGAACTGCTCTGATACCAAAATGTAACGTCCTAATTTCTAATCCAGAATTTAGCCCGTTGGAAACCAATTTCTGAACTTAGAATTTAAAGCGTGACAATTTGGATATCAAAATATTCACTAAATTGTAAAGCAACCAACGATAACTTGACAATCTGTGAATAAAAACTAACCTATATACATGATACTTAAGATACTTCCACTAATTACATAATAGTGTTTATAACCTGTACATTATAATTCAACTTTAGAAACCCAAGTCTAAAGTACTTATCATCATTCAGTTACACCTATCATTCAAAATACTTATATACATATACATCAAACCATCCTTATATAAAGCAATAGCTACATCCATCCAGTGTAGCACTTCAATTCCTGGTCTGAGAATCTGAAGGTGGTGGTACCTGTTCATCTATATAATCCACATAACGCGTGGTGAGATAATAATCTCAGTGAATACAACTATGCATATGAATGCAGGGAAACAAATATTAATGGCAATTAAGAAAACTAAACATAATTCATATAATATAATCAAGTAATTAAGAATATGCACATTATAATGCACTCACTGCTGTGCCCAACAGACATGATCTTATCTCTTGCTATGTTTCTAACCCCCACCATGTTCATGGAAAAATGTTTTGGGTCTTTGACCTCAGGAAAATGGAAAAGGAAATGTTTTGGGTCTTTGACCTCATGATATTGGTAAAGGAAAATGATTTGGGTCTTTGGACCTCATGGAAATGGTCTTGGGTCTCATGACCTCACGAAAATGTCTTGGGTCTTTAGACCTCATGTAAATAATCATGTTTTGGTCCCTGGACTCATGTTTTTGAGACTCTGTCTCCGGTCCTTGGACTCATGTTAATTAAGCAAGATTTGGTCCATGGACTCATGTTTTAAGGCCTTGCTTGGTCCATGGACTCATGTTAAAGAAATAAACCTTTGTTTGAATCTATCACAGTTAATGGGTTAAGGTCTTATGGCCTTCAGGGACGACGGTCTCTGTTAGTCTGAGCTCAGTCTAGCCTCACAGATAAGTGGAAAGACCCCTAGGGTGTTGGGTAAATCACTTCATGACTGGACCTACATTTATGATTGTCATTGGATGGCTAACATTGCATGTCTTGAATTATCATTATGAATGTTTTTCTAAATTTACCAAGTTTACCATTATGAATGTTTTTCTAAATTTATTAAGTGAGGTTATATTGTTGTATATCTTATGCCTTGCCTCCCCACACCGCACACACACTTACCTCGCTCATTGGGACGTAGTCTCATCCCACGCTGTGGGAATCACTTTCAGTTGTGTAGGTTGTTGTACAGGCTTTTGACGGAAGAGTAGAGGACTCAATTGAAGTAAAATACTAAGGATTGTATTTGAGAATTAGATGTTTATTGATGTATTAATGTAGAGACTTTGGTTTGGCCATGGAGGCCTTATTGTAGATTGATACTATATGGTGTTATTATAAACTGTACTGGTACTTTTCTGAGTTTCAGGTGAAGTTGTAAAATTGGGAAATGTCCAATTTTCAGGGGAAACTCTGCTGGATTTCCGGTAGGAGTTTTATGAACCATAACACTCCAAAGTGTAGGTTCTTTCCCTAGATTCTTAATTAAGAATTAATATTGAAAATTATGATGTATGAATTTTGTGGAAGCCTAAGCAAATGTTGGATTGCTTAAGCGTTGTGTGATTTGTATATCGATACACAAAATACGCGAAATAATTTCAGAAATTCGGAATAATGTTTCCAACGAACATTCTTCTTGAATTGAGAAATTAGGACGTTACAACTGATGTATCAAGAAAAACATAACATAATGATTTTTTATAAAATCATGCAATCTACATCTAACATCCTCTAAAACATAATGATTTTTTATAAAATCATGCAATTTTCAAGTAAGTTTTCTTGGCATTGTATTTGAACTCTAACATCCTCTAAAAAGTCAGCAACGTCACTTTAGGAAGAAAAATCTACTGTAGATTTCTTACTAGGAAATATGGAGGAGGAAAAGTTCAAAGAAACGTGAATATGTTGATCATTGTTGAAAACCTCACTCGATGAAGATGAATGAACAGAAAAGTTAGATAACTGAGTCTGAGTCTCGCTCCAAGCTTCATTAGGCCAATACTCTAATTAATCGGCACAAATGTCAGTGTCAACAAATTCAACATTGACCAAAGAAGCCTCAACGGAAGAATGAAATACTTATGAATTCTGTGTTTCTGTGGAGGTGAGAATGTTCTGAGACGGAACAAACGAATTCATTCTTGATAAGTTCATACCATAGGGAGAGTTCAGCTTGCATGTTCCATAGGATCCATATGATGGGAGTTTGTTTTCTAAAATTCTTCTTGATTCAAATAGGGTTCCAAAATCTCCATATTCATTGATCCAACTCTGTTGAATTGGCTTTTTCAAACTCAATCTATATTCTGCAATACAAAATGATGGCGGATTTTTAATTATCACTGTATTAAATCAAGAAGAATTATTCATGTATTACTTACATATATAACATTAATTAACATTATTCAAATTTTAATTTTAATAAATATAATTTAAAAAATTTTCTCACTCACAAATATTAAAACAAAAACTTATTTGCAAAAAAAATGTAGATTGATCATTAGCATTTTAATCACAAACTAATTTGAAAAATTATCATAAATAGAAAAATTATAATTTTTACATGGAGATGGCTTGCTACGTGTTCTTTTGTAAGCCCTTCAATATTCATCAACTCTAATAATCTCCTTGGATAAGCCTTTGCAATTGAAGAAACACCATATTAGAATCCAATAATGCCTGTTTAGAGATATCAAACATTTGTTCTCAAATAAAAAATAATTACATAAAAATATTCATTGTCAAACATAAACTTAGTATTGAGTCCAAGTTGATTGACTGCGTAAACAAATTTTCTATGCAGTTCAGCAGTCCAAACTAAACGAGGCTTCTTCCAAGTTGAGGCTTCTTCATACTTCCCTCCATTCTCTTTATCATGGTGTTGCTTTTGCTCACTTTGTTTCTTCCTCTTTTTACCTACCAATTTATCATGGTCAGGATTGAAGTATGATGTGATGATACTTTGAACATCTTTCCCGCCATACTATAGATTTTCTCTTTATTGGCAGCTATATCTTAATGCTTCCCATCATTATTTTTCCTTACTACATGTTGTCATATGTTGCCTGTTTGTTGTGAAAATTTTCAATTGAAATCGAAAACTCTCTTGATTCTGAAAGTACAATCTGGGACTAGAATCTGAATCCTCTAAAGGTTCTTTTTAAAATCAGGTTTATACAGAAAAACGCATTCAAGAGTAACGAAATTTTGAATCAATTATTTCTTCAAGAAAAGAGTTAACTTCAAAATTAGTTTTGAAAGATAAACATAATTTCAAAGAAATGAAAGTTTAAAGGACAAAGTGCAAGAATTGAAATTGCAAAATTTAAATAAAAGATAAGAAAAATTTGCTGGAAAGTAAATGCAAAAGAGTAAACAACAAAGAAAAATGCAAAGAAAGTAAAGAACAAAATGTAAATCAAAGAAAAGAAAATGAAAGAATTGTAAATGACATTAATTGAAAGTTGGTATGGTTACACATACTGGGCACTCTCCTTAGTAACCACTTAGTCGTTTGAGATGTTAGACGTTGAGTGTTTTTAGAGAAGTTTCAGTAAATGAGAATCCAACCCTTGTTATATCGTATTTAGACCTATTTATAGACTTCTACTCTAATAGACACTTAACCAGATTTTGACACGTTTACAAGCCTATATTACGTGTCAAATTTCTAAGTATGCCACACGTTCAAATCAGTAACCATCTTCAATCTCTAAATAACTGATTGCTTGAGATTTTGACACCTGTCTTCAAACAGCAACGTTCACTAACTGCTTATTTAAAATTTTAACGCTCTCTGAACAATCTTCCAATAGCTGCTGCATTTGAAATTTGAATATCTTCTAAATGGCTTTCCAGTAACCGACTTATTTCAAATTCAAATTTCCTTCGAAGTGACTTTCAGTAACCGCTTCTGTCTTCATGAATTTTTTTTAAGTTATTGGACTCTTTTCAAAATCGAACCAGCTTTCGATTTTGATTAACTGTCAACCCATATTAGGAAACTTAACCGAATATTGACTGATTAATTTCCCTTAAGTTTCACGTGCTATAAATCCTGATTGGTCAATTCAATGTTGAATCTTGACCACCAACCACACGTGGGTTTGACTCCCAATCTGATTGGATCATTCTGTAGGCACATTAATGGCACCGTCCAATCTTATCAATATAATAGCCATTGGCTTTGACGTTCTTCTTCATTTAGTATTCTTCTTCAACTATTTCTCTGTTTAAAATGAAGAAGTTTCTTCCTTTCGCTATTACGAGCAACCTGATGTTTCTTGATTTTATCTTTGATGAGGTTGTCGGAATAGCCAAAGCTATAAGCTTCTTCAATCCTTATTAAGGATTTTCTTGGGTTGAACGTAATAGCCAATTAGAACTTCAATTCGTCTTCATCCCATCCTTCTTACTTTTAATTTGATTCTTCTTTGTTACTTTCCCTGGCTTTCTTTGTTTCCGCCCCATGCATCAGAGGCTACTCAAATAGAAAAGCTCAATGCACTTGCCTTGGCTCAATCAAAGCCTGCGGAAGAAGAAGAAGGACGAGGAGGGTCAGATGAAGAACAGGAAGACATGAGTCAAGTTCTTTGAAGACCCAGGAAGACGGGAGTCAAGTTCTCTGAAGATTTAGAATAGCTTTTACTTTCATGTATTCTTTATGTATTTTCATTCGAAATATGTAATTCGAATCCTATTTATACATGAATAAAAGACTTGTACTTTTTAATCTCTTTTATTCTTCAGATCTTTTTTATATAATACTCCTTTTTCTCTTTTACATTCAAAATACTTTTCGAATTCGAATAGGCACCTAATCAGAAACTTGTATCCCTTTCGAATACATATAACATAATGCCTTACTTCTCGAATTCAAAAATATAAATTCCAAACTTCACTAAGTAATAAATTCCAAACTTCACTAAGTTATAGCCTTTCGATTCTGAATAAGCTTTTCGAATCTTCAGATATATACTTCGAATTCGAAGATACTAATATTGTAATAACTTAGTAAATTTGTAAATTTCTCCCCAACAGATGCCCCCTTAAAATATTAGTTTCGAGGAATATATAAACTTTAGTAGAAACTAATATTTTAATTACATGAGGTAGTCATTCAAAACATAATCTCTTTCAATTCAAAATTCACTTTCGTTTTGAATGGTTCACGTTGGCAGCAACAGTTTTTTTTAGCTCTTAGATTCTCTTTATATAACTCTCATTCCCATATTCATTAAACATAGGCTTAGATTATAAACTCATCTTCAAAATCAGAAGCTGAACAAACTGCAACTGACAAGTCTGATCAGGAGGAATCTTCGAAAGAAAAAAAATGAAGATAAAGAACAAAGTGTGAGTTCTCCTTCAGGCTCTTAACAAGGATCCCCCTCAAGATCAATCAAAGATTGACATCCCTTCGACTCTCTTCAAAGAAACTGTAGTTCCTGAAAATCCTTCTGAAATTCAAAGTGAAATGACTGCTACTCATCAAACCACTCCTTTGAATGCTTCAGAAGCTAAGCCTTGCTCTTCTAATAAATCTCCAACCCCTTCAAGCTTGAAAGAATGCTTTGAACGTATTGGATGAAAATCCTTTTGCTGTCCTCGACCTTTTGACTAGTGAGGGTTCAATGTCTTCTGCTCATTCAGACTCTAAGTCTTATCAACCATCAACCGAGTCTCTTGAGGATTTGATTGAAGGTTTAAGGAATTTATTATTCCTTGATGATTTTCTTGATCTTTACAAAAAGGACGTTGAATACCAATACAAAGTGCAAAAGAAGCTCGAAGCAATTTATGCTCGTCAGAATGACTTATCTGTTGCTCAATTGAAAGGATTAGATGCTTTCAAAAATATTTTTAGTAAAGTGACAGATATTTTGAGAGAGCATCAATCAAATGCTGCAAAAGCTTCTGAAATCCGTGTTGAGAATGAAGATATGTTGGATAAATTGAAGGATTCAAAGACCAAAATGTCAAAACTTCAAGAAAGCATGGGGGCTCTAAATATTCAACTTTCTTTTGTTGTAGAATGACGTAAGAAAATGGAAGAGAAAATTAAGAAGCTTAAAGAAGATGACAAGGCTCTCGTTTTAGAAGAAAATACTTGCAAGACTTCGATATCCAAACTCGAAAATAGAAAGCTCGAGCTCATTGAAGGAGTGAAGTATGTTTCAAGTGAGCTAGTGAAATCAAATGAGCTTTTGACTAGTATTGATCAAAGGGACAAAGTCTTGACAAAGCAATATGGAGGTTTGAATCATGTCTATGAGCCCATGAAAAAGAATCCTCCATTTTAACTTAGCTTTATTTATGCTTTTTGTAAAAACACTTTTTGATTGGTGCTTTGGAGTCACCAATTAACTCAAATGCTTTAGACAATCTTGATTTCATGCGAAGTTGGTGTGTATTGTTTTAAATATGTTCCATTTATGCTTATAATTCGATCATCATCTGATAACTCTCGAATTGAATATGCATTATTCGAAAATACTTTTTCAACTTCGAATGATCCTTCCCAATTCGGAGACCATTTTCCAAATTGTTTAGATTTTTTATCAACAGGTAAGATCAACTTCCAAACAAGATCTCCTTCATCGAAAATCTTAACTTTTAATTTACGATTATAAATTCGAGATACTTGTTCTTTTTGCCTGATGATATTTTCTAAGGCTCTCAATCTAAACTCATCCAAATCATTTAATTCATCCAACATCAAGTTATAATAATCTTGAGTGGGTAAATCAAATTGTCTTTTCACTTTTATTGACTGCAAATGAATTTCAACTGGTAGAACTGAATCATGACCATAAACCAACTTATAAGGTGTAAAGCTTGTTGCATCTCGAGGAGAATTTCGATATGCCCATAAAATCTGACATAACGTCTTATGCCAATTTCGAGGTCGTTGGTCAAGATGTTTCTTAATCAAAGAAATAATTGTTTTATTTACAACTTCAACTTGTCCATTTGCTTGTGCATAATAAGGAGTTGAAGTAAGAAGTTTGATTCCATTTTCTTGTGCAAACCTCTTAGTTCTTTGGCCTGTAAATACCGTTCCTTGATCAGTTGAAATTGATTCAGGAAGTCCAAATCGAAAAACTATGTTTTCTTGAATGAACTTAATCACATCATCTTGAGTTACATCTTTTAATGGATTGCTTCTACCCATTTTGTAAAATAATCTATAGCCACTATAATATATTTATGCCCCCTAGATGATGAAGGATGAATTTGACCAATCAAATCAATAGCCCATCCTCTAAAAGGCCATGGCTTTATTATTGAATGTAACTCACTTGCAGGGATTTGTTGAATAAAACCATGTTTTTGACATTCTTCACAAGCTTTCGAAAAATCATTACAATCTTTGGCCATTAAAGGCCAATATAAATTTTGTCTTTTCAAAACCCATTTTATTTTTCGACTTGCTTGATGAGCTCCACAAATCCCTTGATGAGTATCAATCAAGGCTTGATATGCTTCTGATTCCCCTAAATATCGAAGTAAATTGCCATCAGGTGCTTTCTTATATAACTGATTAGCCAAAATTACATAATGTAAAGCCCTGTATTTTAATTTTCGATCCACTTGCATATTTGGATTTTGCAAGTATTCGACTAAAGATTTTCTCCAATCATTCATATCTAAAGTTTCAATATCTAAAACTTCAAATTTCATAACTGTCATATTCTTTTCGAACCGAATCAATTCTTCGAATTTAGATTTACAATTTTATAACCAGAAGCAATCTGTGCCAATTCATTGGCAACTTCATTATCAATTCGAGATATATGTTCGAATTCCACTTCATCAAAATACCTTAATAGCTGAAAAGGTTTGAATAAATATTTTGACAATCTAGGATTCAAACATTTATATTGTTTAGTGACTTGTTTGATCACTAACTGTGAATCTCCTCGAATTAAAATTTGTTTAGCTTTGAATGATATAAAAATCTCCAATCCTAATAATAAAGCTTCGTATTCAGCTTCATTATTTGAACGATCCATTCCTATTCGAAACATTACTTTTGTTGGTAACCCTTTAGGTGAAATCAAAAAGAATTCTGATCCCAACACCATCTTTATGCTTTGATCCATCGAAATAAAACTTCCAAGGCTTTAAAACCAATGAAGTCTAATTCGTTAATCCGAATAGGAGGATGATCAACTAAGAAATCATCCATAACTTGGCCTTTCACAGCTTTTAATGGAAGATATGTTAACGAAAATTCAGTTAAGCTACGCCCATTTACCCACTCTACTGTGAAGAATAGGTTTCCATAACATGTGCTTTATTATATCATAATGAGAAATTACATAAACGTCGAAAGGCTTTACATAGTACTTTAACTTAGTACAAGAAAAGTAAAGACATAAACATAACTTCTCAATAGGACAATATCGAGTTTCAACATCATTTAGAGTTCTACTAAGATAATACACTGCTCTTTCGATTCCACTTTCATCTTCTTGAGCAAGCATACTTCCCAAAGTATCTCAGATGCAGATATGTATAATTTCAAAGGCTTCCCTCGAATTGGAGGTGTCATAATAGGAGGATTTGTAAGAATCCTCTTTATTTCTTCGAATGCCACTTGGTGTTCCTCTTCCATTCAAATTTCTCTTCCTTTTAGAGTTTCAACAGAGGAGAAAACACCTTAGTCTTGGTTGAAAGATTTGCAATAAATCTTCGAAGAAAATTAATTTTCCCCCAATAAAGACTGCAATTGTTTCTTGTTCGAAGGAGGAGAAGTTTCAAGAATTGCCTTTGCTTTATTTTTATCAATCTCAACTCCTTTCTGATGAACCAAGAAACCCAGAAATTACCTGCAGACACACCAAAAGCACACTTAATAGGATTCATTTTTAACTTATGTAATCTCATCCTTTCAAATGCTTCTTTCAAATTCGAAAGATGATCATTCTTTGATTTGGATTTGACTACTACATCTTCAATATAAACTTGCATGATTCTTCCTATTAAATCATGAAAAATTGAATTCATGGCCCTTTGATAAGTAGCACCAACATTTTTAAGGCCAAAGGGCATCATTACCCATTCATAAGTGCCTATTGCACCAGGACATCGAAAAGCAGTTTTCGAAATATCCTCTTCAGCAATAAAAAACTTAGTTGTATCCTGAATAACCATCTAACATACTCAATATTTCATTTCCTGCTGCTGAATCTATTAACATATCAACTACAGGCATGGAATATTCATCTTTAGGAGTTGCTTTATTTAAATCTCTAAAATCTATGCAAACTCTTAAAGAACCATTTTTCTTAATAACTGGTACTATATTAGAAATCCAGTCAACATACCTGGCAGTTCAAATGAACTTAGCTTTTAATAACTTCTCAATTTCACTTTGATCTTCAATATAATTTCTGGTGCAAATCTTCGAGGTGCTTGCTTCACAGGTTTCTTATCAGGAAATGTAGGTAATTTATGTTCTACAAGATCTTTACTTAGACCAGGAATTTCATGATAATCCCATGCAAAACAGTCTTTATACTCTCTAAGTAATTTGACCACTTACACTTAAAATCCTCTGATAAATATTTACTTACAAAAGGTTGGCCTTGGGTCTTTAGCGTCTCCTAAATTCACTTCTTCAAGAGGATCTTGAGCCTCCATCTTTTTAATTCCATGAGATAAAGATCTTTCAAAAACCCAAGAGGAGTATCATCATATATGCAATCAAGTCTTTCAAGAGATACTTCTTCCTCTTCGAATCTCGTGTTTGAATCTTCTATATCTTCATGTTCAAACTCTTGTACGGTCACTGAAGTCGTTTCAAAATTATTTTTAAATTCTTGTTCAAAATTGACTTCGGTCTCGAAGACCGTTTTACAATCTGCAGCCTCTAAGGCCGCTTCAAATTTCTTCTCAGCAACATATGCTGAGGTTCGAGCTATGAAGCTCGAAATTACTTTTCTTCTGAAATCCATCCAAAAGTAGGGGTGGTCCCTGAAGGACCAGTTGCATTTTGAATGATCAAACCATATTCAACATTGAAAAACGCCTCGTGTGGAATCTTACCAGCATAAAACCACGCTTTTTCAATTGTACAAGGTGTCTGATTCATTATCCATTTCTCACAGTTCCTTGCATTGACTGTGTCTGCTTCAACCTTGTAATATGTTTGATCAGCTTCAACATACTCTGGAATGCCATCATCATTCCATAAGCATAATTTTGATGAACAGTCGAAGGAACTGCTCCTACACCATGTATCCATTCTCTCCCAAGAAGCACATTATAATTTGCCTTCGACGGAACCACAACAAAAAACAGTAGGCCTTTGACTGAACCAACAGTCACGTCAAAACACAACAATCCTTCTGATTTTGACATCTTTCCCACTAAAATCGGTAATGATCATATTGTATGGCATCAAATCACACTTCTTTTTGTTGAATTTTTTTCAACAGAGAACTTGGCATAAATTGATTGCCGCTCCACCATCAACCAATACCTTACTTACAATGACCCCTTCGATTTGAGCCTGAATGAATAAGGGTTTTATGTGAGAAACCATTCTAGTAGAAGGTCTATCAAACACTGCTGAATCTTGTTTAACAGCCTATGTTGACAAACAAGTATAATACGTTTGTGGCTCTGATGATTCGTCCTCTACGAAGTCATCCCCATAACCTTCTTCATACTCCTTTTCAAATTCTGCAGGCAAAATCCAAAACTACACCACAAATATCTTCATTCCTATCTGGAATATGTAGGTTGACTGGAGGCCCCTTGCACTTGAATCAACTGTGCATTCTTGGCATTCAAATTCTTTGAAAAATTCGAAGAACTTGCCCCCCTTGTTCCATTGCTGCCTTCGATAACGTTGGTTTCTTCTCCTCCATTGTGTCTTAGTCATAAAAGGCATTTCCATAAAGGAGTTATTGTACTGCCTAAGTACTTGTGGATTTTGACGATACTCTTGACTATTTGTGACTCGAATCCACTTGTTAGGAGGAACATTCGAAGGAGGCACATATGATTTAGGCTTATGGAACATGGGAGGTTGTACCTTATTCATTTCATACTTCTTTTGAAAAGAAGTCTCCAAACCTCAACATTTGAAACATGTTTCGCTACCTTCTGAAACCTTTGATTCAAAGTTTGTTGATAATGTTTCTTGATTCCTGATGACTCAAAGATTTGGCCACTGTTTGATCAAAGAATGCATTTGTTGGGATTCGAATTTCAAGTATTTCGAATTTCACAAATTTAAAAGTCATTTATATTTTTTCGAGTTTCCAGAAAAGCTTACAAGTTCTAGAATTTGAGTTTCTAGAAAGCTTACAAGTTCCAGAATTCGAGTTTCAGAAGTGAATCTCATAACTTAGAAATTTGTTAAAGTTAACATTAAAAGGGAACTTCAGAAACTCGAAAAAAGAGATAAAGGAACTTTGAGAAATCGAAGTCAAAAGAGACTCTGGAAAAACAAAGTCAGGAGTTTCTGGAAAATAGAATCAAAAGGGATTCTGGAAAATCGAAGTCATAAGACTTCTGGAAAAATAGTCATAAGGATTCTAGAAAACGAAGTCATAAGACTTCTGGAAAATCGAAATTAGGAAGTACTCAGTGAATTCAAGTATCAACAGAAAAAGCTAAGTATCAAAGAAGACAGAATTTTCGAGTACATGAAGTCATGTTTTCAGAAGAGGATTTCGAGATTCTGGAAGTAAGTTTTCGAGGAAACAGAAGGCAGAAACTCGAAAACAAAGTATCTGAAGACTTAGAAGATTTCTGAATAAGAAAGCAGAATTTCGAGAATCAGAAGTCAGAATTCCAGAAAGAAAATTTCGAGAATTTGAACAGCAAAATCTCGAAATGACATAGAGCATAAATCCGAGAAGCAGAATGTGTGAAGACTTAGTAGATTTCTGAATCTCAAAAGTGACTTTTTGAGGAAACAGAAGATATCAGAAAAGCAGTTAATGGAAGTTACAGAAGTTGCTAATCAAAGACTGGTGGCAACATCTTGATGGAAGCATTTTGAAAAGTGCAAAGATCAGAAGCAGTTTTCTGGTTAGCAAAAAACGTGGCAAGCATGCATGCTGCCAACACATAGGGCTAGATGATGTGTCAAATGTACATTAGTTAGCCGTTAGGATTAGGAAACTATATATAGGTGAACTCTTAATGTAATAAAGGTTGGCAATTCATTACAACTCATACCCTTGAACACCTTCACGTCCGATCACACAACGACTAACAGGTTTTACGAGGATTGACTATATATGATGAACCCATCCACCTTTCAAATTCAAGCAATTCATGCAATTTGTTATTTCAATTCCTTTACTTTCTGCACTTTACATCTTTCATTTTATCTTTCAAGCAATTTTCTTTCTTTATTCTGAACTTTACGTTCATGTTCTTTGAATCAAAAGAGTCAAATGAAAATTTAGAACTTTGAACAAAATTCTGAATCAAATGGTTCTAATTCTTTAAAAAGATAAAGTCTTTGATGAAATTCTGAATCAAAACTTCTGAAACTTATCATTTCTGGATTTTTAAAACATAACAAGTAATTTGGTGAAATTCTGTACCAATCAACCATTTTTCTTCCAGAACACGTGAACTTTTGAAAGTCTTTGATAAATCAGAAACACCATAAATCTACTTTTAAAAAAGAGTCCCGTAAGAGGATCTGATTCTAATCCCCAGATTGTTCTTAGAATCAAAGTGATAAAGTTTAATTTTCGAAATTAGATTTGTCTCCACAAACAAATTGGCACGCCCAGTGGACCAATTGCCAAAGAGTAGTGTGTGTTATGATTTTCTAAAAATTTGTTCTTGCAATGCGTTTAAGGAGTGGGAGAACAATTTCTGTTCAAATGGCTAATAATTCGAGACAAAATGCAAATGGAAACAACAATAGGGATAATACTAATGCTACGAATTCTGAGAATTCGTCACCCCCAAAGAATTGAGTCTGTAAACAACAATGAGAATGAGGGCAAATGGGAATAATAGTGTTAACAGAGAACAATCAACAACTGCTATACTACAACTACTACTACTATGCCAGAGCATGTAGTAAGTCAAGATTGGTTCTACTATCCCGATACCCAATTTTGTTTCTATGCCTCAAAATGGACAACCAATTTAACGGGTTGCCATATGGATTTGTCCCAAATTCTGGGATAGCCCCACCAAATATGTCAACAGTAGGTCCTACAGTTACTCGTGGACCCATTTTTAAATCCTTTTTCGGGAAGTTTCTTCTTCATCTATTACAAATTCTACGTTGCAAACTTTAAGGCAACAAATGGATGAAAGTAACCATGAAATGGTGAATATGTTGACAAGACAAATGGCCACAGTGTTTGACCCACTAGTACAAACACCAATACCAATTATAATTTGTTGGCTAGGCAAATGGAGAGGATTGCGGATGTGTTTGGAGCACCTACAGATCCTATAGTAAGACAAGTGGCTAATACGAATCCCTCTGTGAATCAAGGGATCAAAATAATCAAATACCAAATCCTATCAATCCTGTCGAAAATAGGGAAGAAAATGCTCCAAGAGTTATCCTGAATAGAAAATCAAAATGGCTGACGAAATCCTCGAAAGGATAAGAGTAAATAACTTAGGGGGGCAACAAAATGTTGTTGGAATTGGTTGAACAAGTCCTGAATAGACATGGATTCAATGTAGGATTTGTGAATCATCCTTATGTAATGTCTCCTTTTACCCAAATAGTTTTACAAACTGAATTGCCAAGGGGATGGAAAGTTCCCAAATTTTCTAAATTTTCTGGAGAAGTAGGAGAATCTACTGTCGAACACATTGCTCGATATCAAATCGAAGCAGGTGACTTGGCAAATAATGAAGAATTGAAAATGAAATATTTTCCTAGTTCTTTGACCAAAAATGCTTTCACTTGGTTTACAACTCTTTTCCCCAAATTCGATTCATTCATGGAATCAATTAGAAAGAAGTTTTCACGAACATTCTTTCGAGGGGAAACAAAAGTTACTCTTATGGATTTAGTAAACATTAAGAGATCTTCGAATGAATCATTGATGACTATTTAAATAGATTTAGTTAAATGAAAGCTAGATTGCTTTACTCAGATTCCTGAATATGAGTTAGTCCAAATGGTTGCAGGAGGATTAGATTATTCAATTCGAAAGAAATTGATCAATCAACAACTTAGAGATATAGCCCAGTTGGCTGATAAGGTTAGGCAAATTGAACATCTGAAAAAGAAAAAGAAAGGTTCAGAAAACCTGACAAAATCTTTCGAAAAGATAAATAGCATATTTGGAAGTATCTGATGATAGTGATTTCGAATATGATATAGAAGATAATGATGTTCACGTAGCAGAACTTAAGCCAGGGTCCTCCTTATGTTTGTCAATCTTGAAACCTAGTGGAAATTCTAGTAATGATACTAATGATAGGTTTCCTAAGAAAAATTATGGTTTGCGATATTTCGAAAGCAGATCAAATTTTCGATATATTGGTAAAAGACAAACAAATAACTCTAAGTGATGACCACAAAATTCCTTCTCAAGAACAGGGAAGAGGTCGAAAGTATTGTAATATCATCATACTTATGGACATTGGACTAATAGTTGTGTTCGGTTCAGGGATATTATTTAAGAAGCTATCAAACAAGGTAGATTGAAATTCGAAGAAAAGCTTCCAATGGCCATGAAGATTGACTCCGACCCACTCCAGGTGAACGCGAATTACGCTGAACCTGTAAGTGTGAACATGGTCGAAGTGGAGGATTCCAATTCTGTGGGACAGACCACAGAGATGGCTCTTGATGGAGATCAGGAATTGCATGATGTTTACCCAAAAGGGGGTGAATCCTTGTTGGAATTTCTGAATCGTAAAAAGGCAGAAGATGCCTCAATTGACCTTTGTCCAAGGTGTCATGCTTTGTTCGATAGGTCTGCAGCCAAGGCGTTTTCGCGGATCAAGAAATGAAAAACACACTATCAGCAAGTGACTGCCCATCATCAACAGAACGAAAATAAGCAGAAGAAGCCTCATCCTTCTTATGGAGGGGTGGATTTCGAAGTCTGAATCCATTTCTAGAGGGAAGGCACCTGGTAATATGAATATGTTCGATAAAGGGAAACAGCCATGAACCAGGGGTTTCAAGGAAATGCGAAATCTCGTACTTTTGTGCCTTCATCTTCAGTTCCCCCCGAATCAATGGGTTCGCCTGGCTACCCGAAACATCAGAATAATTTCCAGGGTTTTTACCAGAAACCTTATTATGGAAATAGGCCTCAAATGACGAAGACCCAGTGGAGAAGGGCACAAAGAATGAGAAAAGCTGCCTTCGAGAACAAGGAAAGAGGAACATGGTGGCTGAAGAAATAACTAACAACCTAAAGCCTGAGCAAGCAAAAAATGCTCAAGTAATCCAGTTCAAGCAAATTCGAATCAGCCATCTTATGCTCAAGTGGTGAAAAAGAAACCTTCATTCCAAGTTATTGGGGGTTTTGATGAGAATGAGAATGAGTTATTAACAGAAAATTTCGAAACTTGATTTGCTGATGGTCTTGAAGACATCTGTGCAGTTGTTTCTGTTCTGCCTGCTGAATATGCTGAGGAACTTGAGAAAGATTAGAAGATGAGGATTTCGAGGAAGATGATGTAGGTGAGGATCCAATATGTTATACTTACATTGGCAAACAGATTTGCCAGAATACTTCTGCAGTATTCGAAAAACCAACTGAGGAGATGCAGCTTCACATGAAGCCCTTGTTTATATCAGAGCTTTAGTTGGGGATGTAAGTATTGGAAAGGTACTTGTAGATTCTGGAGCGGCAGTAAATTTGATGCCGATATTTATGATGAAGAAATTGATGAAGACTAAGTTTGATCAGATGCCTCATCAAATGATTATCACAGACTTTAGTGGCAAGACATCGAAAATCAGAAGGTGTATTATGTTTGGAGTTAACAGTGGGAACCATCATGAGGCCCACTATGTTTGTTGTAGTTGATTCGAAGGCTAACTATAATCTGTTACTTGGAAGGGAATTGATCCATGGTATAGGTGCTGTTCCATCTTCAATGCATCAGAGGCTTTGCATGTGGACTAAAAGAAGGGGTACCATTTATGTTGATGGGACAAGAATTATTTTAAAGTTGAAGAAGATGCAGTAGATGTGAGGAGCACAGAAAGAAGTTATGAAAACAAGACCATATGAAGTAATTGATAAGTACATGTTGGTGGCCCACAAAAGTACCTTATTCGTTGAGATTAAATCCTGATTATGGGTTTATGTTACAATGTGATGTCGGCCCTTTCGAGGCCGTAGAAATATCTGAATGGTCAGACCCAGAATAGATTCGAGCTTTTGGGCTCGAATTTCGGCCTATTTGGCCGAAAAAAAGGGTAGAAAGCGGCCTCTCGAAGCCGAATTTAATCAAAATAAACAAAATAAACAAGAAACGGCCCCCAAGGCCGAATGGCAAAGAATAGTCATTGAGGAGATATTAGAAGAAGAAATCTCATCAGAAACAGAAGGTAAAAATTTTGAAGATGATTCTGGGAAATAAAGGTTCTGAAAAATTTTTTGAGAAAAATGAAGATTCTGAAAAGAAGTATCTGAGGAAATGGTCAAAAAGAGGTTGAGACATATGTTCAAGAAACACAAGGGCTTGAGTTTGAGAAACTAGATTGCATTTATGATGACTCCTCTTTAGGTTTCGAAGGTATTTTGTCTCAAGGCATTAAGAAGATGGAGGCTCAAGATCCTTTAGAAGAAATAAACTTGGGAACTGGTAATGAAAAAAGACGCCACGTTTATAAGTAAGAAATCTCGAAGGGGAATTCAAACAGAAGATCATTGACTTGTTGAAGGAATATAAAGATTGTTTTGCTTGGAATTATCATGAAATTCCTGGTTTGAGCCGAGAACTGGTTGAGCATAGACTTCCAACTTTTCCAGAAAAGAGACCAGTAAAGCAAGCTCCAAGAAGATTTGCTCCAGAAATAGTTTCGAGAATCAAAGAAGAAATAGAGCGTCTTCTAAAGGCTAAGTTCATTCGAACTGCCAGGTAATGTTAATTGGATTTCTAATATTGTGCCTGTCATTAAGAAAAATGGATCTTTAAGGGTATGTATTGATTTCAAGATCTTAATACTACAAACCCCTAAAGATGAATACCCAATGCCAGTTGCTGATATGTTAATATATTCAAAAGAAGGAAATGAACTTCTGAGTATGTTAGATGGGTATTCAGGTTATATCAAATTTTCATTGCTGAAGAGGATATTTCAAAAATAGCTTTTCGATGTCCCGGTGCAATAGGCACTTATGAATGGGTAATGATGGCCCTTTGCTTAAAAAATGCTGGTGCAACTTATCAAAGTTCCATGAATTCGATTTTTCATGATTTAATAGGAAACTTTATGCAAAGTGTATATAGATGATGTTGTGGTTAAGTATGAATCAAAAGACTTGCATTTAAATCATTTGAGACAAGCTTTCGAGAAAATGAGAAAGTATGGGTTAAAAATGAAATCCTATTAAATGTGCTTTTGGTGTATCTGCAGGGAATTTCTTAGGATTTCTTGTACACAAGAAAAGGTGTTGAGATTGATAAAAATAAAGCTAAGGCAATTCTCGAAGCATCTCCACCTACGACCAAGAAACAATTACAGTCTTTTCTGGGAAAAGTGAATTTCCTTCGAAGGTTTATTTCGAACCTATCAGGAAAGACAAGGGTGTTTTCCTCCCCATTGCTGAAACTAAAGAAAGAAGAAAACTTCAAATGGGAAGATGAACATCAACAGTCTTTGAGGAAATCAAGAAATATTTGACAACCCCCTCCAATCATGACTCCTCCTTTGCCAGGAAAAACCATTAAAGTTATATATTTCTGCTTCAGAAGCCACAATAGGAAGTATGTTGGCTCAAGAGGACGAAAACGACCATTGAAAGAGCTGTTTATTATTTAAGTAGAGTCCTTAATGATGCAGAAACTAGGTACTGTGCTATAGAAAAAATTGTGTTTATGTTTGTACTTTTCTTGTACTAAACTTAAGTATTATGTCAAACCTCATGATGTATTTGCAATTTCTCACTTTGACGTAATAAATCACATGTTATTAAGCCTATATTGCACAGTAGAGTTGGAAAATGGGCATTAGCATTAACTGAGTTTTGTTAAAATTTGTCCCTTTGAAATCTATGAAAGGACAAGTGGTTGCAGATTTCTTGGTTGATCATCCACCAATACCAATTGAAGAATCAATATATGTAGGATTAGAGCCTTGGAAATTATATTTTGATGGATCCAAACATAAGAATGGATCAGGAATTGGAATTCTATTAATTTCACCCAAAGGGTTTCCAACTCGAATGATGTTCGAAATAAAACATCATTGTTCGAATAATGCAGTAGAGTATGAAGCTCTTATTGCTGGTCTCGAAATTCTAGTTTCTCTAAATTCGAGAAACGTTCATATTCGAGGAGATTCTCAATTAGTTATTAAACAGGTAACTAAAGAATATAAATGTCTAGATCCAAAATTGGCTAAATATCTGGTTCAAGCTAATAAACTTCTGAAAATGTTTCATGAAGTAAGAATTGAACATATTCCCAGAGGTCAAATTTCAAAGCCAATGAACTCGCTCAAATAGCGTCTGGATATAGAATTTCCATTGGAACTCTTAGAAAAATTAGTGACATTCAAGAAGATTTCCAATGAAGGAATTTGATATTCATAATATAAATCTTTTGGATCAGAATGATTGCAGAACAGAAATTGTGAATCTTATCCAAAATCCTTCTCTGGTAAATATAAGACACTTGAAATATAAAATTCTGAATTATTGTATTTTAGGTGAAGAGCTTTATAAAAAAGCTATTGATGGGAATTTACTTTGATGTTTGGGAGAAACTGAAGCTTATTTGGCTTTAGTTGAAGTTCACGAAGGAGCTTGTGGTGCTCACCAAGCAGGAAGGAAAATGGAATGGATTTTGAAAAGAAAATTATTCTTTTGGCCATCAATGGCCAAGGATTGTCACAATTTCGCAAAATCTTGTGAAGAATGTCAAAAGCATGGAAATGTACAACAAGTTCCAGCAAGTGAATTACATTCAATAATGAAGTCGTGGCCTTTTAGAGGATGGGCTTTAGATTTAATTGGAATGATACATCCAGCTTCTTCGAGAAACCACAAATTTATTTTAGTTGGAGTTGATTATTTTACCAAGTGGGTAGAAGCAATTTCTCTAAGAGAAGTTACTCAAGAAGATATCATTCGTTTTATTGAAGAAAATATTATATTTCGATTTGGCTTACCAGAAACCATTACCACAGATCAAGGAACAATGTTTACTGGGAAAAAATGGTTAGGTTTGCTGAATCAAAAGGGATAAAATTACTTTCTTCTACACCTTACTATGCACAAGCCAATGGTCAAGTTGAAGCAGTTAATAAAACCATTATTGCTTTGATTAAAAGACATATTGGGCAACGTCCCAGAAATTGGAATGAGACTTTAAGTCAAATTCTTTGGGCTTATAGAAATTCACCAAGAGAAGCTACTCGAACTACCCCTTATAAGTTAGTGTATGGTCATGATGCTATATTGCCAGTTGAAGTGAACTTACAATCATTAAGAGTTCAAAGGCAGTTTGAGTTACCTTCTAAAGATTATTGGAATTTGATGTTTGATGAATTAAATTAACTTGACGAAGAAAGGTTGGTTGCTCTTGAAAATATAATTAGACAAAAAGAGCAAATTACTCGTTGTTATAATAGAAGAGTTAAGAAAAAAGAATTCCAAATTGGTGATTATGTTTGGAAGTTGATTCTGCCAATTGATAAAAAGTCTAAGAAGTTTGGTAAATGGTCACCTAATTGGGAAGGACCTTTCGAAATTGAAAAAGTTTTTTCCAGTAATGCGTATTCAATTCGAGAATTAGTTGGTGATTTGCGCATAATGTCAATAAACGGAAAATACTTAAAGGAATATAAGCCAAACTTGCAAGAAATTAAAATTGTGCATAAAGGGTAATGAATTGTTCAAGTAGTGATAGAAATTCGAGCCCATGCTCGAAATAAAAGTCAAAATAAAGAAAATAAGAAACTAAAAATAGGCTAGAAAGGAGCTTCACTCTTCAGTTTTGCGAACTCATGCCTGAGGTCTTCATAATAGGTCTTAAGACTTATGTCGTTCCTTTCCAGATTTTCAATATCCTTGGAAATTCGAACAGCATCTCGAAATACCTTTGACAGAACTTATAATATCCATTCGAGTAGACCTTTGCTTCGAGAGTGTGGTCTCGACCTCGCTCTTGCTCTTAGCCTTCTTAGTTTCTTCAAGTCTTTCTTGATATTCCTTTATAAGGCCTTCGAGCCTTAGACTTTCTTGCTCTAATTCTTCGACTCTCAAAGAATTTTGCTGAATAGACTGTTTGTGCTTATTCAATGTAATCTTACTATGATGCATCTTATCAACCAATTCAGTTTGTTCACTTTTCTGAGTAGCCAATTTCGACTTGGTCTGCTCGATTTGGTTGACAGTCCTAACACTATTTTGATAAAGTTCAGCAAAACTTTTCACCCAAACTTGTTGAGGTTCGGAGAGTTGGGATTCCTTCTTATCAAAATAAAAAAGATAGCTTTCAATTTCCTCCCTATAAAGACGATCCCTTGGAATTTCCTTCATCATTTGCTTCTCGAAGATCAATTTCTTGAAATTCTGAAAAATTTGATCAACGGAATCTTCTTCACTCAAAGGATTCTGAACTGTAGCTTCAGAGTGAGCAGATGATAAAGAAATCTCGCTTGAAAGCTGTAAGGTCCAAAATCCCTTAAAGAATGTTTTAATGATGACAACCAATCAAGAATTACTTGGTATAATTCTGAACTTTAGAGACTAATGTTTTTGTTCAAGTGTATGTATACAGAAGATACAGGTAAGCCTTGCAGAAGGAACAACTGATCAACAGAAGCTAGAAAGGAATGATCCCTAAATGAGAGGAAATGACTTAGAATTAACAGGAATGACAAATCTGTGAAAACAGATTTAATACAACACTTAAGAAGCATTAAGATGTCTGTGTCATTCTCCAGAAGATAGGAACAGGTTCCTAGAAGAAAGATAATTTTGCTTAATTATCTTAGAAGGAAGATTCACTTTAAAAATATAAAAGAAAAGCTTATCACTGGCTGGCAAACATCAAAGTACATATGAACCAGTTCCTGTAAAGTGTGAAACTCAATCAAGGAAGATAGAAAGTTGATCTGGTGTAGGATCTGAGTCTGCAGAAGAAGCAAATCATGACAGAAACCTAGAAGGCAGAATGAACTTGCACCTTCTATGATTATAGCCACAACATCAGCTCAGAAATATTCTTAATCAAGTATATATTGAGTAGCAGAAACATTCTGCAGAAGGAAGATGCCTGCAGAGGATCTGTAGAAGGAGTACATCACTGCAGAAGATGCAATTAAGCCATATACATGATAAACTCCTTCTTCTCATCTTCTCTTGATTTAAATAGGCAAAATAATACAAGAATCAATTGAAATATTATTCTGGAAAGTCTCGGCAAGATTGCAGAAGATTTGCTCCAAGAAACAGCTTAAAACAAACTGCAGAAGGAACCCTGCAGAAGGAAGGATTGGTCAAACCAGACAGCTGTAAAGTTGTACTTGCTGCAGCAGTGAAAGTGACATCTCCTTGGACCCAGCTGGCTGTCCAACGGCTATATTCTTCCCAGAACTCTATAAAAGGATGCTTTCTCTACAATTGGAAGACACCTCACTCCAGAAGATACATAAGCAGTTGCTTCTTCACTCTCTAATCTTCTGGAAATTTCCTCTCTCCTTCTTAAGAGTATTCTCTGATCAGAAAAGCTTTGGAGAGAGTCTTGGCTCAACAATTTGCTTCTGTGTGCAATTATTGTAATAGTTTGAGCCTTGTTTGTTTATATCCTTCTTGTAATTATTTGTAAAAGTCTCAAAGAGGTGTGCAGGTGCATAGCCTTCTTCTGAGCAGTAAGGGAAAGGTTTCCCAGTGAGGTTTGCTGAGATTTGGTTATCTCAGCAGGTTTACAGAATCTGCAGAAGGTACTTGCAGCATTCTGGGTTATAGATCTTCTGCAGAAGGTTCTGTAGTTGATTTATAGTGTGTGTGACAGTTTGATTTTAGCCTGAAGAGGCAGGTAAAGAATACTAGTGGTGAGGTCACCCAAGAAGATTGTAAGTTGATTAAAAGAGTGAGAAAAATCCTACAGGTGTAGGGACTGGATGTAACCTCAGGTTGGAAGAGGTGAACCAGTATAAAATTCTGTGTGCCATCTTCTCTACTCTCTCCTTATTATTATTGCATATCATTTATCTTCTTTATAATTAAGATCAACTAACAACTATCTTCTGAAAGTCTAAACTCTTAATACTTAGCCAAGGAGATTCCTTGAGCAGAAAAAGTATTTAAAGAAATTGCAGACCAAATCTACTTATCACAATTCAACCCCCCTTCTTGTGATAAAAGCCAAAGCTTCAATTGGTACCAGAGCTTGCTTCTAGGGTTGAACTTACTTAACAGTAAGAGAAGAAAAGATCAAGGGATATGGCAAATCATGGAGCTGCAATGTTCATACCAGAAGGTTCATCCACAAATAGGCCTCCAGCATTTGATGGAAAAGATTACTACTACTGGAAGGACAGGATGAAGCTGTTTAGAATCACAAGACATTGATCTTTGGGATATTATAGAAAAAGGAAACTTTGTCCCTATGATCAGAAGGACAAGGTTCCTAACTCCTCCCAAAGAAGGAGAATCAGAAGTTCAAGAAGAAATCCCTCAGCCCAAAGAAAGAGAATTCTGGACCTTAGAAGATAAGCAAAAGTATCTTCTAAACTCCAAAGCAAAATTCTATCTTCTCTGTGCACTGAGCAGAGGAGAATATGATAAAGTGGCTGGTTGTTCTACAGCTAAAGAAATATGGGACACACTCAAAATAGCCCATGAAGGTACTGATCAGGTTAAAGAATCAAAAATCAATATATTGATCAATATGAAATGTTCAGCATGATTGAACATGAATCTATTGATGAGATGTTCAGTAGATTTACTGTCATTATTAATGACTTAAAATCTCTTGGAAAAGGCTACTCAAACCAAGAGCTAGTAAAAAATCCTTAGAAGTCTTCCAAGAATATGGAGACCTAAGGTTACTGCAATTCAAGAAGCTAAGGATCTTTATTCTAAAGTTAGATGAGTTGCTTGGCTCTCTAAAAGTTCATGAGCAAGAACTCATGGATGAGCTGCCAAGAAAAGGAAAGTCCATTGCCTTAAAAGCAAGTACCTCCAGAAGAAATAGCCTAACTTCTTCTGAAATCATTGACTCTGAAGAAGAAGAAACATCATCTGAAAAAGATGATGAACTTGCTTTCATCTCAAGAAGAATTCAAAAGCTCATAAGAAGAAAAGGCAAAGGAAAGAAAAATTTCAGCTTCAAAAGGAAGGACAAAAAACTGAAAATTCAAAGGCACAAGTCATCTGCTATGAATGTAACAAACCAGGGCATTTCAAATCAGAATGCCCCCAGCTGAAGAAAGACTCAAAAACCTTCCAAAGAAGGAAAGCTATGATGGCAACTTGGGATGATTCAGACAGCTCATCAGAAGAAGAAGAAGATGGAAAAGAAGAAGCAAACATATGCTTGATGGCTGGAAATGGTGATGAAGAAAATGAGGTAATCACTTATACTCCTACTGCATACAAAGAATTAGAAGATGCATTTGAAAACTTACTATCTGACTCACACACACTTGCACAAAAATGTGCACTTTTAAAAGAACAACTAGCTAAAACTAAAGAAGAAAATGAAACTAAAAGAAGATAATGATAGGCTAAGTAAAACCAACCAATATCTTCAACAATCACACTTTAAATCAGAACAGGTTAGAATAATTAAAGAAAACTCTGCAGAAGATACGAATTCTGCAGTACTGCAGAAGGAAAAAATCTTCTGCAGAAAAGGATAAGTGAACTACAAGAAGATTTGAGCAAATTTGTCAGTAGTACACATAATCTTAACAAACTAATAGGAAGTGGCAGAGAAACCACTGATAAAACTGGTTTAGGTTATAATGAAGCAGGAACATCAAAGAATAAGAAAACTATTTTTATTCCTGCTAAAAGGCAACCTCCTATATGTTCCTTCTGTAACAGAATTGGACATATGGATCAAGAATGTTACAAAAGAAATAGGAGTTTGAAAAGAAAGGTATCTAACCCTTCAGGACCCAAAACCATTTGGGTACCTAAATCTCTACTCTATTCTAATGTAGGAAAAAGAAGGATTTCTCAAGAAGAAAGAGCTATGGTTCTTGGACAGTGGATGCTCAAGACATATGACTGGAGACAAAAGCAAATTCATCCTTCTTCACAAAATGGAAGGAGGAACAGTTACCTTTGGAGACAACAACAAAGCCATCAAAGGTATTGGAAAGATAGGTATGAATACTACCCAAATCAATAATGTATACTATGTCAAAGGGTTAAAACATAATCTTCTTAGCATAAGTCAGCTATGTGACAGTGGCTATGAAGTTATGTTCCAACCTACATTTTGTGAAATCAGAGAAGCATCTACAAAGAAAGTCCTATTTTCTGGTCTTAGAAGCAAAAACCTTTACAGCATATGTCTAGAAGAACTATCTGACCATACATGCTTTGCTTCTTTTGAAAATGATAAATGGACATGGCATAGAAAAGTAGGACATTTGAATATGAAGAGCATTTCCAAACTATCCAAACTAGACTTGGTTAGAGGATTACCAAAAATCAGATTTGAAAAAGATAAAATATGTGATGCATGTATAAAAGGAAAACACACTAAATCAAGTTTTCATCCTAAAAATGTCATCACTACCAAAAGAATATTGGAATTATTGCATATAGACTTATTTGGCCCTTCTAAAACACCAAGTCTAGGGGGAAAGAAATATGGACTTGTCATTGTAGATGACTACTCTAGATTTACATGGGTTTTATTTCTTACTACAAAAGATGAATCCTTTGATGCTTTCAAAATCTTCTCAAAGAAGATACAAAATGAAAGTAGCCAGTTGATTGCTTCTGTTAGAAGTGATCATGGAGGGGAATTTGAAAATCATTCTTTCAAAAGCTTCTTTGATGAAAATGGAATTTCACATAACTTCTCATGTCCTAGAACTCCACAACAAAATGGGGTTGTAGAAAGAAAAAATAGAACCCTCCAAGAAATGGCTAGAACTATGTTAAGTGATAGTGGCATTCAAAAATACTTTTGGGCTGAAGCAGTATCAACTGCTTGCTATATTCTTAAGAGTATCTATCAGAAGCATCTTAAACAAAACTCCATATGAAATATGGAAAGGAAGAAAACCTAGTATTGCATACTTTCATGTATTTGGATGTAGTTGCTTCATTCTAAACAATAAAGAAAACCTTGAAAAGTTTGATGAAAAATCTGAGAAAGGGATCTTTCTTGGATATTCTACAACTTCTAAGGCTTATAGAGTATACAATATCAAGAATCAAACTATAGAAGAAAGTATGCATGTTGTTTTCAATGATACTAATCCTTCTTGGCAAGAAAAACATTCAAAAGAATCAGATGATGAAGGTGAGCTACTGCAGAAGAAACCTTCTGACAGAGAAAGCTCTCCAGAAGATACAGGAAAACAAGAATCTCCTGCAGAAGATTCTGCAGAAGATGCTGAGAAAGAACAAGAAAACCTTCCTAAGAGCTGGAAGCTAGTGACCAATCATCCACATGAATTGATCATTGGGAAAACCACAGAAGGAGTCAGAACCAGATCACAATTGAGAAATAATGAAGGCAGTTCTGCTCTTCTATCCCAAATTGAACCAAGAAGCATAAATGAAGCATTAGAAGATGATTCATGGGTAGATGCAATGAAAGAAGAATTGGATCAATTTGAAAAGAACAAAGTATGGACACTTGTACCTTCTCCAGAAGATCATCCCATTATTGGCACTAAATGGGTTTTCAGGAACAAAATGGATGAAGAAGGTAAAGTAATCAGAAATAAAGCAAGGTTAGTAGCTCAAGGATACAATCAACAGGAAGGTATAGATTTTGATGAAACTTTTGCTCCTGTTGCTAGACTAGAAGCTATTAGAATCCTACTTGCTTTTGCTGCTCACAAAAATTTTAAACTTTATCAAATGGATGTTAAAAGTGCATTTTTAAATGGTTACATAAGTGAGGAGGTATTTGTTCACCAACCTCCTGGTTTTGAAAATCCAAAACATCCATCTCATGTTTTCAAACTTACAAAAGCACTATATGGATTAAAGCAAGCTCCTAGAGCTTGGTATGAAAGGTTAAGTAGCTTCCTTCTTAACAATGAGTTTTCAAGAGGAAAAATTGATACAACTTTATTCAGAAAAATTATTAAGAAGGATCTACTAATTGTGCAAATATATGTGGATGATATCATTTTTGGATCAACTAATTCAAAAATGTGTGAAGACTTCTCCAATCTAATGAAAGGAGAATTTGAAATGAGTCTTATGGGAGAACTTAAATACTTTCTTGGATTACAAATAAAGCAAGACAAGTCAGGAATTTTCATTTACCAAGAAAAGTATATTAAGGATCTTCTAAGAAGATACAGAATGGATGGATCAAAATCCATGGGAACTCCCATGCATCCTTCTGCAACTCTGGATATGGATGAAAATGGAAAATCTGTATCTGAGAAGGAGTATAGAGGGATGATAGGATCTCTATTATACTTAACTGCTAGTAGACCTGATATTCTCTTCTCAGTAGGACTATGTGCAAGATTTCAATCTTCTCCAAAAGAATCACATGTTGCTGCTGTGAAAAGAATACTTAGATATCTAGTGGGAACTACTAATCTTGGTCTTTGGTACAAGAAAGGTACAAAATTTGATTTGACAGGATATTGTGATGCTGACTATGCTGGGGACAGATTAGATAGAAAAAGCACAAGTGGAGGATGTCAATTTCTTGGAGAAGCATTGGTTCTTGGTCTTGTAAGAAGCAACCTACCATTGCTCTATCTACTGCAGAAGCAGAATATGTATCTGCTGCAAGCTGCTGCTCTCAAATGCTATGGATAAAACATCAAATGGAAGATTATTGCTTAAGGTACACAAAAATTCCTATCTTCTGTGACAATACAAGTGCTATAAATCTATCCAAAAATCCTATACAGCATTCTAGATCCAAACATATTGACATAAAGCATCATTTCATTAGGGATCATGTACAGAAGAATGAGATTGAACTTAAGTTTGTTGAAACTAATCTTCAAGTAGCTGATATATTTACCAAACCTCTTGTAGAAGATAGGTTTGTGTTCATTAGAGATAAATTAAATATGAGAAGATCATTCAGCTAAATGAATACCTTTGTTTGATAAATTTTAATTTCATGAGATTTGTATTTGCAGAAGGAACCATAGAAAACTCTTCTTCTGTAAAAATCTGGAAAGATTCTTTCTGCTCAAGAAGAAGAAACTTCCTTCTCCTATATCCAAACTACTCCTCATCTCTGCAGTTTCATAAAACTGATACGAGGAAAGGTCTTAATCAAGACCTGTCAAAACCTTTTCTAGGTCAAACTATGAATGAGACAAGGCTAGGACAGCTTGTACTCACTTCAGATGATCCTTGATAAAACTGACATGCCCTTTTGTCTCACTTTTTAATATTTTAGTTGTTGCACAAAAGAGGAATATTGAAAGCAACATGACCGTTTGCAACAACCAAAGCTAAAAACTGCACCATTCTCTCTCCTCTTCACTCTTCTCTCAAACGGCTAGTTTAGGATGCTATATCTCAGCTGAGAAACCCATTCTCTTCACTTCACATCCCATTCTGAAACCAGCAAACCATAGCCAAACCCTTTCCCTCTCATACTCTGTTTTTCTGTGCAAAATGAGAAAGAAGTCAATCGCTTGCAAAAATGTGCCTCCCTCCTCCCTCTCTCAGAAGAAGAAGATATTGGACACACTCCAATCACTGAAGCAGAAGTGATTCCTTCTTCTGCTCCAATTCGTGCTGAACCAGTGACCACAGTTCCTCCTACAATGGAGACCACTGAAACAGAGGAACCCTCTTCTTCACAAATGGACGTTCCAGTAACCAAAGAACCAATACCTGTTCCAGCTGAGGAAGCTGTTCCTGAACCTACTAAACCCTCACCATCTCCTTCTAAACCAATCTCAGCTCCTTCTTCCTCAAAGACTCCCTCTGACATTCCCATTGTCAGAGTTAGAAGGTCAGACAGAAACAAAGCTATGTTTCACACAGTAGGAAATGATCCAAATAATCCCATTGGGATTGATTCTCCAACTAAACACTCTTCTCCTCTTAAAACCTCTTCAAGAAGCTGCAGAAGATACCAAATCTTCTTCAGAAGGAAGAAGCATAGAAGAAGATGATCTTCTGAAGGCTCTGCAGAAAGTGATGATGATCTCTTTGAGGACTCAAAGATGCTCAATATATTCTCTGATAAATGGAAATGGAAAAGTATAATCCCTGGAAGGGTATTCTTAATCAGAGAAATTAGAAGAAGTGGATGGGACATCAACCACTTTCTCCAAAAACAAGGTTGGGGAGACTTTCTTGTCTTTAGAGAACCTGTGTATCCAAGAATCATTAAAGCATTTTATGCTTCTGCTAGTATCTACCAAACTGATGGAAATTCCTTGGTAGCTGATGTCAAAGGATCAACCATCATTCTCACTCCCAGCATCATAGAAGAAGTACTGAGTCTATCAAGCTGTTCTAACCACCTCTATGAAGACAACTGGTATGCTTCAGCAGGCATAACCAAAGAGGAAGTCATTGAAAAGGTCTTTAGCAATCCCAACCAGCCCCTTGTGTCAAGCAAATTGATTCCTATTTGTAGGTTGTTCCATAAACTTTGCAGTTTATCCATTCTCCCTAGAGCAGGAACCTTTGAGAAGGTTACTGATCAAGACCTACTGGTCTTGTATCATCTGCTGACCAGGAAACCTCTCTCATTATCCTACCTTCTTTTAAGAAGCATGATCTCTTCAGCCAATCCCCAGAGAGCCAATGCCAGCTTACCATATGGAATGCTCCTAACCAGAATCTTCAGATTATATAATGTGCCTCTTGATGAAGAAGATTGTGAAGATAGCTGCACCTTCTTTGATAGAAGCAATATCAAGAAGATGAAAATCACTCATCCTACACATTCTGAGATGTTTTCCAGCAGCAGTGATGCTGAAGAGGAGTCAGAAGGAAGAAAGACTCCAAGGACAAAGAAGAAGAAGCAGCAAGAAGTTATGAAAACCTTCTCCAGAAAGAGGAAAGGCATGAAGATACCTTCTGGAGAAGGAGAACCTAGCAAAATACAAAAAACTTCTCTGGAGCAGAAAAGGAATGTCTGACTCCACCCTCCTCTTTTGATTACTATCCCCCATCACCACAAAAAGAAGAAGAAGCTGCTTCCAAAGAAGAAGAAAAATCTTCAGAAGAAGAGAAGATGGTTGCTGCAAGAGAGCTTGCATCAATGAAAGGAGCTGAAAATACCTCTGCAGAAGATGCTGGAGTTAACTCTGCAGAAGGTATGGCAGCAAACACTTTAGCTCTTCTTGCTTCTGGTCAAATAAATATTCCTTCTCCTAATTTGCCCTTTGTCCAAAATCCTTCTTCTCCAGAAACTGAACATATGGATGATGATCCTACTGAAAACCAGTCTCCTGTTAAAACTGAAGAGCTTCACATCACTGATGAAGAAGAAGAAGCCAAAGGAGAAGCCCAATCTATTCCTTCTATAGGAACCATTGGAACTGACATGGTCAATCAGTTCCTCGCTTCCCCTATTCTTGATACCTCCCTTCCTGCTGATACACCTCATGGGGAGAAATTACCCTCTCACCTCTCATCAATGGAGACCTTCCTTCAACAACTCAGTGAGGAAAGAGAAAAGATTCCCTCTGAACAACAACAGAAGGAAAAGGTTGATGCTACTACACCTGGTGAACCTTCTGCACAACCTGAATCTCCTTCTCTTGAGAAGCATGTAAGAAAAATGAAGGCTGACATCAAGAAGCTATTCTCCAATATCAACACTCTCCAGAATTCAGTAAATGAGATGATAGAACGGTTTACTCAGCATCAATTCTGGATCAATACGTTTCTTCTACCAGTAATTGCCCCTCAAGTACCCCCAATGCCTTTCAATCAATATCACCCCCCTCAGAATATCCTTCAACCCTCTACTTCATCATCCTCTGACCATTCCTCTCCCAACAAATGAAGATGATTGATGATGATTCTGCTTCTCCCTAGCTCTAATAGCTTTTTTTGATAGATGACAAAGGGGGAGAAGTGGTATATGTAGTAGGGTAATTGACATTGTTATGTCTGGGATTCTGATGTTGTTTTAGGACTTTAATTCTGTTTTATGTTTTAACTATTGTATTTGGCTTATGTTTGTATGGATGATATCTCTCTCATCTTTTTGATTAATGAATGATCACTTCTGCTATCATCTTCCATCTTGATTCCTTCTACTATATAATAGTAAATCAATCATATCACTTAGAAGCATTTGCATACATTCAGGGGGAGTAACCTCAAAAATAAAAAGCATCTGCATATGCTCAGGGGGAGTATTTTCAGAATTATAACAATGTAAAACTTAATAGGTTGTCATCATCAAAAAGGGGGAGATTGTAAGGTCCAAAAATCCCTTAAAGAATGTTTTAATGATGACAACCAATCAAGAATTACTTGGTATAATTCTGAACTTTAGAGACTAATGTTTTTGTTCAAGTGTATGTATACAGAAGATACAGGTAAGCCTTGCAGAAGGAACAACTGATCAACAAAGCTAGAAAGGAATGATCCCTAAATGAGAGGAAATGACTTAGAATTAACAGGAATGACAAATCTGTGAAAAACAGATTTAATACAACACTTAAGAAGCATTAAGATGTCTGTGTCATTCTCCAGAAGATAGGAACAGGTTCCTAGAAGAAAGATAATTTTGCTTAATTATCTTAGAAGGAAGATTCACTTTAAAAATATAAAAGAAAAGCTTATCACTGGCTGGCAAACATCAAAGTACATATGAACCAGTTCCTGTAAAGTGTGAAACTCAATCAAGGAAGATAGAAAGTTGATCTGGTGTAGGATCTGAGTCTGCAGAAGAAGCAAATCATGACAGAAACCTAGAAGGCAGAATGAACTTGCACCTTCTATGATTATAGCCACAACATCAGCTCAGAAATATTCTAATCAAGTATATATTGAGTAGCAGAAACATTCTGCAGAAGGAAGATGCCTGCAGAGGATCTGTAGAAGGAGTACATCACTGCAGAAGATGCAATTAAGCCATATACATGATAAACTCCTTCTTCTCATCTTCTCTTGATTTAAATAGGCAAAATAATACAAGAATCAATTGAATATTATTCTGGAAAGTCTCGGCAAGATTGCAGAAGATTTGCTCCAAGAAACAACTTAAAACAAACTGCAGAAGGAACCCTGCAGAAGGAAGGATTGGTCAAACCAGACAGCTGTAAAGCTGTACTTGCTGCAGCAGTGAAAGTGACATCTCCTTGGACCCAGCTGGCTGTCCAACGGCTATATTCTTCCCAGAACTCTATAAAAGGATGCTTTCTCTACAATTGGAAGACACCTCACTCCAGAAGATACATAAGCAGTTGCTTCTTCACTCTCTAATCTTCTGGAAATTTCCTCTCTCCTTCTTAAGAGTATTCTCTGATCAGAAAAGCTTTGGAGAGTCTTGGCTCAACAATTTGCTTCTGCTGTGCAATCATTGTAATAGTTTGAGCCTTGTTTGTTTATAATCCTTCTTGTAATTATTTGTAAAAGTCTCAAAGAGGTGTGCAGGTGCATAGCCTTCTTCTGAGCAGTAAGGGAAAGGTTTCCCAGTGAGGTTTACTGAGATTTGGTTATCTCAGCAGGTTTACAGAATCTGCAGAAGGTACTTGCAGCATTCTGGGTTATAGATCTTCTGCAGAAGGTTCTGTAGTTGATTTATAGTGTGTGTGACAGTTTGATTTTAGCCTGAAGAGGCAGGTAAAGAATACTAGTGGTGAGGTCACCCAAGAAGATTGTAAGTTGATTAAAAGAGTGAGAAAAATCCTACAGGTGTAGGGACTGGATGTAACCTCAGGTTGGAAGAGGTGAACCAGTATAAAATTCTGTGTGCCATCTTCTCTACTCTCTCCTTATTATTATTGCATATCATTTACATCTTCTTTATAATTAAGATCAACTAACAACTATCTTCTGAAAGTCTAAACTCTTAATACTTAGCCAAGGAGATTCCTTGAGCAGAAAAAGTATTTAAAGAAATTGCAGACCAAATCTACTTATCACAATTCAACCCCCTTCTTGTGATAAAAGCCAAAGCTTCAAAAGCACATCTAGAATTAGGAAAGGATTCTCATCCAGATCTTTGAGGCAATCATCTGAGCTTTTAGCGTTGTATATTGGTGTGGATCTAGATGAATCCCTCGAAAACACAGGAGCCTTTTCAGAAGTTTCTGATTCAGTTCGAGTAGTTTGTAGCTCCTTCGAGGCAGAATCCTTTGTCCTTTGAGAATCTGGATCTGGAGAAGTTGAAGGATCGTCTTTTTCTTCTTCCATAGGGGTCTCTTCATTAGTTGGATTTGAAGGAGATTGTATTTCTTCTTCTTCTTCCCCTTTCTTCTTCTTGTTCCTCGTTACTATCTTCGATATTTTCCAGAGTCTTTTCTCAGATAAAGACTTCTTCGAAGGAATGGTCTGGAGTGGACTCTCTATTGTTTTTTCTCCAGTACTACCACTTTCAACTTGGGAACTTGAAGAAATGTTTATCTGTAAAAGATCAGAAAATGACTTAATTTAGATAAACAAACAGTATGGAAGAAATTGATTGTTCATATTTTTTCTTTCGAAAAGAGAGTGAAAAAAATTTACTTGTTCCACAACCCCACTTGGGATTTGATTCTTATAGGCCTTAACTTTAAACCTTTGGCTAACTCTCTGAGTTCACATGAAGAAGACATGTTTCAAATGAGAAAAGGTAATAAAGGTCAAAAGGAATACCAAAGGTTGTTCCAAAAATATCTCTTTCTTCAAATAAAAGATTAGTTCTCGAAAGAGACTATTTTGGGGGGGCATCTGTTGGGATTCGAATTTCAAGTATTTCGAATTTCACAAATTTAAAAGTCATTTATACTTTTCGAGTTTCCAGAAAGCTTACAAGTTTCAGAATTTGAGTTTCTAGAAAGCTTACAAGTTATAGAATTCGAGTTTCAGAAGTGAATCTCATAACTTAGAAATTTGTTAAAGTTAAAATTAAAAGGGAACTTCAGAAACTCGAAAAAATAGATAAAGGAACTTTGAGAAATCGAAGTCAAAAGAGACCCTGGAAAACCAAAGTCAGGAGTTCTGAAAAATTAGAATCAAAAAGGATTCTGGAAAATCGAAGTCATAAGACTTCTGGAAAAACAGTCATAAGGATTCTAGAAAACGAAGTCATAAGACTTCTGGAAAATCGAAATTAGGAAGTACTCAGTGAATTCAAGTATCAACAGAAAAAGCTAAGTATCAAAGAAGACGGAATTTTCGAGTACATGAAGTCAGGATTTCAGAAGAGGATTTCGAGATTCTGGAAGTAAGTTTTCGAGGAAACAGAAGGCAGAAACTCGAAAACAAAGTATCTGAAGACTTAGAAGATTTCTGAATAAGAAAGCAGAATTTTGAGAATCAGAAGTCAGAATTTCAGAAAGAAGATTTCGAGAATTTGAACAGCAAAATCTCGAAATGGCATAGAGCAGAAATTCGAGAAGCAGAATGTGTGAAGACTTAGTAGATTTCTGAATCTCAAAAGTGACTTTTCGAGGAAACAGAAGATATCAGAAAAGCAGTTAATGGAAGTTACAAAAGTTGCTAATCAAAGACAGGTGGCAACATCTCAATGGAAGCATTTTGAAAAGTGCAAAGATCAGAAGCAGTTTTCTGGTTAGCAGAAAACGTGGCAAGCATGCATGCTGCCAACACATAGGGCTAGATGATGTGTCAAATGTACATTAGTTAGCCATTAGGATTAGGAAACTATAAATAGGTGAACTCTTAATGTAATAAAGGTTGACAATTCATTACACTCATACCCTTAAACACCTTCACGTCCGATCACACAGCGACTAACAGGTTTTACGAGGATTGACTGTATGTGATGAACCCATCCACCTTTCAATTCATGCAATTCATGCAATTTGTTATTTCAATTCCTTTACTTTCTGCACTTTACATCTTTCATTTTATCTTTTCAAGCAATTTTCTTTCTTTATTCTGAACTTTACGTTCATATTTCTTTGAATTCAAAAGAAGTCAAATGAAAATTTAGAACTTTGACAAAATTCTGAATCAAATGGTTCTAATTCTTTTAAAAGATAAAGTCTTTGATGAAATTCTGAATCAAAACTTCTGAAACTTATCATTTCTGGATTTTTAAAACATAACAAGTAATTTGGTGAAATTCTGTACCAATCAACCATTTTCTTCCAGAACACGTGAACTTTTGAAAGTCTTTGATAAATCAGAAACACCATAAATCTACTTTTTAAAAAGAGTCCCGTAAGAGGATCTTATTCTAATCCCCAGATTGTTCTTAGAATCAAAGTGATAAAGTTTAATTTTCAAAATTAGATTTTTCACCACAAACAGCATTACAACGAGGACAAAGGGAAACATCAGTATTTTCCTCTTTCTTTCGAAGCAAAAAGTCTACCTAAGTCTCATTACTCTTTGGAAAGATGTCTTTCACTTCTTTGTCGAATTCCTCAATTGCAATGCCAATTGTTGTCTTCGAATCTATAGCAGGTTCAGCTCCTACCATATTAATTTCAACAGTATCAACATAGCTAGCATTGACATTCAAAGGGTCAAAATCAACCTTCATTGCCATTTTTTGCTTTTCCTCGAATTTCAATCGGCCTTCTTTAATGGCCTCTTGAATGAGATCCCTGAAATAAATACAATTGTTAGTCCAATGTCCGAATGCATTGTGAAACTTACAATATTTCTTTCCTTTTCTTTGTTCGAAAGAAGGAATCTTATGATCTTCACTAAGGACAATTTGTTATCCTTTACTAATATATCAAAAATTTATTCAGCTTTTGATATATCGAAACCATATGTCTTTTTGGGATATTTACTTTGTAAGTTTTGATTCCCTGAACTACTATATGGTATAGGAATGAACATGCATAAGGAGGTCCTGGTTTTAACTCAGCAACATCAATTTCATTTTCTTCGAAATCTGAGTTTTCATCACTGAAGTTTTCATTAACATCAACATAGGCAATTTTATCTCTTCTTCCTATCTTTTCGAGTTTCCTATGTTTTTCCTTTTCAAGTTTTAACTGTTCAATTTGCCTAACTCTTTCAGCCAATTGAGCCATATCTCTCAATTGTTGATTCATGAGTTTCTTTCAAATTGAATAGTCAAATCCTCCTGCTACAATTTTAACTAATTCATTTTCAAGAATTGGTACAAGACACCTAGATCTCATTTGTCTAAATCTGTTCAAATAGTCTTCAACAAATTCATCTAAAGTTCGTCTAACTGTAACCAAATCCATAAGACTAACTTTCGTTTCAGCTCTAAAGAATTGTTCATGAAATTTTCTTTCTAACCGGTTCCAAGTGTGAATCGAACCAGGAGCCAAGGTTGTAAACCATGTAAAATCATTCTTAGTTAGGGAACTTGGAAAATATTTCATTTTCAATTCTTCGTTATTGGCTAAATCCCCACATTCTACATGATACCTTGTAATGTGTTCAACTGTGGATTCATTAGCTTCTCCTGAAAACTTAGTAAATTTTGGGACTTTCCAATCCCTTGGTAACTCAGTTTGCAACACATAAGGTGTTAAAGGAGAAACGAAGCGTGGTCTAGTGGTTTGACCCACATCGAATCCATGTCTATTCAACACTAATTCAACTATATTTGCTATATTCTGTTCTCCCCCAATATTGTTTTGCCTTATTCTTTCTAAAACCTCATTAGCATTTTGATTGCTGTTCAAAACAAATGGTTGGGCATTCACATTTTGAACTGGCTCTTGAAAGACACGTTCATTATGAAGTTGGCTGAAGGTCTCTAGTAGGGGGTTGAATAGAGACCTTTCAAATTTGTTCCTGCAAATTCACACTAAAATTGATTGTTGAGATGTTCTCTCAAGTTTTCCAACTTGGAGTCTCTGTTAAGACAGGGTATATCTAATCCAATTTTAGTAATGATTCTTATATCTAGATTTTAACTCAGAATCTTATATTGATTGTTTGATTGAGTTATTCTGGTTGTTTTTGCGTTATTATAATCAAATCAATATAAGCAATATAGAGACAGAGCAAGAGACAGGGGGCAGAGATCTTATCCTGGTTCACCCACACCTTGGGCTACGTCCAGTCCTCACAACACGTGAGATTTTCCACTATTGACAAACCAGCCAATACAAGTATTCTTACAGCCTCTCCAGGACGTCTCACTCCACTAAGCCTAGCACTCCTATCTTAGCTTCGTCCACAAGTATTCTTAGCCTCTCCAGGACACAAAAACATCACTCTAAGGAACTCCTATCTTAGATGAGACAAGTTACAGTGGATGAATATGATAAATCTAGCTTACAGCATACAAGTATGGATATGGAAATTGATAAGCTAGGGAGACTCTCTTCTTAATTATAGTATAGGAATGATGTACTGAGAGAGATGAAAGAGACAGTTGTAGATATCTGTTCACAGATAACTGATGAGGGTACTTGAGATGTGATAAAGATGCTGAATGATTTCACAGAAGTGTATGCAGTCTCTCTCACACCTCAACATTTGATCTTGTCTTTATATCAACAGATGAGGAACTAGTCGTTATGTGGCCGTTGCAATCTATTAGAGAACATAGCATCAGGTGCAGTCTTTTCAGTAGGCAGTCAGCAGCTTTTAGACTAAAGTACGTGTCAGTGTCCTTGTGTCCTTGCTTGACTTTGCGCTGACTCTGCTTGCTGTCTCCTAGCATTGAGTGTGCAATCTTGCTTCTGTCCAGTTCTATTATGATTTATTTGCATCTCTGATGAGATCCCATCTTTCTTCGTCTGACCTTGAAACAACGTCTCAAGCTGACCTTGCATCTCAAGCTGAACTAGCATCTGTTCATGGCTTGCATCTCAAGTTGTTCTTGAGTCTCTTTTGGTTTCACGTTGAGATCTCTCCTATTCTTAGTATATCATCTGAACATAGAGGCTGCATCTCATGTTGTGTTAGCATCTTAATGTTGATCTTGCGTCTGACCTTGGCTTGTATCTTAAGCTGCACTTGCGTCTGTTCTTAGCTTGCTTCTCAAGCTGAAACTATGCTATTTGCTATCTAAGTGAACTTCATGTTTTCTTGCAGTGGTTTAGATACAGAAAAATCTCTGCCATACTCAAGCACATAGTTAGTAACACAGGATGCATCTCATATGCATATTTAATCTAATCAGTTTGTCATATTAAAAACTTCTTGGAGGTGAGCTTGTCTCAACAATCTCCCCTTTTTTGATGATGGCAAACTGTAAGTTAAATATCTGATGAGATTAATATAGAAATTATGCATGTATATAATTAGCTCCCCCTGAGATGTGCAATCTCTTTAAAACAGAAATAATTAAGGAGAAGAGATCCCCCTGAGTTATAGATCAGTTTTTTCTGTTTAAGACTTAATATTGATATGAACTGTTAATCAAAGTTAAGTAAGTCACTCAGAAATATACTGTAAGCATTCAGAGAGTCATTTTCATTTAATCAGAGGACAAGAGGATTACAAAACAAAAGATGCCACTGCATCTTATCAAAAAGCTGTGAAAAGATGCTAACTACATCTCTAGCTATTAAGCTGATCAAATCCTCACAAACATTAAACTGAATTATATCCTAACTAAGACTCTCATTAGATATATCTACAACTCTCTCCCCTTTTGACATTATCAAACAAGGAAAACTAGCAGAGCTAGATGAGTGGGAAGAGGATGAGTCAGATCCAGGTGCAGATGGTCGCAGCACAGTCTGTGGGAATTCAGGCAATGGAGGCAGATGGGAAAGATGAAGGTTCATCTTCTTGTGAAACTCATTTGTTGCATGCATAGCTTTAAGAACAGTGTCAAATGCAGCAAACAAAGCATCTTGCCGCTTCTTGTGGTGCTTCAGCTTCTTCAAGATCTTCTTCTGGTTTTGCTCAAGTCTGGTGTTGACATCCTGCTGATATTGTTGTGTTCCTCATGAAGTTGGTTCAGAAAGGTATGATGGAATTGGAGAGGTTGTAGGGATAGATGGTTCAGATGATGGTGGATCAGCCGGTTTGGGTCTTGCAGCAGATGGTGCAGATTGATCATATTTAGGCTGTGGTGAGTTAAGTAAGATAGTCTCAACAAAGAATTGCCAGGAGTGGGAAAGGAGGTTTGGAAAGAATGAGTTGGTTCAGTCCTTACTGGTGTAGCTTGTTGAGAGGTCTGAACTTCACCAAGCTCAATCTCTGCAGTTTGTTGCTCTTGAAGAGTCTCATGACTGGGAGGAGCTGTTTCCTTTTCTAGATTCACCAAAGTCTCAGCAACTATCTTTCCCAGGGGAGAGACGTTTGATGGAGATACCTCATGGAGTAGAGATTGATGGGGGTGACTGGTGAACTTGCTCAGCTACTGGTTCCTCTTCTTCAGTCATAGGCATTTCTTCTTCAGTTCTAGCTACTTCCTCTTGAGTTCTGGCCACTTCCTCTTCATTGTTGACTATTTCTTGTTCAGAGTCTTGCTGAAGATGGGGCTCATCTTCTACAGGTGCAGGCTCAGATGATTGGTAGACTTAAGCTTTGACTTCTTTTTCTTCTTTTCTTTTGCTCAGTTTCTGTGGAAGCAGATGGCTGTGCTTTTCTTTCTTCTCTTTAACAGGGATCTCTGAACCTTCTTGAGATCCCTCAGCAGCTTCCTTGGAGACTTTCTTCTTCTTTTCTTTTTGGCCTCTAACAGTTTAGATGATGGGGAAGCCTGTGTTGTGGTAGGTACAGCAGGAGATGAATCAGATAAAGGAAAGTAGGAGGAGGTATAGTCTTACCATCCAAGCCAAGAGATTTCAGGTTTGTTTTCCCAACATAACCTGGTCTCTCTTCAGACTTGTCATAGCTACTGAGATCAACTTTGAAGTGCCTGAGAATTCTGGTAATGAGCATTCCAAAGGGAAGAGAGGAATTGATTTTGGAGTTGTGGAAGGCATGTTCCATATGCCTAAGTATTAGGAATGGAAGATTCAGGGGAATGTCGTGCTTGAGGTGATACATCACCATCAGGTCTTGGTGATAGACCTTATTGAATGTGCCAGCCCTTGGCATGATGCATTTGACCACCAAGTGAAACAGAACTTTTCCAAATGGGTTGAGAGATGAGACAGCATTTGTAATGAGACCACCCTTGAAGAGAGATGTGCCCACATTGGCAGAGGGGATTCCAACATTATTCCACAATGCTCCTCATTGTACAACCTGTTTCCAGTTACAGGTGCTTGGATGATAGTCCCCAGTGTCTCCTCTGTCAATTCTATGTGAATTCCCTTGATGTCAGAGATGATGTGGGGATGTTCTTGTGAGGAACCCTTTGCCTTGTAGCATGCTGCGTAGAAAGCTCTAGTCATCTTTGAGAAGACAGTGTCTGTCATGGTCAGATAGTCCAGCCATCCTGTTTCTTCAAATAAGGACTCATGTCCCATCCTTCATCTCTCAGTTCTTGGGAGGAGATGACTCTTCCTACTTTGATTTTCTTTTCAGAAAATCTCTTAGTGAACTTTTCTTCTATCTCAGGACTGAGAATAGGTCAGACTGGAAAAACTTCTTTCCTTCAACAGCCTTGTCTTTTCCTTTCTTTGAAGGGCCAGGTTGTGTGAGGTCTATATGAACAGGGGATCTGGGACCTGAAGTCTGGGTGACTTGCGAGGCAATTCTCTGGGATTTCATTCTAGGAGGTACACGGGTGCTCTTTTTGGACGATGTGGATTTTGAAGATGGAGAAGGTTGAGTAGGTTGAGTGGATTGAGAAGGCTCTGTTTCAGTGCTTGTTTGTGGAGATGGAGAACGGGTTAGGGTTTCTTGGCTGGAGTGAATGCTTTGAGATTTAGATCCTTCTTCAGAAGACATCTTGTCATGAGAGGAGGTAGATGATGATTTATCAGAGTAAGGGAATTTTAGCACAATGAACTTGATACGCATTTGAGAGAGAGGGGAGAAAGTGAGAATGAAATGTGAAAAGAGACTTAAATAGTCTAGACACAGAGAAAGGGAGAGACGTAGTAACTGCGCGTAGTGGGGAGTTATTATGGCAGTTGAGAGTGGTTGGCACTCCTTTTTATAGTCTAACGGCTAGTTTGCCAAGTAGTGGGCAGTTACTAACCGTTGAGTAACGGCTCTAATTTTTTTTAAACAACACACTGTAACGTCTTTGTAATTCATGAGACGTCAGTTGAGATGAGTCATGAGACGCGTCTGATAGCAGACTCGTCTGAGACCTTATCTCTTCACAGATGACACTTGAGTCTCATCTTTAGTGAGACTCTCAGCATAATCCAGTGTTAGGCTAAATTAAATTCATTGTTTTTAATCAAGACAGCACACATTTAATAAATTTAAATTTTCAATGAATCTTTCTCCCACCAAGGGTTTGTAAAGATGTCAGCCAGCTGACTCTTGGTATCTACAAAAATTAACTCAATGCTTCCTTTTTGCACATGATCTCTTATAAAGTGATGTTTGATGTCAATGTGTTTGGACCTAGAATGATGAACAAGATTTTTTGCAAGGCTTATGGCACTAGTGTTATCACAATAGATAGGAATTTTTGAGTACCTGACTGCATAGTCTTGCAATTGAGATTTGATCCATAGGACTTGAGTACAGCATGCAGCAGCTGAGACATACTCAGCTTCTGTAGTAGATAAGGCAATTGTATTTGCTTCTTGCATGACCAGGAGATAAGGCAGTTTCCTAGGAATTGACAAGATCCACTGGTGATCTTTCTATCCATCTTGTCACCAGCAAAACCAGCATCATTGTATCCTATGAGATCAAAACTCTTTCCTTTCTCATATCATAGGCCAAGATTAGTGGTTCCAATTAAATACCTAAATATTCTTTTTACATCAGTGAGATGAGATTCTTTGGATTAGATTGGTACCTTGCACATATTCCTACAGCAAACTGAATATCTGGTCTGCTGGCAGTTAGGTACATAAGGGAACCAATCATACCTTTGTAAAGCTTGTCTAAGACAGCTTTTCCAGCTTCATCTTGATCAATCTGAGTTGAGGGGTGCATAGGGGTTTTCATTGGTCTAGCCTCACTCATTTTGAATTTGCTGAGCAGATCTTTGTATATTTTTCTTGACTAATGAATATTCCATCAGTCAATTGTTGATTTGAAGCCCCAAGAAGAGTCTCAGTTCACCCATCATACTCATCTCAAATTCTCCCTGCATGAGACTTGAGAATTCTTGACACAAAGACTCATTAGTTGAACCAAAGATAATGTCATCAACATAGATTTGAGGAATTAATAAGTCTTGGCTAATTTCCTTTTTGAAAAGGGTAGTGTCAATTTTACCTCTAATGAAACCATTTTTAATTAAAAAGGAACTTAACCTGTCATACCAAGCTCTTGGAGCTTGCTTGAGACCATACAGAGCTTTGGATAGTCTGAGCACATATAGCTACAGGTGCAAAGGTCTCATCATAATCTATTCCTTCTTGCTGATTAAACCCTTGTGCCACCAGTCTAGCTTTGTTCCTCATGACCTGACCCTTTTCATTTAGCTTATTTCTGAAGACCCATCTGGTACCAATTATGGTTTGATGAGATGGTGGAGGAACCAGGTTCCAGACTTTGCTTTTCTCAAACTGATTTAGTTTCTTCTTCCATGGCCTTAGTCCAGGATTCATCATTTACATAAGGCCTCATGTATATCCTTTGGCTCTACTTCAGATAGAAGGGCCATCAGATTTTCTGTGTCTCTGAAAGAAGATCTGGTTCTGACTCTGTCTGAAGTCTCTCCAATTATCTGATCTCTTGGATGAGACCTCACTAGTCTCCAGCTTCTGGGTAGTTGAGATGCATGCTCATTTTGTATTTCAACATTTTCTGGTATTGTCTCTTGAGATCGGCTTGATCATTTGATTTATCTTCTTCTTGAAAGATATGAGATGTTCCAGACTGGTTGCTTCTATAATATTCCTTCTGACTGAGCTTCTCTTCTGTGTTCAGATTGGGATGATCTTACCATCTTCTGCTCAGGTGAGAGTCTCTCTTCAACTTCTTGAGTTGAGATCTTTAGGTCTTTCATTAGCTCTTCTATTCCATCATCAACTTCTTTCTGAGTATTTCCCTGAACTTCACTAAAAACTACATGCACATATTCTTCAGTAGTTTTGGTTCTTAAATTATATACTCTATAAGCTTTTGATGTTAATGAATATCCTAGGAAAATTCCTTTATCAGATTTGGTGTCAAATTTTCCCAACTGATCTTTAGTATTTAGAATATAGCAGTCACATCCAAAGACATGAAAATATGAAATTGAAGGCTTCCTACCTTTCCATAGCTCATATGGAGTCTTATTTAAGATCTTTCTTATAGTAACTGTTTAAAATGTAGCAGGATGTATTAACAGCTTCTGCCCAGAAGTACATTTCAATTCTAGAGTCACATAGTAAAGTTCTAGCCATTTCTTGAAGTGTTCTATTCTTCCTTCAACTACACCATTTTTTGAGGAGTCCTTGGACAGGAGAAGTTATGAGAGATACCATTTTTATCAAAGAATTTCTTAAACTTAGCACTTTCAAATTCTCCTCCATGGTCACTCCTAACAGACCCAATTCCATATCCTTTCTCAGATTGAATCTTTTTACAAAAGGTTTTGAAGGAGTCATATGATTCATCTTTCTGAGATAGGAACAGAACCCAGGTGAATCTTGAGAATCATCCACAATGACAAAACCATATTTTTTACCACTGAGACTTACTGTCTTAGTTGGTCCAAATAGGTCAATGTGAAGGATCTCAAGTGGTCTGGTGGTTGAGACACAGTTCTTAGGTTTGAAACTTGATATGTTGTGCTTGCTTTTGATGCAAGAGTCACACTTCATGTCTTTGTCAAATTTAACCTTGGGTAATCCTTTGACAAGAGACTGACTAGCAAGTTGATTCATGTTTCTCATGTTAATGTGTCCAACTCTTTTGTGCCAGAGCCATCTCTCATGACCATGAGACATGAGACAGGTGAGATCTGATAGACTCTCTAGTGAGACTGAGTAAAGATTTTTCTTTTTTGTTCTAGAGAAAATTATTTTTCCAGTTTTGGAGTCTATGATCTCACAAAAGGTAGGTTGGAAATTAACATGATAACCATTATCACATAGCTGACTGATACTCAGCAAATTATGTTTCAATCCTTCAATAAAGTATACATTCTCAATTTGAGCTGAGTTGGTCTTACCATTTTACCTATACCCTTGATCAGGGCTTTACTGTTGTCTCCAAAGGAGACAACTCCAGTGGCCTTTCTTCAAGTGACAGGAATTTGCTTTTGTCCCCAGTCATGTGCCTTGAGCATCCGCTGTCCAGCACCCATTCTTTCTTGGAATTTGCTGCTGCCAGGCACATCTGTCAAAACAAGGGGTTTAGGTTTAGGTACCCTTATATTTGGGTCCTTCATGGTTAGTTTCCTTTCTCTTAGATGCTACTTGTCTCAGGTAACAATCTGTGGCTTTATGGCCATATTTATAACAACAAGAGCATCTTTCCTTTTTCTTTTTCTTGCAGGAATGAAAAAATCTTTGTACCAAACTTCATTTGAAGATCTCTCATAACCAAGTCCAGCTTTATCAAAAATGCCCTTTTGAGATCCAATGAGTCTCTCAAGGTTTTTGTTCCATTTACAAACTTAGCCAGGTCATTTATGAGAGTTCTATTCTGTAGTTTGAGCTGCTGATTTTTATCTGATAGATTCTTTAGTTCCTGCCCATTGAGAGCTTGAGTCTTAGCTTTACTTGTTCAGACAATCTCATGTGAGACAACATGAGGCTACTGTTCTTATGATTTAAATCTTCATTTTCTTTTTCAAGAAATTTGATTTTTCAAGAGCTGTATTTAAATCTGATTTAAGTAATGAGCTCTTAGAAGCAAGAAGATTTGAATCATACAGAAGATTTTCAAAAGCAGACTTAAGCTCATCAATAGAGTATTCAAGTCAGATTCAGTTACCTCTTCATCTGATGAATCTCCATCAGCCATGAGACATAGGTTGGCTGACTGTCCATCTTGACTTTCTTCTTCATCTGTGTCATCCCAGGTGGCCATCATTGCTTTCTTCCTAGGACTTTCTTTGTTTCTCTTCTGAGCTGAGGGCACTCAGATCTAATATGTCCAGGTTTTTTGCACTCAAAGCAAATGAATTGTCCCTTCTTGTCAGATTTTATTTCTCCTCTTCTTGAGGGAAAGTTCTTCCTTCCAGTCCCTCTGGCTCTCCACATGCGTCTGATCTTCCTTGAGATGTAGGCTAGCTCATCATCCATTTCACTATCATCTTCTTCTTCCTCATCATCTTCTGTTTCTGAATCATGAGATGAGTTGAGAGAGGTTTGTTGAGATGAGCTTGTCTTCTTACCTTTTGAGCTACTTGAAGAGGCTTTTAGAGCTATAGTCTTGGGTCATCTGATGAGATCCTCTTCCATTAGCTCTTGTTCATGTACTTTCAGAGATCCAAGGAGTTCATCCAATCTGAGGACGCTCAAATCTTTAGCTTCCTGAATAGCTGTAACCTTGGGTCTCCAAGGTTTGGGTAGGCTTCTCAGGATCTTTCTTACCATATCTTGATTTGAGTATGTTCTTCCTAAAGATTTTAGGTCATTTTTATGACAGTGAATCTTCTCACCATGTCTTCAATGCCTTCATCTTCATTCATCTTAAACAGCTCATATTGTCTTACCAGTATATTGATCTTGGCTTCTTTAACTTGGTTTGTTCCCTCATGTTCAATCTCAAGAGCATCCCATATTTCCTTTGCTGAGACACATCCAGCTACCTTGTCATATTCACTTCTGCTTAAGGCACAGGTGAGCAGGTACTTAGCTCTTGAGTTGAGTATATATCTTGCTTTCTCAGCATCTGTCCATTGTTCTCTGGGTTTGGCTGCCCTGAGTCCAAGCTCATCTGTTATGTATGGCATATAAGGGCCTGCCTCAATAATCGCCCAGAGATCAGCATGCTGAGATTCAATGAACAGTCTCATCTTGTCTTTCCAGTAGTAATAATCAGTTCCATCAAAGGCAGGAGGTCTGTTTGTTGAAGCTCCTTCAGGAATGAATAGACTTGTGCTAGGACCAGCCATGGATCTTTTTCCTCTTCACACAGAGGCGTGCTCAACCCCAAGAGGCCGAGCTCTGATACCAACTGAAGTTGGCTGAAGGTCCCTAGAAGGGGGTTGAATAGAGACCTTTCAAATTTGTTCCTGCAAATTCACACTAAAATTGATTGTTGAGATGTTCTCTCAAGTTTGCCAACTTGAAGTCTCTGTTAAGACAGGGTATATCTAATCCAATTTTAGTAATGATTCTTATATCTAGATTTTAACTCAGAATCTTATATTGATTGTTTGCTTGAGTTATTATGGTTGTTATTGTGTTATTATAATCAAATCAATATAAGCAATATAGAGACAGAGCAAGAGACAGGGGGCAGAGATCTTATCCTGGTTCACCCACACCTTGGGCTACGTCCAGTCCTCACAAGACGTGACATTTTCCACTATTGACAAACTAGCCAATACAAGTATTCTTACAGCCTCTCCAGGACGTCTCACTCACACTAAGCCTAGGCACTTCTGTCTTAGCTGAGCCACAAGTATTCTTACAGCCTCTCCAGGACACAAACACCTCACTCTAAGACTAGGAACTCTCCTATCTTAGATGAGACAAGTTACAGTGGATGAATATGATAAATCTAGCTTACAAATACAAAGTATGGATATGGAAAATGATAAGCTAGGGAGACTCTCTTCTTTAATTACAGTATAGGAATGATGTACTGAAGAGAGATGAAAGAGACAGTTGTAGATCTCAAGATGTGTTGGATCTGTTCACAGATAACTGATGAGGGTACTTGAGATGTGATAAGATGCTGAATGATTTCACAGAAGTGTAGGCAGTCTCTCTCACACCTCAGCATTTGATCTTGTCTCTTTTATATCAACAGATGAGGAACTAGCCGTTATGTGGCCGTTGCAATCTATTAGAGCACATAGCATCAGGTGCAGTCTTTTCAGTAGGCAGTCAGCAGCTTTTCAGACTAAAGTACTGTGACAGTGTCCTTGTGTCCTTGCTTGACTTTGCGCTGACTCTGCTTGCTGTCTCCTAGCATTGAGTGTGCAATCTTGCTTCTGTCCAGATTCTGTTATGATTTATTTGCATCTCTGATGAGATCCCATCTTGCTTCGTCTGACCTTGAGACAACGTCTCAAGCTGAACTAGCATCTGTTCATGGCTTGCATCTCAAGTTGTTCTTGAGTCTCTTTTGGTTTCATGTTGAGATCTCTCCTATTCTTAGTATATCATCTGAACATAAAGGCTTGCATCTCATGCTGTGTTAGCATCTTAATGTTGATCTTGCGTCTGACATTGGCTTGTATCTTAAGCTGCACTTGCGTCTGTTCTTAGCTTGCTTCTCAAGCTGAAACTATGTTATTTGCTGATCTAAGTGAACTTCATGTTTTCCTACAGTGGTTTAGATACAGAAAATCTCTACCAATACTCAAGCACATAGTTAGTAACACAGGATGCATCCCATATGCATATTTAATCTTAATCAGTTTGTCATATTAAAAACTTCTTGGAGGTGAGCTTGTCTCAACACATTATTCTCCCTTGGACCATTATTATTTCCAGGATTCTGATTTTGGTTTTTATCAAGGCCATTATTATCATGTTGCTGGTTTTCAGGGTCTGGGGTGCACCAAATACATCAACAATTCTAGCCATTTGCCTGGCCAATGTATTATAATTTGATTAGTGTTTTCAATGAGTGGATTTATCACTGTTGTCAATTGAGTGAACAACATGTTAACCATTTCATGGTTACTCTCATCAACTTGTTGCCTAATCGAATTCAAAGCAGTATTTGTTAATGAAGTTGAAATTTGCCCAGAATTCAATCTAGAAAAACTGGTTCCAAAAACACCTAAGTTTGAAGGACCAGCCTAATTGAATGCAGGTGTCATTGTACTTGCGTACACGACTGGGGCTGTTCCTTGAGTAGGAGGAAAAAAACCGAAAGGTGTTGAGTCTCAAAACTATCATAAGGTAAATTATGATGTTTTAGATAGCTCACTTCCCAGTTTTAATGCTTAACAAATTGGGTTAAAATACTTATCATAGATACATAAACGTTTAATGATTTATCTATGATTTCAGCAAGTCATGTCTGAACTTATATAAGGCTGACTGAAGTTATCGTTTCAACCTGTCTAAAGTATTAAGCCTTTTGAAGGATCAACCTGTCTGAAGTGTTGAAGCCGTCTGAAGTGCACAACCCATCTGAAGTGTTGGAAGCTGTCTGAAGTCTCATTAATGACGTGGCACACTCTTTGCTAAAGTGTGTGAAGACATCTCTGAAATCTGCCTGAGTCAAGCGTTCTCTGCTGACACGTACCTCTTCAAGAATATTTATGGCAAGGAACATAGAGACCTTTCCTGGTATTTTTGAATTTCATACACCACTGAGGAAATCTCTGCAACGCAAGTCCTTTGCAGCAACAACAGTGGCAGCTTGTTGTCAGCAGCAACCTTTTACCGTGTCAGAGAAATCAGATCTCTCAGAAGCATGTCTCGCAACGGATTAAATAACATTTAACGCTATCCTCTAAACGGTGTATTTCAACGATTGAAGATTGGTTTATAAAAACCCCTTCATGAAGACCATCAAGAGTGAGTGACTGGAAAAGAATACTTGTAATCTTGGTGAAGATTAAGAGAAAATCCAAGTGCTAGTTGGCATTGGGACTGGACGTAGCTCACAGTGGTAGTGAGTGAACCAGGATAATTTCCTTGGCTAAGTTTTCTTTCCCTTATCTCTTGTCAATTTATTTATACTAACCTAAGGGTGTTGAAAAACTGTTCTGATAATTTTAAAAGCAAGAAACCTTTTAAAAGATCTTTTCAGAGCCTTCTTAAGAAACTTCAGACAGCCTCTTAAACCTGTCTGAATCTGTTTTAAACTTAGCCGTTTGCGAAAAGCTTCCATAAATTATTAAGAAACACTATTCAACCCCCCTTCTAGTGTTTCCCCCCTGTGTTTCTATAGTTGGTATCAGAGCTCAACTCAGGGTTGAGCACCTTACAAAGTGTTGGGACTAAAGATCCAGATGGAAGCATCCAACAACAGACGTACATCACTGAAGGAGCCTCTATCACAAGACCCCCAACATTCAATGGAGTGGACTACACTATTGGAGTGATCGTATGAATTTGTTAATTGAGAGCAACAAACATTGATGTTTGGGATGTGGTCACTGATGGAGACATGTGCCTATGCATAACGGAGTGCCAATACCTAAGGCTTGAATGGAACTTAGAGGTAGAAGGCTAGAGTTCAGTTAAATGCTAAAGCCCAAATCTATCTGATATGTTCTTCTGAATAAAGCAGAGTATGAGAAGGTTCATGGTGTTCATCTTCCAAGGAGATTTGGGATACACTGCAGCCACCCAGAAGGGACTGAGACTGTCAAGCAATCCAAAATCAGATGCTTATACATCAATATTGAGATGTTCAAGATGGAAGAATCTGAAACCATAGATCAAATGTTTGGGAGGTTTCATACTATAACAATGGACTCAGGTCTTTAGGTAGGGACTTTTGAATCTGCAGACAATAATAGAAAGATTCTAAGAATTTTGCCAAATTCCTGGAGACCCAAAGGTAACTGCCATTCAAGAGGCCAGAGACTTAAACTCTCTTAGAATGGAAGAACTGTTGGGATCTCTCAAAGTTCATGAGCTTGAACTGGGGAAGATGACATCAAGAAGAAATCACATCTGGCATTAAACTCCAAAGCCAAACAGCCTAGGCATGGCAGCATGAAAGCTATGCAAGCCTGAGAAACTTCAGAAGCAGATGAAGATTCTGAAGATAGCTCAGAAGATGATGATCTTGCTCTTCTCAGCAGGAAAATCAAGAGGATGCTGCAGACCAGAGGAAAGTTTTAGAAAGAACCAACCCTCAACCTCTAAATTAGGTAAGTCAGGTAAGGATTCTCATGATGACAAAATTATATGCTATGAGTGTAAACAGCCAGGTCATATGAAGTCTGAATGTCCAAGACTGAAGAAGAACAACTTCAAAAAGAAGAATTCTTCAAGAAGAAGAAGGGTTTGATGGCAACATGGGAGGATCCTTAATGAGTCTACCTTAGAAGAAGAGGAAGACACTTCAGAAGAGGCCAACCTGTGTCTCATGGCCAGCCTGCCCTCATCAGATAGCTCAGAGTCTGAGGTATTTTCCCTTAACTCTTCAAGAGATGTATGATGACCTGATGGAAAGTTCCAAGGAACTCTTCCAAGAGTATAAGAATCTGTCCAAGGCCCACACAGAAATGTGTAGTAAATATGAGGCTCTTGAAATAGAAAATATTATGCTCAAGGAGAAAATTCTTGTGACTGAAAGCAGCAGTTCACAAACTGTCTCTGAAGAAAACAAAAAACTTCAGAAACAAGTTGAGGAACTGAAAAAAGACTTAGCTAAATTTGTCAAAGGAACAGAAAACCTTAACAGATTGCTTGGCAATCAAAGGCATTCCCTTGACAAAAGTGGATTAGGCTTTTGTGATCATGATACTTCTGAACCTCATATTTTCAAAAATTTTACTAAAGGCAAAAAGAAAGCTATTGGGTGTTCTCACTGTGGCAAGCCTGGACACAATGTGGCTCAGTGCAAACACAAGGGAAAAGCAAAACCCAAATCTAACAAGGAAGGACGCAAAAGAATATGGGTACCTAAGAACTTGATCATTCCTGTTGCAGATTTGTTTAACAGGACAAAGGAAACCCACAAATGGTACCTGGACAGTGGGTGCTCGCGACACATGACAGGAGAAAGGTCTTTGTTCCAAAACCTTAGGCCCAGAGCAGGAGGTGTGGTCACCTTTGGTGGAAATTAGCAAGGGAAGATCACAGGAATAGGGTCTGTAGGTATGTCTCCTCTATCCCTTATTAAGAATGTTCTTCTAGTAGAGGGACTTCAGCACAATCTACTGAGCATAAGTCAATTGTGTGACAGTGGATATGTGGTCTCCTTTACTAAAGAAGGATGTATAGTCAAAGAATCTCTTGATCAAATCCTTTTTACTGCTAAGAGACACAGCAATGTGTACAAAATTGATCTATAGGAGTTGGCAAGTCAAAATGTAAAATGTTTTATCTCTGTTGAAGATGAAAAACAGATTTGGCACCAAAGACTTGGGCATGCCAGCTTGAGATTAATCTCAAAGTTAGAAAAACACAACCTTGTTAAAGGACTGCCTAAGCTTTCTTACAAATCTGACATTTTATGTGAAAGTTGTCTGAAAGGGAAACAAACAAGACACTCTTTTAAGAGTAAGGATGTTGTTTCCACTAGCAGACCTTTAGAACTGTTACATATTGACTTGTTTGGTCCTATTAGAACAGAAAGCATTAGTGGTAAAAAATATGGTTTGGTCATTGTTGATGACTATTCTAGATTCACATGGCTGTTATTCCTAAGAAGCAAGGATGAGACTTTCAGGAATTTCATAATATTCTGCAAGAAGGTACAGAATGAAAAAGGATTCTGTATATTTGTTATCAGAAGTGATCATGGTGGAGAGTTTGAGAATGCAAACTTTCAACTGTTCTGTGATGAGAAGGGGATCTCACACAATTTCTCTGTGGCAAGAACACCTCAGCAAAATGGGGTTGTTGAGAGAAAGAACAGAAGCTTGCAAGAAATGGGAAGAACCATGCTCAACTCATGCATCTACCAAGATCTTTCTGGGCAGAAGCTATTAACACAGCTTGCTACCTTCAAAACAGAATATTGGTAAGACCAATTCTGAAAAAGACTCCTTATGGAATTGTGGAAAGGAAGAAAACCCAACATATCATATTTCCACACCTTTGGCTGTGAGTGTTTTATACTCAACACCAAGGATGGCCTTGGAAAATTTGATGCAAAATCTGACAAAGGATTTTTCATAGGATATTCTGAAACATCTAAAGCCTATAGAGTATATAACTCGAGAACTTTAACTGTAGAGGAATCAATTCATGTTAAATTCAATGACAAGAAAGAGACTAATAGGGAACTATCAGATCTAGAAGATGATTTTGCAGGAATGGAGCTGAATAATCATGACAACATCAGGATGAACAGGTTTCTGAAGCACCATCTGTAACTGAACCTCTTCAGACCAATGTTGAGTCTCAGACTGATCTGATATCACCTTAGAAACCTGACTGGAGATACAAATCACATCATCCAAAAGAGCAAATCATTGGTAGCACTTCAGAAGGAGTTAAGACAAGATCAAAATTCAAGAATCTGAATTCTCTTGCTCTCCTGTCTGAAATTGAGCCAAAGAACATTGATGAAGCTCTGTATGATGAAGGGTGGATCTTAGCCATGCAAGAAGAGCTAAACCAATTTGCTAGGAGTGATGTCTGGACACTTGTTCCTAAACCCCATGGGAAAACAATTATTGGAACCAAATGGGAGTTCAGAAACAAGTTGTCTGAAGAAGGAAAAGTGATCAGAAATAAAGCAAGATTGGTGGCTCAAGGGTACAATCAACAAGAAGGTTTTGACTTCACTGAAACCTTTGCCCCTGTTGCTAGATTAGAAGAAATTAGAATCCTTCTCTCTTATGCTATAAATAATGGCATCAAACTATATCAAATGGATGTCAAAAGTGCCTTCCTCAATGGGTTCACTGAAGAAGAAGTTTTTGTTAGACAACCCCCTGGTTTTTAAGACATTGCTTTTCCTGATCATGTTTTCAAATTGAAAAAGGCTCTTTATGGTCTGAAACAAGCTCCAAGAGCATGGTATGACAGATTGAGCAGTTTTCTTATCAAAATGGTTTTGAAAGAGGAAAAGTAGATACCACTCTTTTTAGAAAACAGTCTAACAAAGATTTTATACTTGTCCAGATATATGTTGATGACATTATATTTGGTTCAACTGATTCTTCTCTGTGCAAGGAGTTTTCTGAGCTGATGCAATCAGAATTTGAAATGAGTTTAATGGGAGAACTAAAATTTTTCTTAAAACTTCAAATTAAGCAAGATTCTGATTGCATATGGATCCATCAAGAAAAATATACAAAAGAAATGCTTAAGAAGTTCAACTTGAGTGATTGCAGACCCATGTCAACTCCTATGCATCCCTCTGCATCCTTGAGCAAGGATGACAAAGAAGAACCAGTGAATCAAACTTTGTACAGAGGAATGATTGGCTCTTTGTTGTATCTAACAGCAAGCAGACCTGACATAATGTTCAGTGTTTGTTTCTGTGCTAGATTTCAATCAGATCCAAGAACTACTCATTACAAAGTTGTTAAAAGAATTTTTAGATATCTAAAAGGCACTACTAATCTTGGTCTATGCTATAAGAGGAGCAAAGATTGCAGGTTAATAGGATACTGTGATGCTGACTTTGCTGGAGATAGAATAGAAAGAAAGAGCACTGGTGGAGGATGTCATTTCTTTGGAAATAACATGATCAGCTGGTCAAGCAAAAGGCAAAGCACTATTGCTTTATCAACAGCAGAAGCAGAATATATCTCAGCAGCAAGTTGTTGTTCACAACTGCTATGGGTTAAGTATCAGCTTGAGGATTTTAATATTCCTATTTCTGCTATACCTGTTCTTTGTGATAATACCAGTGCAATTAATTTATCCAAAAATCCTATTCAACATTCTAGGGCAAAGCATATAGAAATCAAGCATCATTTCATTAGAGACTATGTTCAGAAAGGTGTTTTTGATATTCAGTTCATTGACACAGAGCATCAATGAGCAGATATATTCACAAAACCCTGGCTGAAGATAGATTTAAGTTCATACGCAACAATTTAAATATACATGTATTCTCTAAAAATTAATCGTGTATGATATTATTATGCTATCTGAAATTTTAGTGCGTCTGAAATTTCAGTGTGTCTGAAACAGTGACATGTCTGAAATTTAGGTTATCTGAAATTTATTCGTGTGTCTGAAATTATCACCTATCTGAAATAACTGGCTGACGTGGCTATCTTAGACGGTTGAATTCTTTTCTTTTAATGTTCTTTTGCTCTTCCACTTCGCACGTTAACCGAAGTCTGCGCAGCCGGTACAGGGCATCATTGCATAATGGGATTATAAATGCAGGAGTAAGTGTGTCGAGGAAGCCCTACATTCTCTTTCCTCAATATTCGTTTGATCTTCTTCTCTGCTCAAGCAACCTTTTCTCTCAAAGTCTCTCTGCAACTCAACAATGGCACCCAAGAAGACTTCTGGTGGAAATGTGATTAGAACCAAGGGAGTGAATCTTGATGAGCTTCGCATCATTGGTATGAATTTAGTTGAGGAGTTTGATGGAGCTGGGTGGACTTCTTTCTTCGGCCACATTAATTGCTCATGGCATGAACAGAGTGTGGTAGACTTCTGGACTTCTGCTCGAGGTATACCTAACTCTAAGGGAGTGTATGTAAGCATCAAGGCCACTATTCAAGGTGATGACAGGAAATGCACAGGATCTAGAATTGAGCAAAACAAACCAATTAGCACCAAGAAATAGCAATTAATTCACGAAATATAGTGTTGGAACAGCAGCTATATGGCGTGAGAAAAGGAAAGAAAATGAAGGAAAATGAAAGAAAAAGTGGAGGAGAAAGAAGTGGAGAACGCCACTGGTGCAAGTCCCTTCTTGCAGCAGATAAGTTCAATCGCCAGACGCCACTAATTCAGGAGAATTAGATAAGTCTCACCATGGTTTAAGCAACAACCACCAAGCCTCACTCAACTCTCAAGAGAGGAGAAAATTTGGCATAATGCCTTTACTATTCATCAAAGTTATGAATTACATGAGGGGAGGCTCCTATTTATAGGAAAATGAGAGGGAGGGGGCGGCCAAAAAAGGAAAATAAAAGGGGGAGAAAATAAAAGATGGGTGAAAACCCATCCTACATGGGATTTGAAGCCATGCCCCTAAAGGCTTATGGCTAAGCTAAGCCTTAAGCCATTAAACCTCCAAAAAGGCGCCCAAACAAGTAGGAAAATACAAGATGATTCAAATTTCTATCCTATGTGGGAATAGAACCCATGACCTCCTAAGCCTTATAGCAAGGCAAACCTACTAACCAATAAACTCATACAATTATCACCCAAGTAGGATGAATTAAAAGAAAAATACAATCAAATAAAAAGAAAATATAAGAGAGTCCTAATTAAGGGTGGTCCATAGGACAAGGGTCCTATCCAGGGTCAAGGTGTCCTTCTGTAGGGTAGTGACCTTTATTTTGTAGGGTAGTGACCCTTTATTTGTAGGACACTAATTTCTCTAACTCTTCCTTGCTTGAAGCTCAGGCCAAAAGTTGGTGCATTTCCTCTAATGTAGGTCTTGCAGGTCCAAGCTTCTAGCAGTGTGTCATCATTCCCTCCCCCTTGAAAAGGATTTGACCTCAAATCTGAAAATTCAAAAAGAAGCCATAAGAATAATGAACTGGCTAGAAGAAGGGGATGGATGACAACAAGAAAGTAGAAGATACTTCCCTTAGCCCTTGGAGAGTAGAGTTAGAGGTCCTCAAGTTGAACATCTTCCTTGAGCCTAGACAACAAGAAGAAGACCCATAAGTATTATTCCCAAGCAAGCAAAGTGAAGGCTCATAACAGAAATACTTGGGAATCATAAAGATTAGCAAAAGAAATTCATAAGAGTTGAACAAGAGGTGTTTGAGATAAGGGTTAGAAAACTCCCTAAATGAAGAATGAACCATCTTGTCCATGTACGTTGTAGAAGGAGATCCTGGATCAAAGACCATTCTCTTGAAGTCCTTCTTTTCAATCAAAGGGGTTAGTTGGTTAAAACGAAATTTAAAACAAGTGATATTCATGTTTTAAACCAACAAAGTAATCCACAATATATTGCCAAATGAAAGCACAATTAAAACTATGTGGTATGAATATCCTATTTCTTGGAAGTGAGATCACATCATGCTCATTGAACATAAGACACACATCTTGAGTATTATTGTAAAAATCATAGTGCATATGTTCATGCCAAGAAGTATTCATGCAAGTTTGTTCACGAGGCATATCCATTCTAGTGCACTTATTCAAGTAATATGACACCTTTTGCATATTATCATATGTATTCATGTAAGGTGAAACATTAAAAGAATCACTTTGAACAAGCACACTATGAAGCATATCATCATGTAAACAAGTTTTCCTCATATGTGATAGCTTCATCCAATTTTTATCCTTTTACTAACTAGTTCAAGAGGATAATACACATCTTTATATGAAATAATTATTTGAGGCCCAAGTGTGTATTCAACTTATAAACACAAACCAAAGGTGCATGCATATTCAATCCAACTTTGTTATCATCCAATCTAAATTGATCAAAGGAATTAACTAAACATGCATCTCTAGTAAGTTCATGGTACTCTTAAACTTAGTTGGCTCTTCTAAACATGCAATAGAATTCAAAGCATCATCAACATTTCTTATTTCATTTAAACATGTAATGCTTTGAGGCATATAATCGTGCATAGAAGAAGGCATTTCATGCATAAAGAAAGTTAGTCTAGGAAACTCCCTTTCAATCACTTGAGTTGTCCTCCTTGCAACACTAGAAGTGCTTGCCATCAACCTATTCATATTTTCACACAAAGGGTTAGCATTTACTTGTCGATTCAATGGAATTGATTGCTTCCCTAAGATTTCTTTGTCTTTCTTTTCATCCATTTGAACTCTTTTATCTCCTTTTCTTCTTCTCTCTTCAACCTTCTTCTTCTTCTTCTTCTTTTCTAATTTTCTTATCTCTTCTATCTCAATTAAGGATTTTGAAAAGAATTTTAAAATTTTATCTTCGATTTTATTTGAAAATTTTTCTAACCTTCTTCCAATTCTATCTTCTCTTGTAACTTTCCTATTTTCTCTTCTTCTCCTTCCTCTTTTTCATGATCTTTTCTTCTAATTTCACTCTCATAATTTCTCCTAAGTTTTATTTCTTCTTCATATCTTATCCTTTCATGGTTAGAGTTATCATAACTCCTTTCCTTATCTTCAAAATGATACCTATTTATTTCTCTCCTTTCCTTCCTATACCTTTCATTAACTTTGTCATGAGAAGAGTGTCTTCTCACTTCTTTTTTCTCTTCTAAATTCTCTCCTATCTTCTTCTAGCTCCTTTCTCCACATTCTATATGACATCTTAAATTGATTTTATTTGAAAGCTTTATGGACCTTTCCACTCAACTAAGTGTATACACTCAATGGAATGCAACACTCGTGTATGTCACTCTTTTTGGCTTTTTCTATAATGAGACTCTCTTGCCTCTTCTACTCGGTTGGAGTTTGGTTGAAGTTGCAAAGACCAGATTGAGTCTAAGTCTTAACCCTTACCCAAAATAGAAGCGCACTAACAAAGAAAAATACCTACTGGAAGAGAATAGAAAATCCTAAGACAAAACAAAAGAGTTGATATGACAAACAAGAAAAGCTGGCACTCAAACAAGCTTATACACAAGAGCAGACAGCAAACAAGACAAGACGGAAGAAATTGCAAAGAGAATTGTTTTTGGTGATTTTTGAAAAGAGTTTCCAAAATTGTCGTTTTTAAGAAAAAAAAACAGCAAATACAACTCAATTACAGTATACAGGGAAAAGAAACAAAAAATTACAGTAAAACTGTCACTGTATTGTTGGGATATCTCTTTGTTTTGAATTTTCTATTTTTCTGAATTTTTTTGAATTTTTTCGAATTTTGACTCTTTTTGGGTGTCTTTTTGTCTTTTTTCTTCGTTTGCACCCTTTTTTTGCTTTTTACACCTCTTTTTCTATTTTTGGCACGTACGTACTCTTTATATTTTTTGTCTTCTTTTCTTTTTCTGACTTTTTTTCCCAACAGAAAATTACAGAAATTTGTACACAATGAAAAGAAAATATACCGAACCTACTGTAATATTTTTGGAATTTTCTGACAGTAAACTGGTCCAAGTGGCCCAGAAAAGCAAAAAAATAATGAATAAACTGATTTCTAAAAACTGTAAAAACGTGATGGCAACTGATTTTCAAAAATGGCCAAAAAAAAATTGCTTAGCACTTCCCTGTTGATTATACAAGACCAGTGTGGTCACAGAAACGCGCTTGGTTCAATTTTAAGTTTGGAATTAAATTTGAAGGAAAATCAACAATTAGAATTTGTTGATCTTCTTCCAATACTATGAACCAAAAAAGATCCTATAGGTGAGCGTTTTGCACAATCAAACAGGGAAAGTTCTAGGTAGAGATAGCAGTCAATCCAAATTTGCAATATGAATGCCAATCAAACAGACATAACAAGAGTAGAATATGAACAAAACATAAGCCCAAAAAATGCGCATAAATGGCAAAAAGAAGAAGAAAATTGCGCAAAATTAAATGACAAGAAAGTAAAGGGGGAAACTGAAATTAAAAGGATGGGGAGGACAAGAATGTAAATGACTGAAATGTAAAGGGGAAGCGGAAATTAAAAGGATGGGGAGGACTGAAAATTAAATGACTAAAAGTAAAGGGGGAAAGCTGAAATTAAATGGGATGGGAGAAGCGGAAATTAAATGGCGGAAAGTAAAAAGATGATATATGGGGGATGACAATGTAAAGGTGATTGGGAGAAAATGTAGGTGAACGATCTTTGGAAAAATGAACACAACAATGCCTCCTCTTACCACACTTCACCAACAAACAAACAATTTATAGCAAGTATATGTAGAAATCACTCAAGGACAAGTATGAGCAATTAAGAGACAATTATCAAACACCTAGGGGGTGGGAATTAGCGGCCCAAAACAGCCCCCAATCTAGCAAGAATTCACCCAATTCAATCAAGCAAACAAGCACAAAGTAGTAGTAGAAAGGCACCTCGGGCCCGGGAAACAGTCCAAGTCCAAATTACAATGAAAAGAGGGATTGAATTACACTAAAATTTGATGAAAATTCTGCACAAAAGAGGTGCAGAATGCAGCGCCCAAACAGCCCCAAAGTTGCTCCAAATTTGCTCAAATTCAACAAGCTCTTGATACCAAATGATGACAGGAATTGCACAGGATCTAGAATTGAGCAAAACAAACCAATTAGCACCAAGAAATAGCAATTAATTCACGAAATATAGTGCTGGAACAGCAGCTATATGGCGTGAGAAAAGGAAAGAAAATGAAGGAAAATGAAAGAAAAAGTGGAGGAGAAAGAAGTGGAGAACGCCACTGGTGCAAGTCCCTTCTTGCAGCAGATAAGTTCAATCGCCAGACGCCACTAATTCAGGAGAATTAGATAAGTCTCATCATGGTTTAAGCAACAACCACCAAACCTCACTCAACTCTCAAGAGAGGAGAAAATTTGGCATAATGCCTTTACTATTCATCAAAGTTATGAATTACATGAGGGGAGGCTCCTATTTATAGGAAAATGAGAGGGAGGGGCGGCCAAAAAGGAAATAAAAGGGGGAGAAAATAAAAGATGGGTGAAAACCCATCCTACATGGGATTTGAAGCCATGCCCCTAAAGGCTTATGGCTAAGCTAAGCCTTAAGCCATTAAACCTCCAAAAAGGCGCCCAAACAAGTAGGAAAATACAAGATGATTCAAATTTCTATCCTATGTGGGAATAGAACCCATGACCTCCTAAGCCTTATAGCAAGGCAACCTACTAACCAATAAACCCATACAATTATCACCCAAGTAGGATGAATTAAAAGAAAAATACAATCAAATAAAAAGAAAATATAAGAGAGTCCTAATTAAGGGTGGTCCATAGGACAAGGGTCCTATCCAGGGTCAAGGTGTCCTTCTGTAGGGTAGTGACCTTTATTTTGTAGGGTAGTGACCCTTTATTTGTAGGACACTAATTTCTCTAACTCTTCCTTGCTTGAAGCTCAGGCCAAAAGTTGGTGCATTTCCTCTAATGTAGGTCTTGCAGGTCCAAGCTTCTAGCAGTGTGTCATCACAAGGGGTTCTAGTTTTTGTTGATGAAGGCATTCTCTCCACAATCACTAAAGTTAGGGCTGTGGGTGCAACCTTCATTCCTGGGTGGGAGATGAAGAATGGTGGGCACAAGGTGTTTACAAAGATGCTGTATGGAACAGAAGAACCTAAAGGAGTGGATTCCAAGTTCTTGCTAGAGAAGGTCAGAGTTCTTCATGCTATCTTAGGGTGTACTATAATCCCTAAGAGTGGAAGCAGAAACCATGTCTCAAAACTGGAAAGGTTCTGTCTGATTCACCTGATTCAGAAGAAGAAAGTCCATCTCCCAAGCATCATCATGTTCCATATGCAGAAGAGGATTCGAGACTCTGCTGGAAACTTTCCCCACAACACTCTCATCACGAAGGTACTTATGCATTTTAAAGTACCTATTGAAAGATTATTTGATCATAAATCTCATGTGTTATTTGGTGAGACAAATCTGAAGAGCATGAAAATCACGCTCACTCCACGACCTCCATCTCCAACTCTGAAGGAGAGTGTTCTTATGGAGAAGGCCTCAAGAAGATGAACCACCATTGAGATTCTTGAGAAAGAGCTTCAGGGGGATATCAGAAAAGAAGAGTTTAAGCCCTCCAAGCCATCCCCTCAACAGAAAAGGAAGAAGCTCCCTGTCGGGAGCTCAGCAAAGGTGTCTCTGGAAGCTACGAATTTGCACACTCGGACATCTGAACCTGTTCAGAAGGCTTTGCAAAAGCCATCTGAAATTGTGGGTCAGGGTTCTGAAGGTGTAAAAGCTCCTACTCCTAAGCCTACTTCTGAAACAGAAGGAAAGGCTCATGAGGAAGAGGTAGCTAAGATTGCTGATCCTAAGCTTATTCAAGTAGCAGCACTTGCTACTGCCTTGGAGCATGAAGAAATGGAAAAGAAGGTTGAGCAAGAAAAGACTGATTATGCTCTTGCAGTAGCCTCTCAGCTACCTCTTGCTGAAGATGAAAGGCTGGCTTCCATTGCTAAAGGGTCCAAGAAGAGAAAGAGATCCAGTGTACAGCAAAGAAGAAGAATAAAAATCAAGTTATTTCAGACAGCTCCTGAACCCTCTGTTAGAATCACAAGGAGCATTGCTAGTCAACTGGAGGAAATGGATGAGGCTGGCAAGTATCAAAACTTTGTCAAAGCGAACTTGTTCTTCAAGAAAAGAACAGAAGAGAAGCAAGCTGAAAAAGAAAAGGAGAAGGAACCTGAGAAAGCTAAACCTCTTGTGAAAAGGATGAGGGTGAGGTTTGATAATGTGACTCCATCACCACCTTCATCACCTGAGAAGAAAACAGTAGAGGAGAAAGAAGAAGAAGCACCCCCTTCACCTCCCTCATCACCACCATCTTCACCATCATCATCTTCAGAATCCACTCGGTCTGAAGCTCCCACAGATGAACATCAGCAAGGTGACAGCTCTGAAGTATGGAAAGGAAGCATGCTGCCTGAGCATATAAGGCTAGGACCCAAAAGTAGGGACTTCTTCACAGAGCCTACATTTGATCCTTACGCTTTTCCTTTCACCAAGCAACAATATGATGAAGCTGCTAAAGTACCTCACAGAAAGTATGAGGAGCCTTTCCTTGAGAGGGTCAGAGTCCCCAAGTTCCCCAACTTATATGAAGAACTTCAGTTTTTCAGAAATGCTCCCCTCATCTCTCTTCACCATGGACTTATCAAGCACACTGCTGCTGAAGAAAGGGCAAAGTATCAAGGCAGATCAGATCAGCTTTATTCAGGACAGATTGAAAAGATCAGAAAGAGTGAGGTTCCACCTGCTCATAAGTGGGATCCTCTTAACCCCTTCTCTGACGACTGTCTCAAATTGTCTAATGAAGAATGGTGTTTTGTAAAGCATCTTTCTACAGAAGCTGAACTTTTTGAGAGGGACTACATGAGGTCTGTTGGTATGAGAGGCTATAGGCCACCTAGAACAATCTCCATCAGGCCAACCACAGAGATTTTGGTGCAACCTGACAGAATTGTTCCTAGGTACCCCTTGGAAGAAGGCCCTGCTGACAAGTTCAAGGAACCCAAGGCTTATCCAGCTTTCCAGCACAAGTCTGAACCTTTAACTCCAACAAAATGGAAGAAGCTACCTGCTCTGATCAAAAGACAAGGTGGAGGATTAGATCACATCTACAGGGATCGGGTTTGGTCATCCTACTGGAAAATCAGAGAGGATGTTGGATCCTCTTCTGGAACTGCAGGACCAGATGATGACTCCATAACAGACTATGGTACCTCTATAAATGTGCAATATCAGTATATCAGAGGCAGATTCCCACCTTTATCTGAACCCTTCAATGAAGATTGGCAGCTAATCAACCCTATCGGAACTTTCTTCTTTCCTATGAGTCATCCAGAAGATTATGGGCTGCATAAAGGATTCGATCTGCTCAGATTCGTTTGCAGGCACATTCAGATCATTCTATATGAAGTGGAACTAGATCCTGAGGAAGAGAACGGGAAGTTTAGGCTTAAAGTGAAGAGTTTGGAGGAAAGAAATGTTATCCTTGCTGCTAAGAAAGATCAAATTCTTCAAGAGCAACAGCAAATAAGAAGTGGGCAAGAAGAATTGAAGACTGCTGTCATTTCTCAGATTGACAAGGCAAAGGAAGAATTGATCTCCTTTATGAAAGAGGCATTGCTGAAGAAAGATGGATAGTCTATGATGTTTAGCCATGTTTGTTGTTAACTTCATTTTGAGTGGTTAATTTCTGATATATGAACTCTTTTGCCTGATAATACATTCCGTTTATTCTATGAATGCTTTTATCTCAATGTTTTTACTGTGATTATTTTGTGGTTATGCTCTGAAATTCCCTTTTGATTGATGACAAAAGGGGGAGTATTAAAACTAACAAAATCTGAAGTAATTACAGGTCTCAGGGGGAGTAATTGATAATAGTAATTGATCATAATCTGTTTGAGAAATCATTATCTGAGGGGGAGTTATCTCTGTTTAACTTTATCTTATTTAAAACTCCTTTCAGATTTCCTTATTTTAAACAAATTTTTCATCATTAAAAAGGGGGAGAATGTTGAGTCTCAAAAATATCATAAGGTAAATTATGATGTTTTAGATAGCTCACTTCCCAAGTTTTAATGCTTAACAAATTTGGGTTAAAATACTTATCATAGATACATAAACGTATAATGATTTATCTATGATTTCAGCAAGCCATTCTGAACTTATATAAAGACTGACTGAGGTGCTTTCAACCTGTCTAAAGTATTAAGCCTTTTGAAGGATCAACCTGTCTGAAGTGTTGAAGCCGTCTGAAGTGTTGAAGCCGTCTGAAGTCTCATTAATTACGTGGCACTCTTTGCTGAAGTGTGTGAAGACATCTCTGAAATTCTGCTGAGTCAAGCGTTCTCTGCTGCACGTACCTCTTCAAGAATATTTATGGCAAGAAACACAGAGACCTTTCCTGGTATTTTTGAATTTCATACACCACTGAGGAAATCTCTGCAACGGATTAAATAGCATTTAATGCTATCACTAAACGGTGGTATTTCAACAGATTGAAGATTGGTTATAAATACCCCTTCATGAAGACCATCAAGAGTGAGTGATCACAAATACAAGAAAGCCTAAGAGAAACATTACGCTGCAAGTTTTTACTCTATAAAAACACTTTGTTATTATTCTCTCTGTACATCATTTGTATATCCTGAGCATACCTCAGTTTTATTGTACATTGTATCTGTTTAAGCTTCAAACTTGTGTAGTTTAAAAGCTTAGACATATCTTTTTGTAAAATTTGTCTTTGAGCCGTGAGAGGCTTGTCTGTAAAAGAATACTTGGTTGTAGAGCCTGAAGAGGCTTGACTGTAAAAGAATACTTGGTTGTAGAGCCTGAAGAGGCTTGACTGTAAAAGAATACTTGGTTGTAGAGCCTGAAGAGGCTTGATTAGAAAAGAATACTTGTAATCTTGGTGAAGATTAAGAGAAAATCCAAGTGCTAGTTGGCATTGGGACTGGACGTAGCTCACAGTGGTAGTGAGTGAACCAGGATAATTTCCTTGGCTAAGTTTTCTTTCCCTTATCTCTTATCAATTTATTTATACTAACCTAAGGGTGTTGAAAAACTGTTCTGATAATTTTAAAAGCAAGAAACCTTTTAAAAGATCTTTTCAGAAGCCTTCTTAAGAAACTTCAGACAGCCTCTTAAACCTATCTAAATCTGTTTTAAACCTAGCCGTTTGCGAAAAGCTTCCATAAATTATTAAGAAACACTATTCAACCCCCTTCTAGTGTTTCCCTGTGTTTCTACAAAAGGAAGTCCATATGGGGGAGGCCTAACACTTGAATTTGTAACCTGTATGCCCCAACTTGATGGTGGATTTGTACTCATAGCCTGAGTCCTTAAAGGATCTTCAACCTGAGTGGTGTTCAACGGTGGATCACGTTGATCACGGTTCACACTATTATTATTTTCCACTCCATTAGTCTCATTATTGTTAACAGACTCATTATTATTCCTTTGATTTGTGGGACTCCCTTGATTTGCAGAAGCATTTCCAGTGACATTTTCAGAAGTGTTTCTGTTACGGTTGTTATTTGCCATTGAATTAGAAATGGTTCTACCACTTCTCTAGATCATGCAATCTCTAAAACTGATTTAGCACGTAGTCCCACTGGGCGTGCCAATTTGTTTGTTGTGAAAATTTTCAATTGAAATCGAAAACTCTATTGATTCTGAAAGTACAATCTGGGACTAGAATATGAATCCTCTAAAGGTTCTTTTTAAAATCAGGTTTATTCAGAAAAACGCATTCAAAGAGTAAAAGAATTTTGAATCAATTATTTCTTCAAGAAAAGAGTTAACTTCGAAAATCAATTTTGAAAGATAAACAAAATTTCAAAGAAATGAAAGTTTAAAGGACAAAGTGCAAGAATTGAAATTGCAAAATTTAAATAAAATAAAAGAAAAATTTGCTGTAAAGTAAATGCAAAAGAGTAAACAACAAAGAAAAATGCAAAGAAAGTAAAGAACAGAATGTAAATCAAAGAAAAGAAAATGACATAATTGTAAATGACATTAATTGAAAGTTGGTATGGATACACATATTGGGCACTCTCCTTAGTAACCACTTAGTCGTTTGAGATGTTAGACGTTGGGTGTTTTTAGAGAAGTTTCAGTAAATGAGAATCCAACCCTTGTTATATCGTATTTAGACCTATTTATAGACTTCTACTCTAACAGACACTTAACCAGATTTTCACACGTTTACAAGCCTATATTACGTGTCAAATTTCTAAGCATGCCACACGTTCAAATCAGCAACCATCTTCAATCTCTAAATAACTGACCGCTTGAGATTTTGACACCTGTCTTCAAACAGCAACGTTCACTAACTGCTTATTTGAAATTTGAACGCTCTCTGAACAATCTTCCCATAACTACTCCATTTGAAATTTGAATATCTTCTAAGTGGCATTCCAGTAACCGTCTTATTTGAAATTCAAATTTCCTTCGAAGTGACTTTCAGTAACCGCTTCTGTCTTCATGAATTTTTTTAAGTTATTGGACTCTTTTCAAAATCGAACCAGCTTTCGATTTTGATTATCTGTCAACCCATATCAGGAAACTTAACCGAATATTGACTGATTAATTTCCCTTAAGTTTCACGTGCTATAAATCCTGATTGGTCAATTCAATGTTGAATCTTGACCACCGACCACACGTAGGTTTGAATCCCAAACTGATTGGATCATTCTGTAGGCACATTAATGGCACCGTCCAATCTTATCAGTATAAATAGCCATTGGCTTTGACGTTCTTCTTCATTCAGTCTTCTTCTTCAACTATTTCTCTGTTTAAAATGAAGAAGTTTCTTCCTTTGGCTATTACGAGCAACCTAATGTTTCTTGATTTTATCTTTAATGAGGTTGTCGGAATAGCCAAAGCTATAAGCTTCTTCAATCTTTATTAAGGATTTTCTTAGGTTGAACGTAATAGCCAATTAGAATTTCAATTCGTCTTCATCCCATCCTTCTTACTTTTAATTTGATTCTTCTTTGTTACTTTCTCAGGCTTTCTTTGTTTCCGCCCCATGCATCAGAGGCTACTCAAATAGAAAAGCTCAATGCACCTACCTTGGCTCAATCAAATCCTGTGGAAGAAGAAGAAGGACGAGGAGGGTCAGATGAAGAACAGGAAGACATGAGTCAAGTTCTCTGAAGACCCAGGAAGACGGGAGTCAAGTTCTCTGAAGATTTAGAATAGCTTTTACTTTCATGTATTCTTTATGTATTTTCATTCGAAATATGTAATTCGAATCCTGTTTATACATGAATAAAAGACTTGTACTTTTTAATCTCTTTTATTCTTCAGATCTTTTTGATATAGAACTTCTTTTTCTTTTTTACATTCAAAATACTTTTCGAATTCGAATAGGCACCTAATCAGAAACTTGTATCCCTTTCAAATACATATAACAGAATGCCTTACTTCTCGAATTCAAAAATATAAATTCCAAACTTCACTAAGTTATAAATTCCAAACTTCACTAAGTTATAGCCTTTCGATTCTGAATAAGCTTTTCGAATCTTCAGATATATACTTCGAATTCGAAGATACTAATATTGTAATAACTTAGTAAATTTGTAAATTTCTCCCCAACAGAGGTCATCCTATTATTCTGCTATTCAAGTATCTTTAGATACTTGTTTAAGTAGGATGACAACTCCAATTTTTGAAGGAAACTGTACTGTAAAATGAAGGCTCAAAGGAACAAGGAGTCAAGGTAGGGCTGATTTCAGAAAAATGATTGGCTAGATTATTCATTGTTTCGATCTCAGGAGTTGCTCGTCCTCGAATGATATCTTCAATATAACGGCTCATTGGAGTAGGACGAAACTGAGAGAAACCAAACTGTCTTGCCACTAAGTTTGGCTGATAGGAATATGCTTTCATATCCTTCATTGAAAATCCAAAGAAAAGGAGATCCCAAGTCAAGAATTCTTCCCACACATCAAGGCTTTCAGCCTGATCACCTGGGGAGTCACAAGGATATTTTCTTGTGAACCAAGTGGGTCCACGAGATCGAGAGGCAAAAGGAGCAAGAGAAGGTTTGTGTTTGGTAAGGCCAAGGAAAAGTGAGAAATAACTTTTGAAAGAGGCAAAAGGATCCCTCTTCCAAGAAGTAGGAGTATAAAAGGATAGTCGAAATCCTTCAATTGAATCAGGGAGCTTAGAAGTTTTGGGCTCAACACTTGTAAAGTTTTCTTTGAAAATGGCATTAAGCCATAGTTGAAGGAGCCAGAAAGGACCACTCAAAACTCTCAAAGGTTCAGACTTTCGAAGGGCTAAGACAACTTCATCCAAATAGTCATAAAGGCCTCCCAAGAGAAAACGATTGAAATTGATTCGAATTTTGCTTTGAGTCAAAGCAACAGCAAGAGTCAAAAGAGATTTTGGGATTTGAAGTGAACGGGAACAGAAAACAAAACCAGAAAGCCAAAACATTAGAAAAGCTATATGTTCAGTCCTGGAAACTGAACCAGTCACTTTGTTATTATTCTGAATGAAGTGGGCATGAGTGAATTTTTTCCAGTTTGGCTCTGATTCCTTATCTAATGGAAAGTCAGTAGGAATAAAGACTTCACCTTCAGGATTAACACCCGTTATGGCAGCTAAGTCAAATAGAGTGGGTGTGATCATACCATAAGGAAGGTGAAAAGTGTGAGTGTTTGGATCCCAGAAAAAGCAAGAGGTAATCAAGAGTACAGGGTCATATGAAAGTTCATATCTACTTAATTGGATCAAGTCAAAAATTCCCAATTTTTTCCAATGGTTACCCTTACTAGCTTCTACCCTATTCAACCAACTCCAATAAGCATTTTTCTTGACGGGAGGAACAGTTCGAAAAATAGAAACAATGTTTGGAAGAAAATCTGTTCTGATAGGATCTTGAAAGGCAAGCAGTTTCTCATCAGAAGGACAAGGGAAGAAATTACTATACTTATTGATCCTGGTAGGTCGAAAATAAGGTCCCAGAAAACAATGGTCCTTGTTTTGAATCGAAAAAGGAATTAAAGACTGGTTTCTCCATATAGAAAGGTTCTCAGAATCTTCTACTGGCTCAGGGACATAGTTGATATCGTCCAATCCAATTAATTTCCCTTTGACGAATGCCTTTGGGATTGGTTCAGAACGTTCAGAAGTATCTTGAGAAGCCATTTGAAAGATTTCTGAAATACCAAAAGAACATGAAGTTAAAGTTGAGCACTTAAGAAAGAAAAGGTATTTCAGAGGAAAACAGAACAATCTTCAAAAGATTAAAAGATTCTGAAAGAGAAAGTTTTTATTTGTTGGAAAGATTTTTCATTTTAACAGAATCATAACACTGTTTGAAAAAGAAAAGCTTCTTGGGTACAAGATTCAGCATTTAGGGCAAAAGATTGTTGTTGCTCAAAGGGAAATGTTTTTCGTAAAATGTCAGAGAATGTTGCAGTAAAAAGGACGATTAAGGCTAAGGAAGAAAATATAATAGAGATTATGAAGTCTTACCTTGGAGAGATGAAGCTCGAAGTTGCAAAAATCGCAGCAAAAAAGCTATATGAAGGAGACGATGAATGGTGCAAAGGTCGCGCGCAAGGAAGAAAGAGAAGAAGTTTTCAGTTTTTATGAAAGAGAAAAGGTGGAGCTACTGGTAACTGTTCACATTCCCTTTTATAACTTAAAGTTAGTGGGCTCAGTCAGTTACATAAAAGTGGTAACTGCAATTTTAAAAGTGGCGCGCAGTAATGAGCCAACAATAAAAAAAATTATTGTTGTTGCCTATACTATACTATTCAAAACGAAAAAGGGTTTTGAATTGAAAGAAACTATTGTTCAGTAAATTCCTCATGAATTATTAAAATATTAGTTTTTTCTGTTGGGGAGAAATTTACAAATTTACTAAGTTATTACAATATTAGTATCTTCGAATCCGAAGTATATACCTGAAGATTCGAAAAGCTTATTCAGAATCGAAAGGCTATAACTTAGTGAAGTTTGGAATTTATAACTTAGTGAAGTTTGGAATTTATATTTTTGAATTCGAGAAGTAAGGCATTCTGTTATATGTATTCGAAAGGGATATAAGTTTCTGATTAGGTGCCTATTCGAATTCGAAAAGTATTTTGAATGTAAAAGAGAAAAAGGAGTTCTATATCAAAAAGATCTGAAGAATAAAAGAGATTAAAAAGTACAAGTCTTTTATTCATGTATAAACAGGATTCGGATTACATATTTCGAATGAAAATACATAAAGAATACATGAAAGTAAAAGCTATTCTAAATCTTCATAGAACTTGACTCCCGTCTTCCTGGGTCTTCAGAGAAAATGACTCATGTCTTCTTGTTCTTCATCTGACCCTCCTCGTCCTTCTTCTTCTTCCACATGCTTTGATTGAGCCAAGGCAAGTGCATTGAGCTTTTCTATTTGAGTAGCCTCTGATGCATGGGGCAGAAACAAAGAAAGCCTGGGAAGGTAACAAAGAAGAATCAAATTAAAAGTAAGAAGGATGGGGTGAAGACGAATTGAAATTCTAATTGGCTATTACGTTCAACCCAAGAAAATCCTTAATAAGGATTGAAGAAGCTTATAGCTTTGGCTATTCCGAAAACCTCATCAAATATAAAATCAAGAAAGATCAAGTTGCTCGTAATAGACAAAGGAAGAAACTTCTTCATTTTAAATAGAGAAATAGTTGAAGAAGAAGACTGAATGAAGAAGAACGTCAAAGCCAATGGCTATTTATACTAATAAGATTGGACGGTGCCATTAATGTGCCAACAGAATGATTTAATCAGTTTGGGAGTCAAACCCACGTGTGGTCGGTGGTCAAGATTCAACATTGAATTGACTAATCAGGATTTACAGCACGTGAAACTTAAGGGAAATTAATCAGTCAATATTCGGTTAAGTTTCCTGATATGGGTTGACAGTTAATCAAAATCGAAAGTTGGTTTGATTTTGAAAAGAGTCCAATAACTTTAAAAAATCATGAAGACAGAAGCGGTTACTGAAAGTCACTTCGGAGGAAATTTGAATTTCAAATAAGACGGTTACTGGAAAGCCATTTAGAAGATATTCAAATTTCAAATGGAGCAGTTATTGGAAGATTGTTCAGAGAGCGTTCAAATTTCAAATAAGCAGTTAGTGAACGTTGTTGTTTGAAGACAGTTGTCAAAATCTCAAGCAGTCAGTTATTTAGAGATTGAAGATGGTTGCTGATTTGAACGCGTGGCATACTTAGAAATTTGACACGTAATATAGGCTTGTAAATGTGTCAAAATCTGGTTAAGTCTCTATTAACCAACGTCTAACATCTCAAACGACTAAGTGGTTACTGAGGAGAGTGCCTAGTATGTGTATCCATACCAACTTTCAATTAATGTCATTTACAATTGTGTCATTTTCTTTTCTTTGATTTACATTATGTTCTTTACTTTCTTTGCATTTTTCTTTGTTGTTTACTCTTTTGCATTTACTTTCCAACAAATTTTTCTTTTCTTTTATTTAAATTTTGCAATTTTAATTCTTGCACTTTGTCCTTTAAACTTTCATTTCTTTGAAATTCTATTTATCTTTCAAAATTGATTTTCAAAGTTAATTCTTTTCTTGAAGAAATAATAGATTCAAAATTCTGTTACTCTTTGAACGCGTTTTTCTGAATAAACCCGATTTTAAAAAGAACCTTTAGAGGATTCAGATTCTAGTCCCAGATTGTACTTTCAGAATCAAGAGAGTTTTCGATTTCAATTGAAAATTTTCACAACAAACAAATTGGAACGCCAACACTTCAATTCTAACTGGTTTTATCAAACAGTAACATGCGCCGCATGTAATACTTTTCATCACGGACTGTTTATCACTATATCCTGACAACACTGATAACAACCAAGAAAAAAAATTAAAACAAATTGAATTTGAAATTTGAAGAATTTTTAGGAATTAAATACGCATCAAAATAAAAATGAATAAATCTCGAATTAAAACAAAAGTGTTTAAACTTACTGATTATTGGTAAGTCCATTTCATGTACCACTTGTTCAATAAATTTGAAGTCGTCCATATCTGTCATATTTACATCACTAATAACAAGCTCAAACTCATTTCGGTTTTTCTTCAACATTTCTATAGCCTCAATTGACTGAGTAGTTGTAGTAACTGCAGCAACCATGAATCAAAAGTTAGTTAATCATAATACTGTAAGGAAAAGGCCACATGCCGTATCAAAAATCAATTCACCAAATAGTAAGGTGAAATTCTTAGTTGTTATAGTAAGGCGCACAACAACCCAAGAAAACCATCGTAAAAGAGTTCAAAATTTCAAAGGAAAAATCACAATTTAGGAGAATAATAAAGAACATAGTCAGTCTTGAAAAGAAAGAAATTCTTTAATTGAAAACCAAGATATGTAAGCGAAAACATGCAAGAATTTCCAAGAATTCATCCAAGATTACAAGCCAAATCAAAGGAGAATAGAATTGAAAGAATTAGAACGTACCGTGATAATGGCATTTGCGAAGCAGGTTCTCCAAAACTTTTACACCAGTTTAGACGCCGTCAACAGCAAGAACACACATACCCACAGGAAAATGGTTTCCCGCCATATGTTCTTCACCTTCCAAACGATTTCTTGATTCAGAATAACAGAGATCAACAGGGATACAAGTTTCTTGATTCATCACGGACTGTTTATCACTATATCCTGACAACACTGATAATAATGAAACTGACGACAGAGAAAGAAAATTTCTTATTCATATTCACAATATATATGGTTTAAATGTTATGTTGATAATAGAAATTTTATTCTCCACTAGCTAGGTTATTAATATAACGTTTTGTATACTCATTTTATGTTTTATATATCAGTATCAATATTATTAAAAGAATTTGAAATAAAACTATTGTCTTAATTTTATTTACAAATCAAATTTTTACGTTATTCAATGTGTTTCATTTCATATAGAAATTAGATAGTAATGGTGGCATTCTAAAAGCTATATATTCAACGTTGATATATCATCTAAATAAAGAAACCTAACATGTGGAGGTTATGACAAAATTGACAACCAAATTTAAAAGAAATCTTCCCAAGCATCTAGGCATCATTTTTAAGTCACAAAAATAAAGGATTCAACGAGGAGTGTGTATATGGCAGTTATTATGTTTATTTGTTGGTCTAGATATTTTTCAACCACTGATGTATCAAGAAAAACATAACATAACGATTTTTTATAAAATCATGCAATTTACATCTAAGACCCTCCAAAGGAGGACGAACAACACTGCTGGTGGAAGGTATTTTCAAGTAAGTTTTCTTGGAATTGTATTTGAACTCTAACATCCTCTAAAAAATCAGTAACGTCACTTTGGGAAGAAAAATCTACTGTAGATTTCTCACTAGGAAAAATGGAGGAAAAGTTCAAAGAATCGTGAGTATGTTGATCATTGTTGAAAACCTCACTCGATGAAGATGAATGAACAGAAAAGTTGGATAACTGAGTCTGAGTCTCGCTCCAAGCTTCACTAGGCCAATACTCTAATAAATCCGCACAAATGTCAGTGTAAACAAATTCAACATTGACCAAAGAAGCCTCAACGGAAGGATCAAATACTTATGAATTATGTGTTTCTGTGGAGGTGAGAATGTTCTGAGACGGAACAAACGAATTCATTCTTGATAAGTTCATACCATAGGGAGATTTTAATTTGCATGTTCCATAGGATCCATATGATGGGAGTTTGTTTTCTAAAATTCTTCTTGATTCAAATAGGGTTCCAAAATCTCCATATTCATTGATCCAACTCTGTTGAATTGCCTTTTTTAAACTCAATCTATATTTCTGCAATACAAAATGATGGCGGATTTTAATTATCACTGTATTAAATCAAGAAGAATTATTCATGTATTACGTACATATATAACATTAATTAACATTATTCAAATTTTAATTTTAATAAATATAATTTAAAAAATTTTCTCACTCACAAATATTAAAACAAAAACTTATTTGGAAAAAAAATGTAGATCGATCATCAGCATTTTAATCACAAACTAATTTGAAAAGTTATCATAAATAGAAAAATTATAATTTTTACATGGAGATGGCTTGCTACGTGTTCTTTTGTAAGCCCTTCAATATTCATCAACTCTAATAATCTCCTTGGATAAGCCTCTGCAATTGAAGAAACACCATATTAGAATCCAATAATGTCTGTTTAGAAATATCAAACATTTGTTCTCAAATCAAACAAAATTACAAAAAAATATTCATTGTCAAACATAAACTTACTATTGAGTCCAAGTTGATTGACTACGTAAACAAATTTTCTATGCAATTCAGCAGTCAAACTAAACGAGGCTTCTTCCAGGTTGAGGCTTCCTCATTCCTCCCTCCATTCTCTTTATCATGGTGTTCCTTTTGCTCACTTTGTTTCTTCCTCTTTTTACCTACCAATTTATTATGGTCAGGATTGAAGTATGATGTGATGATACTTTGAACATCTTTCCTGACATACTATAGATTTTCTCTTTATTGGTAGCTATATCTTGATACTTCCCATCATTATTTTTCCTTACTACATGTTGTCATATGTTGCCCAACACTTCAATTCTAACCGGTTTTATCAAACAGTAACATGTGCCGCATGTAATACTTTTCATCACAGACTGTTTATCACTATATCCTGACAACACTGATAACAACCAAGAAAAAAAATTAAAACAAATTGAATTTGAAATTTGGAAAATTTTCATGAATTAAATACCCATCAAAATAAAAATAAATAAATCTCGAATTAAAACAAAAGTGTTTAAACTTACTAATTATTGGTAAGTCCATTTCATGTACCACTTGTTCAATAAATTTGAAACCGTCCATATCTGTCATATTTACATCACTAATAACAAGCTCAAACTCATTTCGGTTTTTCTTTAACATTTCTATAGCCTCAATTGCCTGAGTAGTTGTAGTAACTGCAACAACCATGAATCAAAAGTTAGTTAATCATAATACTGTAAGGAAAAGGGCACATGCCGTATCAAAAATCAATTCACCAAATAGTAAGGTGAAATTCTTAGTTGTTATAGTAAGGCGCACAACAACCCAAGAAAACCATCGTAAAAGAGTTCAAAATTTCAAAAGAAAAATCACAATTTAGGAGAATAATAAAGAACATAGTCAGTCTTGAAAAGAAAGAAATTCTTTAATTGAAAACCAAGATATGTAAGTGAAAACATGCAAGAATTTCCAAGAATTCATCCAAGATTACAAGCCAAATCAAAGGAGAATAGAATTGAAAGAATTGGAACGTACCGTGATACTAGCATTTGCGAAGCAGGTTCTCCAACACTTTTAGACCAGTTTGGTCACCGTCAACAGCAAGAACACACATACCCACAGGAAAATAGTTTTCCGCCATATGTTATTCACCTTCCAAACGATTTCTTGATTCAGAATAACAGAGATCAACAAAGCGATCGAGAATAATGCAGGAGGTAATACTATTTTTAGGGCCTCTTTCTCTCAACAAATAAATAACGTAGCAGAAGAATTGGGAGGAGAAAGAGACCTGGAGACAAAGTAAAACTAGAATTTAACAAAAGTTTAAGAATAAAACAGACGATAGAGAAAGAAAAATTCTTATTCATATTCACAATATATATGGTTTAAATGTTATGTTGATAATAGAAATTTTATTCTCCACTAGCTAGGTTATTAATATAATGTTTTGTATACTCGTTTTACGTTTTATATATCAGTATCAATATTTTTAAAAGAAATTGAAATAAAACTATTGTCTTAATTGTATTTACAAATCAAATTTTTTCTTTATTCAATGTGTTTCATTTCATATAGAAATTAGATAGTAATGGTGGCATTCTAAAAGATATATATTCAATGTTGATATATCATCTAAAGAAAGAAACCTAACATGTGGAGGTTATGACAAAATTGACAACCAAATTTAAAAGAAATCTTCCCAAGCATCTAGGCATCATTTTAAAGTCACAAAAATAAAGGATTCAACGAGGAGTGTGTATATGGCAGTTATTATGTTTATGTGTTGGTCTAGATATTTTTCAACCACTGATGTATCAAGAAAAACAAAACATAATGATTTTTTTATAAAATCATGCAATTTACATCTAACATCCTCCAAAGGAGGACCAACAACACTGCTGGTGGAAGGTATTTTCAAGTAAGTTTTCATGGCATTGTATTTGAACTCTAACATCCTCTAAAAAATCAACAACTTCACTTTGGGAAGAAAAATCTACTGTAGATTTCTCACTAGGAAAAATAGAGGAGGAAAAGTTCAAAGAATCGTGAGTATGTTGATCATTGTTGAAAACCTCACTCGGTGAATATGAATGAACAGAAAAGTTAGATAACTGAGTCTAAGTCTCGCTCCAAGCTTCATTAGGCCAATACTCTAATAAGTCAGCACAAATGTCAGTGTCAACATATTAAACATTGACCAAAGAGGCCTCTACGGAAGAATGAAATACTTCTGAATTCTGTGTTTCTGTGGAGGTGAGAATGTTCTGAGACGGAACAAATGAATTCATTCTTGATAAGTTCACACCATAGGGAGAGTTCAGCTTGCATGTTCCATAGGATCCATATGATGGGAGTTTTTTTTCTAAAATTCTTCTTGGTTCAAATAGGGTTCCAAAATCTGCATATTCTTTGGTCCAACTCTGTTGAATTGGCTTTTTCAAACTCAATTTATATTTCTGCAATACAAAATGATAGCGGATTTTTATTTATCACTGTATTAAATCAAGAAGAATTATTTGTGACACCCTTCTACCCCAATCTCTTATACATTCATCAAATTGAAATATTAAGGAAAAGTTATGGACCACATCGGGTAAAAGGTTCACATTTCTCTCCTTAAAACGTCATTTGATTCAAAGTCAACTCAATTTAAATAAAAGGTAAAATCAACAGTTTTCAAAAGCTAAAACATCAAAATATCAACATCTTAAATATCTCACTTGGCCATGTAAGGCACTTAAAACAGTTTTCCCTAACTTCTACTCAATAACATGAATAAAAGTAAACTCCTAATACTAAGCCCTGAATGTCACAAGTATCAGAGTGAGACCCCGCCATTTCAATACTCGACACATTGAGTGTCATCTTCATCACCTATAAAATAACCACAGAGAGTACGGTGAGGAAAAGAACACCAACTCATACATGCATGCAGAAGGCTACCCTATCCTCACTCAACACATAGTCATATTCATTAATTTCATCACATAATCATCATCAATCATTTCATCTCACACTTTTATTATTCAACATATTAACTCATCACAATTATATAAGTCACACTTCACAAATCATTAAGGACACACTCTCCATACTCAACACATAACACTCATAACATAAATTCACATTTCAACAGCATCATAAAATGCAATATATGTTCACTCTATGATCATGCACACCAAAACTCATCCTAAGGATCATGACTCGGAACTCCGCACAATGGGCGCACCTAATCAATCCTCTTAGTTGTTACCAATGATGGCCCTACTGTTAACGCCCTCTCTTGTCTGATAGGTTTCACAACACCCCTCTCTTGGGCTCGTGCAAAGACATCTGCCCCGCAATGATGGCCCTACCGTTAAATGCCCTCTCTTGGCCGATATGTTGCACAACACCCCTCTCTTGGGCTCGTGCATTGAATGTCCCCATCATGGTCAATGCACCCCCTCTATGGGCCCATGCATCTCATGTCTCACACCTCATAAGATTACGCTTAATGCAATTATCATCATACATCATATCTCTCACATAATCTCTATGCACAATGCATAATCATCAATTCACATATATCTCATACAATCTCTATACTCAAGACATCATCACCAATTCACATATATCTCATACATTCTCTACACTCAAAACATCATCATCAATTTCACATATATCTCATACAATCTCTATTATTCTCATCACACCATATCATATAACAATTAGTCGAACATAGGATATCACAGAAAACATTCACATCACAATACTCATTCCACAATTAACACACTTTAAACATTCAATTTAATCTCTCAATTCCACAAACAAAGTATATAATTAAAGGATCACAATCATTACAAAAACAACACTATCATACTCATTTTTGACCTGGTAATCAATTACCACACAGCTGTAATCGATTACCAGAGACCGTTACTCAATTTTGGAATCTTAAAGTTTTAAGCTTAATGACCTTGGTGCACTAATTTGGAAATATCTAGAGTTCTAGGTGTCCAATTAAGATAATTCCACTTCTATTAGAAAGTTAAGATCCAGGGCTTCAGTTTGATATGCTATATGATAGTATTCCGAGCTCATTTTCACCCTTAACAGACACATTCTTTTCCAGGCGAGAAAGTTGTCAAAGCCTGGTAATCGATTACCACACAACTGTAATTGATTACCAGCAACTCAACTCCCTGGTAATCGATTACAGGCACCTTGTAATCGATTACCAGCAACTCAAACTCACCCAAACGCTGCCCAGAAAACCCTGTAATCAATTACAGACTGATGTAATCGATTACTGGCGACTCGAGAACGTTGTTCTTGCGATTTTTACCCCTTTTAAACCCTTTTCTTCAACCCCTAATCAATCCTCATTGTTAATACTTCAATCCCACACGTTTTTATCGAATAAATTCAATGAAAACATCAATCTTTACTACAAATTAACACATCTAATCCATTATGGTTCCTCATCAATCAACCCTTATTTATCCCTTTTCGCTATTCTCGCTACCATCACCCAATTCATCAAGATTAACACGTTTAAACATTAAAGCAAACAAATTTTCATCATACAACACACAATGCACATAACAAATTCGAATTTAAAAGTTTTAGAGGGTCTTATGGTTTCCCTCACTACCCAAGCACCCCAACATACACGCATAAGCAGGACCCTTTCCCTCGTACCTTAGAGACGACGATCGACAATGAATGGCTGACCTCCCTTGATGATCTACCTTGCAACACCTTCTCTTTGTGGAGTCGCTTCTCTCCTCCCCTAGGGTTTGGTTATCTAACGTTTGAAAACTAATGGGGTGAAATAGATAACCCTTCCCCTATTTAAACATCTAATTAGGCTGGGCCTACTCCAACCCACCCACCCCCTTATTAATTAATTAATTAAAATGATTTTTGATTAATAATAATTAAAGATAATAATAATAATACTATTATTTCTTCCTTTTATTTTATTTTATTTGTTCTACAAATTTTAGGATGTTACATTATTCATGTATTACGTACATATATAACACTAATTAACATTATCCAAATTTTAATTTTAATAAATATAATTTAAAAAATTTTCTCACTCACAAATATTAAACCAAAAACTTATTTGCAAAAAAATGTAGATCGATCATCAGCATTTTAATCACAAACTAATTAGAAAAATTATCATAAATAGAAAAATTATAATTTGTACATGAAGATGGCTTGCTACGTGTTCTTTTGTAAGCACTTCAATATTCATCAACTCTAATAATCTCCTTGGATAAGCCTCTGCAATTGAAGAAACACCATATTAGAAGCCAATAATGCCTGTTTAGAGATATCAAACATTTGTTCTCAAATCAAACAAAATTACATAAAAATATTCATTGTCAAACATAAACTTACTATTGAGTCCAAGTTGATTGACTGCGTAAACAAATTTTTTATGCAGTTCAGCAGTCCAAACTAAATGAGGCTTCTTCCAAGTTGAGGCTTCCTCATTCTTCCCTCCATTCTCTTTATCATGGTGTTCCTTTCGCTCACTTTGTTTCTTCGTCTTTTTACCTACTAATTTATTATGGTCAGGATTGAAGAATGATGTGATGATACTTTGAACATCTTTCCCGCCATATTATAGATTTTCTCTTTAAAGGCAGCCATATCCTGATGCTTCCCATTATTATTTTTCCTTACTACATGTTGTCATATGTTTCCCAACACTTCAATTCTAACTGGTTTTATAAAACAGTGACATGCACCGCATGTAATACTTTTCATCGCCGACTATTTATCACTATATCCTGACAACACTGATAATAACCAAGAAAAAAATTAAAACAAATTGAATTTGAAATTTGGAGAATTTTCATGAATTAAATACACATCAAAATAAAAATAAATAAATCTCGAATTAAAACAAAAGTGTTTAAACTTACTGATTATTGGTAAGTCCATTTCAAGTACCACTTGTTCAAAAAATTTGAAATGGTCCATATCTGTCATATTTACATCACTAATAACAAGCTCAAACTCATTTCGGTTTTTCTTCAACATTTCTCGAGCCTCAATTGTCTGAGTAGTTGTAGTAACTGCAAGAACCATGAATCAAAAGTTAGTTAATCATAATACTGTAAGAAAAATGCCACATGTCGTATCAAAAATCAATTAACCAAATAGTAAGGTGAAATTCTTAGTTGTTATAGTAAGGCGCACCACAACCCAAGAAAACCATCGTAAAAGAGTTCAAAATTTCAAAGAAAAAATCACAGTTTAGGAGAATAATAAAAAACATAGTTAGTCTTGCAAAGAAAGAAATTCTTTAATTGAAAACCAAGATATGTAAGCGAAAACATGCAAGAATTTCCAAGAATTCATCCAAGATTACAAGCCAAATCAAAGGAGAATAGAATTGAAAGAATTAGAAAGTACCATGATACTGGCATTTGCGAAGCAGGTTCTCCAACACTTTTAGACCAGTTTGGTCGCCGTCAACAGCAAGAACACACGTACCCACAGGAAAATGGTTTCCCGCCATATGTTCTTCACCTTCCAAACGATTTCTTGATTCAGAATAACAGAGATCAACAGAGCGATCGAGAAGAATGCAGGAGGTAATACTGTTTTTAGGGCCTCTTTCTCTCAACAAAGAAATAATGCAACAGAAGAATTGGGAGGAGAAAGAGACCTGGAGACAAAGTAAAACTGGAGTTTACCAAAAGTTTTAGAATAGAATTGACGACAGAGAAAGAAAATTTCTTATTCATATTAACAATATATATGGTTTAAATGTTATGTTGATAATAGAAATTTTATTCTCCACTAGTTAGGTTATTAATATAATGTTTTGTATACTCATTTTATGTTTTATATATCAGTATCAATATTATTAAAAGAATTTGAAATAAAACTATTATCTTAATTGTATTTACAAATCAAAATTTTACTTTATTAAATGTGTTTCATTTCATATAGAAATTAGATAGTAATGGTGGCATTCTAAAAGATATATATTCAACGTTGATATATCATCTAATGAAAGAAACCTAACATGTGGAGGTTATGACAAAATTGACAATTGTAACATCCCAAACTAAGGCTTAGGAATTTTAAAAAAAAGGTTTAGGTTATGGTTTTAGCCAAGGGTTAGAGAATTAGGAACGTAATGAGGAATTGGAGCTTAAGATGTGAAATTAGGAGGCGAGTTGGTAATTTAATTAGAGTGGGGGAAGGGTTTGGATGAGAAGAACTAAGTTAGAAGAAGGTTTTCATGGAGAGGAATTAGGTTTAAGAAGGAGAGAATTGAATCGGAGCCAAGAGGGGCACAAACCGAGGTTATTGCTTAATTTTGGGTTTTTGCCTAATGACCTTGGTGTACTAATTTGCAAATATCTAGAGTTGTGGATGTCCAATTTGGGTGATTCCACTTTCATTAGAAAGCTTATTTTCGGGGCTTCAGTTTGATATATTATATGATAGCATTCTGAGCTTGTTTGCACCTAGCAAGTTTACGCGCTACAGCGTGCAGAGTGCGCTGGAGCGCGCCCCAGCACACTAAAAGTGCGCCCCAGCGCACACAGTGCAGCAGCGTTTTTAAAATCGCGATTTCTCCCTTCTTCTTCCATTTTTCTTCATTTCTCCAAGTTCCTAGAGAGATAGGGAGAGGGTTTTAGTGAGAGAAAGCTTAGGGAAGGAGGAAGGAAGCTAAACTTGAGGATTTCATCACCTTTGAAGGGCTTGGGATCATCTTCATCCTTCTCTTTCACCTCCATTCCTCCATCTTCTTCCTCCTCTTCCTGCATTGTTGCTCCTTTGAGGTGGGTGTGGTTCTCACTCACTTGTTTCATGATTGTTCTCCTATGTATGCTCCCTATTCTTTCTCCCCTTGCTATTATTGATGATTATGCTTAAGTTTATGCTAAACCTAGGGTTGATTGCTAGATTAATTGAATATATGAATTGTTGGCCAAACCCTAGGTTAGGAAATTGGGGATTTGAGGATTTTCTTGTATGATGGATGATTGAGCCTTGATTATGTGATTATTGGAGGTTAAAAATAGGATTTATGTATGGATTGCTTTGGATTGCTTGATTTTGAATAAGCCCATGGTTAGAGGATTTGGGGGTTTCATGAAATTGAAGGTTTGACATGTTGATTATGCCTACAATTGCTTATGTTCATACTTATTATCATGTTTATGCACTGAATGAATGTTTGTACATGTTTCTAACCCCCACCATGTTCATGGAAAATGTTTTGGGTCTTTGACCTCATGATAATGGTAAACGAAAATGATTTGGGTCTTTGGACCTCATGGAAATGGTAATGGGTCTCATGACCTCACGAAAATATCTTGGGTCTTTAGACCTCATGTAAATAATCATGTTTTGGTCCCTGGACTCATGTTTTTGAGACTCTATCTCCGGTCCTTGGACTCAAGTTAATTAAGCAAGATTTGGTCCATGGACTCATGTTTTAAGGCCTTACTTGGTCCATGGACTCATGTTAAAGAAATAAAACTTTGTTTGAATCTATCACAGTTAATGGGTTAAGGTCTTATGGCCTTCAGGGCCGACGGTCTCTATTAGTCTGAGTTCAGTCTAGCCTCACAGATAAGTGGAAAGACCCCTTGAGTGTTGGGTAAAACACTTCATGAGTGACCCTGCATTTATGATTGTCATTTGATGGCTAACATTACATGTCTTGAATTACCATTATGAATGTTTTTCTAAATTTAACAAGTTTACCATTATGAACGTTTTTTTCTAAATTTATTAAGTGATACTATATTGTTGTATATCATGTGCTTTGCCTCCCCACACCGCACACACAATTACCTCGCTCACTGGGACGTAGTCTCATCCCACGCTAGGGGAATTACTTTCAGTTGTGCAGGTTGTTGTACAGGCTTTTGACGGAAGAGTAGAGGACTCAATTGAAGTAAAATATTAAGGATTGTATTTGAGAATTAGATGTTCATTGATGTATTAATGTAGATACTTTGGTTTGGCCATGGAGGCCTTATTGTAGATTGATACTATATGGTGATGTTATAAACTGTACTGGTACTTTTCTGAGTTTCAGGTGAAGTTGTAAAATTGGGAAATGTCCAATTTTCAGGGGAAACTCTGCCGGATTTCCGGTAGGAGTTTTATGAACCATAACACTTCAAAGTGTAGGTTCTTCCCCTAGATTCTTAATTAAGAATTAATATTGAAAATTATGATGTATGAATTTTGTGGAAGCCTAAGCAAATGTTGGATTGCTTAAGCATTGCGTGATTTGTATATCGATACACAAAATGCGCGAAATAATTTCAGAAATTCGGAATAATGTTTCAACAAGCATCTAGGCATCATTTTTAAGTCACAAAAATAAAGGATTCAACGAGGAGTGTGTATATGGCAGTTATTATGTTTATTTGTTGGTCTAGATATTTTTCAACCACTGGTGTATCAAGAAAAACATAACATAATGATTTTTTATAAAATGATGCAATTTACATCTAACATCCTCCAAAGGAGGACCAACAACACTGCTGGTGGAAGGTATTTTCAAGTAAGTTTTCTTGACTTTGTATTTGAACTCTAACATCCTCTAAAAATCAGTAACGTCACTTTGGGAAGAAAAATCTACTGTAGATTTCTCACTAGGAAAAATGGAGGAGGAAAAGTTCAAAGAATCGTGAGTATGTTGATCATTGTTTAAAACCTCACTCGATGAAGATGAATGAACAGAAAAGTTAGATAACTGAGTCTGAGTCTCGCTCCAAGCTTCATTAGGCCAATACTCTAATAAATCAGCACAAATGTCAGTGTCAACAGATTCAACATTGACCAAAGAAGCCTCAACAGAAGAATGAAATACTTCTGAATTCTGTGTTTCTGTGGAGGTGAGAATGTTCTGAGACGGAACAAACGAATTCATTCTTGATAAGTTCATACCATAGGGAGAGTTCATCTTGCATGTTCCATAGGATCCATATGATGGGAGTTTGTTTTCTAAAATTCTTCTTGATTCAAATAGGGTTCCAAAATCTCCATATTCTTTGATCCAACTCTGTTGAATTGGCTTTTTCAAACTCAATCTATATTTCTGCAATACAAAATGATAGCGGATTTTTATTTATCACTGTATTAAATCAAAAAGAATTATTCATGTATTACGTACATATATAATATTATTTAACATTATTCAAATTTTAATTTTAATAAATATAATTTAAAAAAATTTCTCACTCACAAATATTACACCAAAAACTTATTTGCAAAAAAATGTAGATCGATCATCAGCATTTTAGTCACAAACTAATTTGAAAAATTATCGTAAATAGAAAATTATAATTTGTACCTGGAGATGGCTTGCTACGTGTTCTTTTGTAAGCCCTTCAATATTCATCAACTCTAATAATCTCCTTGGATAAGCCTCTGCAATTGAAGAAACACCATATTATAAGCCAATAATGCCTGTTTAGAGATATCAAACATTTGTTCTCAAATCAAACAAAATTACATAAAAATATTCGTTGTCAAACTTAAACTTACTATTGAGTCCATGTTGATTGACTGTGTAAACAAATTTTCTATGCAGTTCAGCAGTCCAAACTAAACGAGGCTTCTTCCTAATTGAGGCTTCATCATTCTTCCCTACATTCTCTTTATCATGGTGTTCCTTTTGCTCACTTTGTTTCTTCCTCTTTTTACCTACCAGTTTATTATGGTCAGGATTGTTGTATGATGTGATGATACTTTGAACATCTTTCCCCGCCATATTATAGATTTTCTCTTTATTGGCAGCCATATCTTGATGCTTCCCATCAATATTTTTCCTTACTACATGTTGTCATATGTTGCCCAACACTTCAATTCTAACTGGTTTTATCAAACAGTAACAGCGTCGCATGTAATACTTTTCATCACTGACTGTTTATGACTATATCCTGACAACACTGATGACAACCAAGAAAAAAATTAAAATAAATTGAATTTGAAATTTGGAGAATTTTCATCAATTAAGTACACATCAAAATAAAAAGAAATAAATATCAAATTAAAACAAAAGTGTTTAAACTTACTGATTATTGGTAAGTCCTTTTCAATTACCACTTGTTCAATAAATTTGAAACCGTCCATATATTTCATATTTACATCACTAATAACAAGCTCAAACTCATTTTTGTTTTTCCTTAACATTTCTAGAGCCTCAATTGCCTGAGTAGTTGTAGTAACTGCAACAACCATGAATCAAAAGTTAGTTAATCATAATACTGTAAGGAAAAGGCCACATGTCGTATCAAAAATCAAATCACCAAATACTAAGGTGGAATTCTTAGTTGTTATAGTAAGGCGCACAATAACCCAAGAAAACCATCGTAAAAGAGTTCAAAATTTCATAGAAAAAATCACAGTTTAGGAGAATAATAAAAAGCATAGTCAGTCTTGCAAAGAAAGAAATTCTTTAATTGAAAACCAAGATATGTAAGCGAAAACATGCAAGAATTTCCAAGAATTCATCCAAGATTACAAGCCAAATCAAAGGAGAATAGAATTGAAAGAATTAGAACATACCATGATACTGGAATTTGCGAAGCAGGTTCTCCAACACTTTTAGACCAGTTTGGTCGCCGTCAACAGCAAGAACACTCATACACACAGGAAAATGGTTTCCCGCCATATGTTCTTCACCTTCCAAACGATTTCTTGATTCAGAATAACAGAGATCAACAGAGCGATCGAGAAGAATGCAGGAGGTAATACTGTTTTTAGGGCCTCTTTCTCTCAACAAAGAAATAATGCAGCAGAAGAATTGAGAGGAGAAAGAGACCTGGAGTCAAAGTAAAACTGGAGTTTAACAAAAGTTTAAGAATGAAACTGATGACAGAGAATGAAAATTTCTTATTCATATTCACAATCTATATGGTTTATATGTTAAAATTGGTACATATGTAGTTAGAAACGATTGTGGTCTAGCGGTATTGCACCTAGTTCATAATACCTAGCGAGCGTCATAATATCTTAAATGCAGCTAGGCTTCACAAAACTTAACGAACATCATAATACCCTAAATGCAGGAATACTAGGCTTCATAATACCTAGTTGGCGTCTCAATACCCTAAATGCAGGAAACTAGGTCTCACAATACCAATTGGGCATCACAATACCCTAAATGAAATAAAGATGAATGCAATGGAGATTAATGTGAAAATTTTTGTGATTGCATGTTGATTTTTTTAAATTATTTCCAAATTTGAGAGAGATTTGGAGAGAAGACATTTCTAAGATTTTTATTTAAAATTTACCATCATATCATAATACTTATTTGTCTGTTTAATGATGAAGCGGGAAGCTTCATGTTAAAAGGCTAAAAAGTATGTTTTGGAAGGTAACAACACAAATTAGATATGACATCAGTCCCCAAGTAAAGTATCAAGTGCTCATGGACTTTCAATAAGAGAAAAAGGGATAATAACTGACCTTGTATTAAAGAGATTCCAAACTCTGTATCTACTTCTTTTCAACTATATCTCACTTTGAATTTCCAATGTGAAAACTGATCATAAACTTCCGAATTAAAGAGATTTTTCAATCTATCACTCCTTCTTTTCATCTCTTTCAATTTTTTCCCTTTCTTTCTCTTTTTTATTTCTTTTCTTGGAACATACGTACTAATAGTCTCAAATAACTTTGTCCCAAAATTAAAGCTTAAGAAAGTAATGATCACTAATCATTGATCAAAATGGAATTTATTAGGCTTGTAAAGTGGTCAATGGTTAAAAGGGTAATGGAAAAAAAAGGGTATCAAAAGCTCAAATAAATATTTAAAGGTTAATCAAGAGAAAGGATCTCTAGCACAAGGATTCACTCCACCAAGCTTTTCTTTTTTTCTTTTTTTCTTTCCTTTTTTCATTTTGATTTTCTTCTTCTTTTTTTTTTTAATGTAGAAGGGAAATCACATCTTCCAAACCAAGTAAAAAAATGGCATTAGCCCCCATTGTGAAATTGATGACATCATAACTACCAATACGACACCAGCTCCCAGTGTAGGAGTGGCAACATCTCTAATTAAATGAATGAAAACATTGTGCTAACCCCCAATATAAGGGTAATCCTTGTCTTTGGTTATTGAACAAAAGAAATGTCTTCTTAAGCTCAAAGTGGGTGGCAATCGATAATTTTTAATTTTTATTGAGGAAAGAGAATCATGGTCAAACTTCATTTCAAATCATGATTGTTTATTTTTAAAAGCCTACTTTTAGGACACATTTTTATGAATTTTGAACATATGATCCTTTTTATTTCACCCCATTTTTTCATCATCATTTTTTCATTCTCTCTCTTTTTTTTTTGCAAGATGGAGCTATAGATGAAAAACCACAATTGCATTACCGATGATACAAACCAATATCTCCAATACACAAAATACTCTAGTAAATCCTCCACTCAGTGCCTAAGAAACACATTATTTGTATTCGCCCATCCAAACTACTCACTTTGATACCATTGGCTACATCCCCTACCTTGCACAAAGACTTTCAAGAGGTCTAGGATTTATTTAAAATTCACCAACTCCTTGATTCTATGCTCTAGAGAGCATGGTTAAGGTTAAAATTTAGTTTAGCTAGGGTTGTTGGCCATTGATCGGTGAGAAGTATCCAATTAGTGAGAACGAGAATTAATTTGGATTTGGCTGGGAACAAACTTATGATGAGGTGTTGTGGTGAAATTTAAAAAAATTAAACTTGGAAAATGTAACCCAAAACCTATATTTCTCTCAAATTTTTTTTGCAAACTTTCGGTGAAAAATATAAGAAATGATTTTTTAATGTTGAAACCATCAAGTTTTTTCTTTATTATTATGACAAGAAATGTACTTTTTCTTTCTTTTTATGGTGAAAAAATGTTAGTGTGGGAAAAAATGCACAATTTTTTAAGATGTTAAATTTGAAACTTATTACAATAACAAGAATTGAATTTTTTTTTGTTTTTTTTATAATGACATGAAATGCAAAGAGTTTTTCTTAATGTTAAAACCATCTGAAATATTTTCTTTTTTTCTTTTTTGCAATGAGAAACAAGGAAATGACATTATGATAAACAATGAAACAAAAAAATGAGGAAAAATATGAATTTTTTTTTCGTTTTTATGACAAGTAAAATAAAGTTTTCTTATTTTTTTTTTATTTTTTCCATTCCCGGAAAACACATTAAATAATATTTTTTCTTAAGGACAAACTATGCAATGAATCACAATGATGAATAATTTTTTTTTATGATAATAAATGCAAACATTTTCTTCAATGAATGAAATCTACTTTGAAAAAGATTTTTTTATTAATAAGTAGTTTTTTTGTTATAGAATAAAAAAATAAAATAAGTTACAAGTTGTTTTTGTTATAATGATAAGTAGTGCAAAATGTTTGATGAAAAATGGAGAATATATTTTTTATTATTTCTTATATCACTATGTAATAAAAAAATGTAAAAAGTTAGAACGATAAAATATTTTTTGAATTTATATTTTCTAAATTAAACAAATGATAAAAGGTGAAATTATGCATGGATTTTATTAATTTCTTTTTTTTATAAAATAAGAGATAAAAAAATTATGCTCATGTTTTTTTCGCACACAAGGGAAAGCAAGGGTCATAGATTCTAAAGTTCAACCCCTATAAGGGTGGTCGACTAGGTTCATCTACTTATATAGGGAGTGCTACATATGCCAACTAAGCTTTTTATTTTCTTTTTTTATGCTACTTTAATGCAAACTAAGTTTTAATTTAAAAAAATTAAAATGATAGGATGCCTTATGCATGGACTCATGATTGATTTGTATAACATGCAAAGAATGAACACAATGGATACGAAGATTTTTTAATGAGATGCACGTTATGCCAATGTGGGAATGATTATATACCAATGATACAACATGAAACATGATACGTAATGAACTCCAACTAAATGAATGAAAAACATATTGAAGAAGTTTTGTTTTTTAACAATACATGCTAATGATTTTATGTAAAATAAATAAAAATAACAAGAAGAAAGATTCGCTCCTTTGTGACCTAGTATGGCAATATCCTATGATAAGATGGTCACGACTCTTTAATATGGTATAAGATCTCATTCCGGAATATTGAACACAACAATGAGTAATTGTTGGCTATGGAACATTCGTGAAAAAGGTCACGCTCTAGATTAAGTTCTCACGATAACCAAACAGAAAGTACATCCGAAATGGCTACCACTACACAAATTGCCACCTATCTTATGTTTCACTCGGGCTCGGGTAAAGAACCCACTCAAAGTGTGTGCTCAAAGTGATAGTGTTATGTGTGAAAGGAGCATACAAAACACGAGACACAAAAAAAAACTATAAAACAAATCCCTCCAACCTGCACAATAATAAAAAATCCAATCAAAACCGATGATCATCTACCCTAAGGTTTATATTATAATATATTCATATTTAAAATTTAAAATATCTACAACAATGGACATGTAATACAAAGTATTCACTAGATATTGATAAACAAAGGAGTAAACAAAGAAGTAAAAGCTCACAAATTTGCACAATTAAAACAAAGAGACTTGACTATCTAATAAGTTCCCAGTGGAATCGTTATCTATAGCAACGCATTTTTATAAAATAAAATAGAGAACAAGGAATTAGTACTAATTTTATTAAGGGAAAAATTAGAAAACCCAAAAAATATATGATTTGCTTAAACATAAGTTAGGTTCGGGAGTTGGTTATGCACAGAGAATGGTGGAGACTAAACCCCACAACATTCCTGATACTTCCACTAAAAAATGGTTACCTTAATTTTAACTGTGCAAATTATTAATGAGCTTTTAAATGTTTGCAATAATCCAAAATAAAAAAGTTATTTACAATTTGAAATGTAGTTACTGATTATTTGCAATGATTAATTATGGAAATCATCAATGTGACTTGACATGGTTTATTTCTGCTCCTACGTATCCTGACCCACAATGTAATGAGAAACTCAAAAGTCATGTAGTTCTTTTAAACTTTCAATCCAACGGTGGATAATAAAATACAATTATATGAAAAATAGTTATTCAACGGTGTAACACTTGGTGTAACTCACATTGATGTAAGTTGAACCCTTTTATATATATATATATATATATATATATGGGACTTATCATGTGACAAGAAATGTTTAATGTGATAAATAGGAACATTTAATAATAGTCATTAGATTTAGTTTAATGGATGGGATTATATCTTAAAATTAAAGAGTCACGTGACTAGTAATTTCTCTCCCCTTTTCCATTGCTTGTTCTTCGTCAGGATCCCTAACCAAGAGCCATGACTGCAACATGTAACTACCCTCAACACCCTTCTTCAATTCACCAACCAGACATGTCATCCCACTTCCGTGCCTCTTGGGGGGTTTTCAACATCGTTAATTTCTTATAAGTGATCCAAGCTATATTGACTTCATCCTGTTTTGTGTGCACTCCCGCAACCATTTGATGCCTAATTTGTTGTTTTAGAGTTACAAATCCTCGCTCTTACCTCTCCCAATCACCCAATCTGAATATAAATGAAGTTTTAAAATTAATTATTGGTAAATGGGTAAAAAATAGGGTCTTTCAGAATTTGAATTTTCTACTATAAGTTCTATACTGTTGTATATATAGGGAACTTGCATTATCACCAATAAAAAAATTGATGATGGTGAGGTAAATGCTAAAAATGATAAGGTGAATGCCCAGTTACAAAGAAAGTGATAGTCACGATGGAGAGGGAAGGAATAAGTGGTGCAAGAAAAGAACAACATATTTCAAGTGAATACAATCCAAGGGGAAGAGGATGCAAAGCCATGACTTATGAAAAAGGGGAAAGAAAACTCTGGGAAAGAAAAGAGGAAACATGCTTACGGTTTGTAGGGAAAGAGAAAAAGAGGATTTTTATTTTAAAGAGTAATCTAGACCATTAATTAGAATCTAATGGTTATTATCAAATGTTCTCATTTCTCACAATAAACAAGTGTTCTCACTTGATATATTCCCTATATAATTAGAATCCAATGATTATTATCTAATGTTTTCATTTATCACAATAAACAAGTGTTCTCTTTAGGGTTTAGGGTTTAGAGAGAGATAATTTAATAGGTATGTGTAACATCCCAAAAATCAGGACCTAGAGAATACAGTGGAAGTCTTAGGCTGTGAATCCCAACACAAGAAGGAAGTTAGAAGTAAAATGAGGACTTAGGGGTTTGAGGAGAAAATAAGACAAGATTTAAGGTATTGGTCAAGAGTTGTGAGTTTTAGGAAATTGAGACGGGAAACCAAGTATTACGCCAAACATAACTGTAGATTTAACTTAGGAGGAGTCACACCCAAAGGTGGAGAGGCTAGCTAGGTCAAGAGGTGAGGAAGGAAGTAGAGGCTTCGGAATGAGGGAATTGGATTGAATTGATGATGTTACATCATTGTTCACATGAAGTGTATCACGTTGGACATCAATCAAGGTTGTTGCTTAATTTTGGATTTAAAGCCTAATGACCTTTGTGCACTAATTCGATGATATCTAGAGTTGCAGGTGTCCGATTTAGGTGATTCAACTTGCATTAGAAAGCTAAGATCCGGGACTTTAGTTTGATATGTTATACGATAGTATTCCAATCTCATTTGAACCTCCAAATAGTCTCTTTCTCGCTCAAGCAAGAAATCTCTCGCTTGAACGAGGATATCAACAGAAACAAGGGAAATTGCTCTGGTTTTCTCGCCCAAGCGAGTGAGAAAATAGAGTCAGAATGGGGCTCTATGGAGTGGAAATCTCACTCAGCCTCGCTTGAGCGAGAGCGCGCGAGCAGGGTTCCTTAAAAACACTTTTAGGGCCCATTTCTCTCACTTTCTTCACACCTCACACTTCTAGAGAGAGAGAGAGAAGGAGGGAGATAGAGAGAACCTGATGAAAAAAGGATTAAGTAGTTGTTTAATTTTTTTACCTAATAATAGGCAGCCAGAATTATTTAATTTGGTGGGCTGCATATTATAATTTTGGGCAGTTACATTTAGATTTTTTTTAAGGCTGCCAATAATTTATTTAATTAGAGTTTTAATTTTGTAACCTTTCCTGAATGCCAAGGGGCTATATATAGTGCCCAGCCAAGGCATAGGAAATCAGATTTTGATGGTGAAGAAAACTCAGTTTTTAGAGAAGTGATTTCTCTCAGGTTCTTGTTAACCCAGAATTTGAGATTTATCAAAGGATTTCCACCCCTTTGTGTGTTCAATCTGCCGGGCTTATCTTCCATCCTTGGGAGTGTGACGCCTCTATCGATTCCATTCCATTTCTTTCATCTCCATTATCATATAATTCTGCCCAATTTTTATCCTAATATGTGCGTTGTTTATTGTTCAAGAATTATATCAATTTTCTTCCATTTCTTTCTTAATCTCTTCCGCATCAAATCTGCTCCCATTTTATAGTTTTTGAGCGCCGAGTTTCTACAAAAACTGCACCTTAATTTCCTCTGATTAAATTGCATGCTAACTGCACATTATTCCATCCTAATTGGACACTTGTTATGAAAGTAAATCTGCACCAATTTGAGTTCATGTTATGCGCAGATTTTGAATTACAAAATTGCACCAATTCTGAATGTTTAATAAGCATACTGCACATTTCTTTCTTCCAATATAATTGGTCAATTTAGTTGCATTGTGTGTTGATTTTTTTTATTCCAAAAACTGAACCTTTATTCAATCACTTTGCACGTTGTTTTGGAAAAAGATTCTGCACCTAATTGAATATTTGATTCACACAGAATTGGTTATAAATTGATATCTTTCATCCTTTCTAATTGTCTTTCAATTTTTGTTGCCCGCTTACTGTTTGATAAATTGTTTCCTCTCTGTTCAAGGCAGCCATTATAATTCCTAGAGGTCCTACTCAGAATCCTAAACCACCCCCTGGATTCACATCATTTGGTAATCAGAGCTCCAGTTCTAGGAATTGCAAGGCTGGACTCTTGGTAATTTCTTTCCTTGATTTTAATCATACCATCATATTACCTTATTGTGTTTGGTCATAGGCTGAACCATTGCAAAAGTTAGGCCTTGAAAACAATTGAAAATTCTGAAAATAAAAAAAAAAGAAAAGAAATAAAAGAAAAGAAAGCATGCGAAATGAGTTAAAAAATATTGGGATGAATGGTTCATGCTATTAGAAAATTTTAAGCTCATTTCTTAAGGTAATATTGTGGTTGATTTGAAGGAAAAATTACTGCACCTTGTTAGTTTCAATTCTGAAATTTTGGATGCACTTTCTTGGTTGCAATTTGAGCACAATTTCATTCTGTTTGGCTGCACCTTATTTGCTCAAAAATTTTGCTTGTGGCTGCACCTTTGTTGGGTCAATTTTGCACAAATTCTGAGTGTCTTTGCAGCTGCATATTGTGTTTAATTTTGCACCAATTCTGGTTTGTTTTTGCTGCACCTATTGGGATCACTTTGAGCCAAATTCCTTTCTTTGTTTGTGTCAAAAAAAATTCCGGTTGCTGTCCTAGTGTTTGTTGCCTTCTTTTGTGCTTCATTTGATTCTTTTTGTTAGCTTTTTTTGTATTTAATTGGTTGCACACAGATTGGTGAATTTCTTTGTGTTTTCTCTTCTTGGTTTGATAAGAACTCAAGGAGGAATAGAGAGGAAAAAGGCAAGAGTGTTTCATTATTGTAAAAGCCTAAATTGTGTGCAAACACTTGAGTGGGTAAGGTTTCTCAATCAGCAACTACATGTTATCTTGTTACTTTTAATTTGTTTGATTTATAATGGCAGATTCTAAAGGGATTCTATTCAAGGTGTTTAGTGGAAGGTAATGTGTGTTTGATTGCATTCGATTACGGAAGCTACAACAACGTTGTGAGTCAAAGATTGGTGGAAAAACTCAACTTACCAATTACACATCATCATCCTAAGCAAACAAAGTTTGGATTCACTATTGGGAAATACATAGATGAAGTTTCATGTGAAATCGCTCCCATGGAATCATGTCATTTTCTCTTGGGATGGTCTTGATTGCGAAATAAAAAGCTTGATCCCGATATGCTTTCACTTTCTTTGCGACATGAGGGACATAAGCTTAAGTTGAAATTTTTAACACCAAGTCAAGTGTGTGAGGATCAACAAACGTTGAAGTTGAAAATAGAAAGAGAAAGAAGAGAAAAAGAAGAAAAGATTGAAAAAGAAAGGAGAGAACAAGAAGTAAAAGAAAAAGAAGAAAAGAGGAGAGAAAGAGAAGAAAGAGAAAGAGAAGAAATAGAAAAAGAAAGAGAAAAAATGAGCAAGGAAATTTTAAATTCTAATGTTAATTCTTCTCTTGTTTGTGATACTATTTTATAGGAGCAAGAGGATGCAATTGTTAATGAAGCACACCACAAGCTGCCATGTTTGAGAAAGAATTACATTGATATCATTCCCAGTGCTCCTTTGTACATCCAGACTGCTATTGAAACACAACCTCAAGAGAATATTGAAGACAAAAACATGAAGTCTTTTGATTTTGAGGTTGGATTGCTTTTGTTTGAAAAAGAGATTCTGCAGGTTTATTCGGAAAGAAGAATTTCCTTTGATCATGGTGTTTGGGTTTGGAGATCAGAAAGGAAGATTTCCTTGATGCATAAGGAAAGAAAAACCAAATCTGAATTTTTACAAGTTGTGTTTGATCCTGGAGGTTGGGTTTGCTCGTCTCAATTTCAAGTGAATAAAGCCTTAGATTCGAGGACGAATCTTCTCGAAGAAGGAGGGAATGATGAAAAAAGGATTAAGTAGTTGTTTATTTTTTTACCTAATAATAGGCAGCCATAATTATTTAATTTGGTGGGCTGCATATTATAATTTTGGGCAGTTACATTTAGATTTTTTTTAAGGCTGCCAATAATTTATTTAATTAGAGTTTTAATTTTGTAACCTATACTAAATGCCAATGGGCTATATATAGTGTCAGCCAAGGCATAGGAAATCAGATTTTGATGGTGAAGAAAACTCAGTTTTTAGAGAAGTGATTTCTCTCGGGTTCTTGTTAACCCAGAATTTGAGATTTATCAAAGGATTTCCACCCCTTTGTGTGTTCAATCTTCCGGGCTTATCTTCCATCCTTGGGAGTGTGACGCCTCTATCGATTCCATTCCATTTCTTTCATCTCCATTATCATATAATTCTGCCCAATTTTTATCCTAATATGTGCGTTGTATATTGTTCAAGAATTATATCAATTTTCTTCCATTTCTTTCTTAATCTCTTCCGCATCAAATCTGCTCCCATTTTATAGTTTTTTAGCGCCGAGTTTCTACAAATATTACACCTTAATTTCCTCTGATTAAATTGCACGCTGGCTGCACATTATTCCATCCTAATTGGACGCTCGTTATGAAAGTAAATCTGCACCAATTTGAGTTCATGTTATGCGCAGATTTTGAATTACAAAATTGCACTAATTCTGAATGTTTAATAAGTATACTGCACATTTCTTTCTTCCAATCTAATTGATCAATTTAGTTGCATTGTGTGTTGATTTTTTTTATTCCAAAAACTAAACCTTTATTCAATCACTTTGCACGTTGTTTTGGAAAAAGATTCTACACCTAATTGAATATTTGATTCACGCAGAATTGGTTATAAATTGATATCTTTCATCGTCTCTAATTGTCTTTCAATTTTTGTTGCCCGCTTACTGTTTGATAAATTGTTTCCACTCTGTTCAAGGCACCCATTATAATTCCTAGAGGTCCTACTCAGAATCCTAAATCACCCCCTGGATTCACATCATTTGGTAATCAGAGCTCCAGTTCTAAGAATTGCAAGGCTGCACTCCGGGTAATTTCTTTCCTTGATTTTAATCATACCATCATATTACCTTATTGTGTTTGATCATAGGTTGAACCATTGCAAAAGTTAGGCATTGAAAAAAATTGAAAATTCTGAAAAAGAAAAAATAGAATAGAAATACAAGAAAAGAAAGCATGCGAAATGAGTTAAAAAAAATTGGGATGAATGGTTCATGCTATTAGAAATTTTTAAGCTCATTTCTTAAGGTAATATTGTGGTTGATTTGAAGGAAAAATTACTGCACCTTGTTAGTTTCAATTCTGAAATTTTGGCTGCACTTTCTTGGTTTCAATTTGAGCACAATTCCATTCTGTTTGGCTGCACCTTATTTGCTCAAAAATTTTGCTTGTGGCTGCACCTTTGTTGGGTCAATTTTGCACAAATTCTGAGTGTCTTTGCGGCTGCATATTGTGTTTAATTTTGCACCAATTCTGGTTTGTTTTTGCTGCACCTATTGGGATCACTTTGAGCTAAATTCCTTTCTTTGTTTGTGTCAAAAAAAAATTCCGGTTGCTGTCCTAGTGTTTGTTGCCTTCTTTTGTGCTTCATTTGATTCTTTTTGTTAGCTTTTTTTGTGTTTAATTGGCTGCACACAGATTGGTGAATTTCTTTGTGTTTTCTCTTCTTGGTTTGATAAGAACTCAAGGAGGAATAGAGAGGAAAAAGGCAAGAGTGTTTCATTATTGTAAAAGCCTAAATTGTGTGCAAACACTTGAGTGGGTAAGGTTTCTCAATCAGCAACTACATGTTATCTTGTTACTTTTAATTTGTTTGATTTATAATGGCAGATTCTAAAGGGATCTTCTATTCAAGGTGTTTAGTGGAAGGTAATGTGTGTTTGATTGCATTCGATTACGGAAGCTACAACAACGTTGTGAGTCAAAGATTGGTGGAAAAACTCAACTTACCAATTACACATCATCATCCTAAGCAAACAAAGTTTGGATTCACTATTGGGAAATACATAAATGAAGTTTCATGTGAAATCGCTCCCATGGAATCATGTCATTTTCTCTTGGGATGGTCTTGGTTGCGAAATAAAAAGCTTGATCCCGATATGCTTTCACTTTCTTTGCGTCATGAGGGACGTAAGCTTAAGTTGAAATTTTTAACACCAAGTCAAGTGTGTGAGGATCAACAAACGTTGAAGTTGAAAATAGAAAGAGAAAGAAGAGAAAAAGAAGAAAAGATTGAAAAAGAAAGGAGAGAACAAGAAGTAAAAGAAAAAGAAGAAAAGATGAGAGAAAGAGAAGAAAGAGAAAGAAAAGAAATAGAAAAAGAAAGAGAAAAAAAATAAGCAAGGAAATTTTAAATTCTAATTAATTCTTCTCTTGTTTGTGATACTATTTTACAGGGGCAAGAGGATATAATTGTTATAGAAGCACACCACAAGCTGCCATGTTTGAGAAAGAATTACATTGATATCATTCCCAGTGCTCCTTTGTACATCCAGACTGCTATTGAAACACAACCTCAAGAGAATATTAAAGACAAACACATGAAGTCTTTTGATTTTGAGGTTGGATTGCTTTTGCTTGAAAAAGAGATTCTGCAGGTTTATTCGGAAAGAAGAATTTCCTTTGATCATGGTGTTTGGGTTTGGAGATCAGAAAGGAAGATTTCCTTGATGCATAAGGAAAGAACAACCAAATCTGAATTTTTACAAGTTGTGTTTGATCCTGGAGGTTGGGTTTGCTCGTCTCAATTTCAAGTGAATAAAGCCTTAGATTCGAGGACGAATCTTCTCGAAGAAGGAGGGAATGATGAAAAAAGGATTAAGTAGTTGTTTATTTTTTTTACCTAATAATAGACAGCCAGAATTATTTAATTTGGCGGGCTGCATATTATAATTTTGGACAGTTACATTTAGATTTTTTTTTAAGGCTGCCAATAATTTATTTAATTAGAGGTTTAATTTTGTAACCTTTCCTGAATGCCAAGGGTCTATATATAGTGCCCAGCCAAGGCATAGGAAATCAGATTTTGATGGTGAAGAAAACTCAGTTTTTAGAGAAGTGATTTCTCTCGGGTTCTTGTTAACCCAGAATTTGAGATTTATCAAAGGATTTCCACCCCTTTGTGTGTTCAATCTCCCGGGCTTATCTTCCATCCTTGGGAGTGTGACGCCTCTATCAATTCCATTCCATTTCTTTCATCTCCATTATCATATAATTCTGCTCAATTTTTATCCTAATATGTGTGTTGTTTATTGTTCAAGAATTATATCAATTTTCTTCCATTTCTTTCTTAATCTCTTCCGCATCAAATCTGCTCCCATTTTATAGTTTTTGAGCGCCAAGTTTCTACAAAAATTGCACCTTAATTTCCTCTGATTAAATTACACGCTGGCTGCACATTATTCCATCCTAATTGGACGATCGTTATGAAAGTAAATCTGCACCAATTTGAGTTCATGTTATGTGCAGATTTTGAATTACAAAATTGCACCAATTCTGATTGTTTAATAAGCATACTGCACATTTCTTTCTTCCAATCTAATTGGTCAATTTAGTTGCATTGTGCGTTGATTTTTTTTATTCCAAAAACTGAAGCTTTATTCAATCACTTTGCACGCTGTTTTGGAAAAAGATTCTGCACCTAATTGAATATTTGATTCACGCAGAATTGGTTATAAATTGATATCTTTCATCCTTTCTAATTGTCTTTCAATTTTTGCTGCCCACTTACTGTTTGATAAATTGTTTCCTCTCTGTTCAAGGCACCCATTATAATTCCTAGAGGTCCTACTCAGAATCCTAAACCACCCCCTGGATTCACATCAGAACCCTAGAGAGAAAGGAACTTTGGGAGCTTAGAGAAGAAAGAGGAAGCCAAGGATTGCTCATCCCAACCCCCTCAACTCATTCCCTTTCACATTTGAGTTCCCTAGAGGTGAGTATAACCCATACACTCACTCTCATCATGCTTGAAACCATATATGACCCCTCCTCTGGTGTTCCCTTTCTTGGGTTGCTTGTGAATGCTTGATTTATCATGTTTGATATTTGCCCAAATTGATATGTTTGAGGGTGTGATATTAACAGGGCCGACCCAACCCTAAAGCAGGTAAAACCCCGCTTTAGGCCCCCAAAAAATACTCTTATTTTAGGCCCCATAAAATATTTTATTTACTATTAATATTTTTTTTTAAAAAATAAGCTAATAATTATTTATTAATTCATATTAAATTATTAAAAGTAGCTAATTTTTTTTTCTTAAAAGGCCCCAATTTATCATAACATTCTCTCTTATCATAAATAATAATTATTAATAATTGATTCTATCCACTTTTAACATTGACTTGTCTCATCACTTACTTTTTTATGTCTTTTCTTTTTCGGATGGTGCTATATTAATAATACATATTTTCTATTACTCTCCCAGTCTTTCTTTTTTTGTTGAGTGTATAGATTTATCCTTTAGTGAATATATATAAATAAACATGCCACTTTAATTTATTAGACTCTATTGTGTCCGTGTGACTATATTTATTTATTTAAATTGATACTTATATTTTTTAAAAAAATAAAACTTTTTTTAAATTATTCTAATAAACATACATTAATATACTGCATTAGAGGATAAAAAATGCCTCATTATAAAATTCGCTTTAGACCCCTATAAACATTGGGTCGGCCCTTGATATTAAGGGGATTTTTGGGAGGCTAAACTCTTAGGGCTTGTTTATTGGGAAGAAAAAATGGTTTTCTAACTAATGATACATGAATGCAAGACATAGAGGGAAGAAAAGAGGTTTGTGGCTAATTAGTGTTTTATGAAAAGCTCTACCCGTAGTATTGAGGATTTCCACCTGTCCCATGGTTATAACCTGTATCCAAGATAATTGTGAATCCACGAATTTGAAAAGAGTGCGGGTGGGGGTGTAACATCCCGAAAATTGGACTTAAACCAAACTAGAGAAAAGTCAGGAGTGGATTGAGAAGTTGAGGAGGAGAGGAAGGATTACAAGAAAGAATCTGAGGGTTAGTAAGAGTTTATGGGTATTAAGGGGAAATTTAGAAGAAAATTTAAGTTAGGAATGAGTTATGGCAAGGAGAACTAGGAATGATGGAGTAGGTGAGAGTTAAGGGGAGTTAAATTTAAGAATTCAAGTGTTACGGTCCTCGTTCAAGTAACATTCCGATAATTAAGACTAATTAAATCTTATAAGAGAATAGGATAATGATTTTTAGGAATGATATTGAGTAAGGGGTAAAATTTATTTAAGAAGAAAGACTTAGAAATAAAAACTAAGTGTAGGAGTTTCAGCATTCTCGCTCAAGCGAGAATATCTCACTTGAGCGAATTATGCAGCTAAATGTGTACAAATAAGTTTATGCATATTTCGCTTAAGCGAGAGCAGCTCGCTTAAGTGAGATACATGGGAGTTTTGGGAGGCTCTCTGGACAATTTTCGTTTAAGCGAGAGGAGCTCGCTTGAGCGAGAATCGTCCAAAGAGGGGGTCTTTTCTAGATCATTCTCGCTTGAGCGAGACAGTTTCGCTTAAGCGAGAATGTGAAGAAAAGACATGCAACCGACCCGCTCACTCAAGCGAGAATATCTCGCTTGAGCGAGAATTCATTTAAAGGCTTTTTACACGTGTTTTAGGGTGGAATTGCTTCATTTTTTCTGATTCTTCTTCCGTCCTTTTAGAGAGAAGGCAGAGAGATTTTAGAGAGAGGGAGAGAATTCTAGTTAAAATGAGTGATTTTGGAGCTTGGAGGAAAAAAAGGGAGCCACAGATCTTCACCTCAAGCCTTCTCTAACTTCAATTATCTTCTCTTTGAGCACCCTTGAGGTGAGTACAACTCACCCACTTTCACCTTTTGTGACTGTATGCTTGAGCATGATCCCCACTCTCTAATTCCCTTCTCCAAGTTTGTAAATAACGATTATTAATGATTATGTGTATTTTGTAGATTATGAAAGGTATATGCATTGATTTTTGTAGATTCTAGGTTATAAAACTAAAGGAAATTAGGGTTTTGTTCTTATATTGACTGTTAACTTTATAATTATTGTGACTAAGAGCATGAAGATAGGAATTATGTCGATGCATTTGTTTAAAGATGTTACGTAAGATTTTGCATAAGAAATTAGTAAATTTGAAATAATATGGACTATATGTAATCTATTGAATTAGTGTTTTGTTAACATGATTCTTGTCTATTGAGTGTTAGCATGGATTTTATTTTGTACACATGATTCTTAATAATTGTTAATTCAGTTGAGATTATGTGCATTGAGTTAATCTAAGCTAGTTACGACCGTGAGTTAATACAAGCCGGCTTTGGCTGTGAGTTAAAATAAGTAATTGTATGAAAACTTGGCTTCGGTCTACTATGGGTGGGATTCGTCCTCGGGGGAGACGTTCCCCGTAGTCCGAGCTCAGTTCTAACTCGAGTAAGTGATAAGATCATGCCTGCTGGGCACAACAGTGAGTTACATCATAAATTGCATTTACTTTGAATTGATTGTAATGTATAAGCTTATGCCATAACTGTTGTATAATGTTTAAATGTATTCACTTGAAGTTGTTGTATAGTTATGAGCTTCATGTTGACGTGTATTATGTGATGCATCTCATATAATTAATCCCCACACTGTATTTGCATAGTTGTATTCACTGAGACTGTAGTCTCACCCCACGTTTCGGGGATATATTCTAGTTGTGCAAGCAATTCCAGGTTATTGTGAAGCAGTGGAAAGGAACTGTGGAGCTGAGTTTTACTCCTAGTGGGAAGACCTGCTTAGTAGAAGTAGATTCTTATGTAATTGATAGTTAACTAATTATTGTTGTATATATATATATATATATATATTTTTTTTATTGGCCACGGAGGCTTAGTCATAGATGTTAGTGTATTTGTGATATTAAACCGTATTGGTGGTTTTTACTGATTTTCAGATTAAGTTTGAAATTGGTAAACGTTCAGTTTTTAGGGGAGACTCTGCTGGATTTCCGGTATAAGTTTCGTGAACCATAACACTCCAAGTGTAGGTTCCTTCCTCAAGTCTAATTAAGTTTCCGGTTTGTAATGAGATATTGATGTATGTATTTAGTAACAGCTTAAGCAAATCGTTGGATAGCCTAAGCAATTGTTTGACGATATCGAAATTGGCACGAAATAATTTCAGAAATTCAGGAATAGTGTTTCCAACGGGCACTATTTCTAAGTTGAGAAATTAGGACGTTGCAGGGGGTGGGGGATTTAATCTCATAATATGAGTCGTTGTCGATATTGTCGGTAACTGTGATTGTGAATGGGAAAGTTGATGTTAATTGTGTGTTTATAGTGGAGAGCTCATCCCCGCGAGACGTGGGATGAATGATCAAGTATTTGGGTTTGGAGTACAGCTCTGCTACTCATGGTTGTGATTTCAGTTAAGGGCATATGCGCCACCGTTCAGTTAAGGGGCGTGTGCACCAAAAATACATATGAGGGCGTATGTGCCAAGTTTACACTTGAGGGCGCGTGCGCCATAATTGAGTACTTTGGTTGCCACGACCCAATTCAAAGGAAAGGTTACGTTTTATAAAATGTTGACTGCACGTAGGATTTAGTCTCTAGAAATGTCAATATTATGTGCATGTTATATTGTGGTTTTGTTGCAATCCACCTGCCTGTTTACCACCACATTGCATGTTCTGGTTATATTCACTGACACTCTAGTCTCACCACATGTTTTGTTGTTATATTCTAGATGCACAGTAGCACAGGTTCCTTCTCGGATCAACCAATGAGTTGATGGAGCTCGGAAGACTTCATGTTTTGACTATGTCATTAGCATGTGATGTATCTAGTTTTCACATGGATATGTATATGATACTAACTATGTATTTGATGGATTACTTTGTATCCATTGATGGTCCTTTATATATATGTGTATCCGGTTTGTGTTTCATATATTGTTTAAGTAACGTTGGAAATGCTTAAGCGTTATATGATGTATGTATGAAGCAATATAAAAAATGACGCTTTTAGAAATTCAGAAATTTTACTTCCAACGGGCATTAGTCTCGAATTTAGAAATTATGACGTTATAGTATGCATTTGTCAATGAAAAAATTTACAATGTCATCTAATGATGTATGACCACTTTATTAAATGATTATGACATTTCATGTGTTATTAAACTTGATAAACGATGTGATAATTCATTATTATATAACACTATAAAGCTTTTTTACAACGATACTTATTAAATCATTTTTATTTATATATATAAATAAATTAAGTCATAAAATATAATATTAAAAAATAAGCTAAATCAAATTTTAAATTAACCTAAGATGGTGATATTATAAATCTTTTGAAATAAAAAGATAGTAATAAAAGGATAAATAATAATAATATATAAAAATATTTACCATTTGGATCAGATTATTATTTGACTTTAAAATTATTAAATAAAAAAATAAATTAAATAATTACAAAATCAGACCAACACATATAATTATCTTTACTGTACTGATTACTCACTATAACTTTTTTTTTACTTAGCAAAATAAATTTTCATTAAAGATGCACTAGAAGTGCACAAATATACAACAAAGAGAACAAAACAAAACCAACAACTAGGTTGATAACAGAAAGAGAAGCCTGTCATCCAAAACAACCAAAAACTATGAAACAAAAAAGCGATTACAAGGCTAAACACGAGACAAGATTAGATAGCCATTAAAAAGTGAAAAAAATGCTTTCCTCCTAGCTTTTAACCATAATCAGGAGGTAACCTGAATAAGATCAAACAGACTATCTAAATCCACCTCTTTATTCTGAAAGATAAATTGATTCCTTGATTTCCAAATAGTCCAAGTTATGACAAACCAAATAGCATGCCAACTATTCTATAATAACGAACTCACCGGAGCTAGACATTCAAAATCCATAAAATGTTGCATGCAAGAATTATGCACAAAATAAAATCCACTCCAATTTGCTATCCTGTACCATAATCTTGAAAAACTTCACATTGTAAGAATAAATGAGCTCCAGTTTCAACATCTTTTCCCCAAACAGCACACGACGAGTCCAACTGATTAAGAACACCTCGTCTTGGTAGATTATATCTAGTTGGAAGTCTATGTTGTAAGAGTTGCCACACAAAGCTACAAACTTTAGTTGGTACCAATCTATTCCAAATTTTATCAAAACCAATATACCTTGATAAGTTGCATGATGCTAGTGCTGAATATACTGAACGCACTGTATATAGGCAATCCTAGACAATCACAACACTTAGGGTTAAGGCAAACTTGAAACATGATCATACATCTCTTATAAAGCAATAAGGAAAGAGAAGGATACGGAGGGGGGTCATACATGAGCTTTAGCTTAAATGAGAGTGAGTGTGTGGGTTAAAACTCACCTAAGGCCGAACAAACGGAAGGGAAGGAGTCCCGGAGGGCGGCGATGGAGCTCCCATCTTCTCCTCCTCCTTCAAGCCCAAGCCCTAGCACAACCTCTCTCTCTAACTTCTCTTTCTAAAATAAAAAATGAGGAAAGAATGAGGGCAAAGCCCTCAACGCTCTGTTTTAAAAAAATAGATTTGCGCATTTTCGCTCAAGCGAGAGTTTCTCACTTTAGTGTCCAAAACCTTCTCTAGTCGCACGTTCTCGCTCAAGCGAGGATCGAGAGAGACAAAATCAGAGAGCAAACTCTGAAATTCCCCCAATTGCGCTCAAGCGAGTGTTTTCTCACTCAAGCGAGAAAACCAGAAACGAAATCCCCTGTTTTACTGATATTTTCGCTCAAGCGAGAGATTTCTCGCTTGAGCGAGAATGAGCCTATTTGAAGATGAAAATGAGACCGAAATGTTGAGTCTCAAAAATGTTATTAAGAAATTAATAATGTTTTAAGTCTCATAATCCTGAGTTTTAATGTATAACAAATTTGGTTAAAGTATCCTGAAAGAAGGAACAAATTCTCTTAAAGGCTTTTTCTGTGTTTCAGCAACCATCTGAAAGAGCAACTCTCTAAAGTTATGCAACCCTCTGAAGTGGTGCAACCTTCTGAAGGAGAGGAACCTGCTGAAGTATCAGGATCTGCTGAAGCCAGTGAACCTTCTGAAGTCGTGAGATGTCGTACTGAGAATTGTATCTTCTTGGGAATGAGTTTCTCTGATGATCCCTTTGAAGACTCAAGTCTTTTCGTTGCTTTTTGCCAGCTGTATGCACCTCACCCTCTCTGGCAAGGCAAATCAGAAGCTTTTTGGTATATTTCAAATTCCTATTCACCAAAAGGTAGTCTCTGCTGTGAAAGTACACTTTGCTCATAAAAAGTAGAGTCATCGCTTCTGCACACCTACACCTGTTGTGTCTGCTGCTTCAAGCTATCAGAAGCATTGTGTCTCAACGGAAATAAAGCTATTTCACAACGGGATTTATAGAGAAGTCTAAACGGTCTCATATCTCTCTCTCTATAAATACAAGTCTTCTTGCAGAGAAGAAAAAAAAGAGAACGAAGGTGAACTTGCTGAAGTGCTGCAAAATTTCTCTAAGAAATATTTACACTCTATTTCATTTGTACTCAATTTTCATATCCTGAGTTCAACTCAGTAGATTGTACATCTTACCCAGTTTAGACTTTAAACTTGTGTAGTTTCAAAGCTTAAGCAGTCTTTCTTCTAAAACAATTTTCTGTTTGAGCTTGGAGAGGCTTGTTGTTTAAACAATACTTGGTGTAGAGCCTGGAGAGGCTTGGTAGGAAACAATACTTGTTGTAGTAGAACCTGAAGAGACTTGAAAGATAAAGAATTCTTGTATATCTGTTCAGATAGTGAAAATCCTTTGCTGGTTGGCTTTGGGACTGGACGTAGTTCACAATGGTGGTGGGTGAACCAGTATAAATCTTTGGCTAAGTCTTCTCTTACCCTTAACTCTTTATATTTAGTTTATACTAACTTGGAGAGTTCTGAGTTTATTATTTTATAACTTTAAGCTGAAAAACTATCTAAACATATTGAAAAACAAGTTTCTCAAACTATTTTTATTGAACCTGCTGAAGTTACTTTAGCAAGTATAAAACTTCCAGTTTCAACAAGTTATTAAAACCTCTTTGTGAAAAGTGCTGCTTGTGAAAGGTTTTCCTAAATCAGTTTGAAATTTATAAAACACTATTCAACCCCCTTCTAGTGTTTCCTGTGATTTTTACACGAAATACTATCATATAGCATATCAAACTGAAGCCCCGAATCTTATTTTTCTAATGCAAGTCGAATCACTTAATTTGGACACCTACAACTTTAGATATCATCGAATTAGTGCACCAAGGTCATTAGGTTTAAAATCCAAAATTAAGCAATAGCCTTGATTGAAGTTCAACGGGACACCTACCACGCGAACAATGATCTAAACCATCAATTCAATCCGATCTCCTTAATCAAAACCTATCCCTCTCATTTCCTTTCACCTCTATAGTTTACATTTCGAATCTTAATTTGGTTTCCCTTAAGTCTCTTCAAAGTAGGTATTTGGAGTTTAACTCCTGATTCTTCCCTTCAATTACCTCTAACACTCTAAACTCTAAGTGAATCCCCGATCTACTCTCTTATTCTACCTCGTACTCCTAAATTCTTTTTCTACATCTAACTTCCTCCTCTCGCTAGGATTCACAATCTAAAACTTCCCCTAAATTTTATAAATCCAAATATTTGGGATGTTTCAGAGCACAATGAACAAACTATTTGACGTACTGAGGAAATAATGTAGATTTTTTGACAAAATAATATAGATTTACTCATTACTCATGATCAATCATTAAGTGATAATATTGAATGATTTACATATAAATAATTGGACAAGTTTTTATTCTACGTTGTCATTTCCTTATTGCTACCATTTGATTGAGAAATTTGAATGAGGGGATGATTTGTATATTTTTTAGGTGTAAAAAGGAAAGCAATGAGGTTTGAACCTAGAACCTCATGTTAAACTACCAAAACCCCCAACCACTAGGCCGACCCTAGTGGGTATTTGTATATGATGGTCTTCTTTCCTTGCAAGCGATAAAAATTAAAAAGTGACTAACTAATCGCCTATCCGTAACATTTGACCGAACACAAAAGTAATAAAAAAAGCTCATGTTTAATTGATAAAATAAAAAAAACTTAAAAACCTATATAGTAGAACACTGAAAATAGAGTTAATGATCCGATGACACATAATAACCGTCCAAATAGATTTATTATATTTATAGGTGATAATTGAAATAGGTGAGTGTCGTAGTTCTACCCTCCATAATTTTAATTTTGGTAAAAAAAAATTAGGATGAGATGATGGCGTCCCAGTCCACGACAGAAAAGTTCAAAGAGCATTTACAAAGGTACTTACATTTACCTCACCCTAATAAAATAAGTGGGAGTTTGAACTTGCGACATGTGAGATGCGAAACCCTGTCTTACTCCACTTGTCCAAACCCATGAGGCCTGAGGTTTCTACGCTCCTTAATTGCAACAAATAACAAGTGGGTGCTCAAATATTGCACTTCAATGAAACACTAAAGCAGACTACCACTAACATGCGTATTTGGCTCAATGTAAATCTTTATGTGTTCGTTTGGTTTACAGTAGAGTAAAATTGATTTTAGAAATCAATGATTGAGATGAATCATACACGCTTCATGAAACAAGTTGAAAAGAAATAATTTAAAATCATTTTTTTTAATGATTGTTTATATTTATTAAATCATTTTTATTTATATATATAAAAATTAAGTCATAAAATAAATTATTAAAAAATGAGCTAAATCAAATTTTAAATTAACATAAGAGGATGATATTATAGATCTTGTGAAATAAAAAGTTAATAATAAAAGGATAAATAATAATATATATAAATCTTTACCATCATTATTTGACTTAAAATTTTTTTTATAAAATGAAAAATCAAATTAGACAATTAAAAAAAAATCAGACCAGCAATTCTTATCTTTACTTGACTCTTACTCACTATAAATAAAAACTTTTCTTACCCAATTGAGAAATAACAATTTCAACAGGATTGAGAGTTTTAGACTAATTTCCGCAGGTAACTGGTTTTAATTACCGTTCATACGGGTGATTGGTGTTCGGTGGTAGTCGTACGCGCAGTAGAATCAGTGGTGCAATCTCTGGAATTTTGAATGGAATGAATGGGGTGCATTTTTGGTTGGTCTGTTCAAGTGCAAGTGCAGAAGCACTCATAAACCCTCATTCTAGGTTTGTGTCTGACCCAACACAAACAGATCGAGCGCATCATCATATTCGCCAATCCAAACCCTAATTCTATTCCACAGAAATCTTCACCACATATTCCAGTTATGTGGACAAACGTTTTTAAAATCGTACGTTTTTTTCTTCCCTCTCTCTTTTCTTTTTTTGTGATTACTCTGTGCTGCGGCTTGAATATGATTACTTTTGTGCTGAATTTCGTTTTACCCCTTTCGTATCTCATAGCATAAAGCTGAATTTTGTAGTTTTGTACTGTGCTTATATCAAGAATCAGTTAATTATTCGCCTTCGAACATGTTTATGAACTAAAGAATTATAAATTATCGTATAGTTATAGTTGTTTGATACAAGGCGTTCCTCTTTTTTGAAGTAGACTTGGTTTGTGAGCGTATAACATTTGCTTTTAGACAAACCAGAGGCTTTAACAAAACTAGGTTTTCTTTGAATATGTTTCTTTTGTTTCCTATTTGATCGAATACTGGTATTATTATTCTTCTAATCAAACTATGTTCCTTGTACTCAATCCAAGAATTACCTATATCACTCTACTTGGTTAGTGAATTGCCTGATCTAGTCAACTTATCTATGAGACTTTCTTTTCCTTTTGATCCCCATAATAGAATAAGATAGAAGAGGCTCTTTTGAATGCTGGGCTAGCTAAAGAAAAAACTGTTTACTTGCTCAATCTTGTCAATTAATGGCATGGATGGATATCAGCCTCACCCTTAGCCCATCTTTTTCATAAAAAGGCAGAGATACTTAAAAAGTTAAAACTTGACGCTCTTATGGGAGATATCTCAAATAAAATGAAAAATGACCTGCTGATCTAATGAGAGATTTCAAGGTCAAATCTCCTTTCTCCAAGAGCTACATCATTATTAAAAATGGGAACAAAAGGTTTAAACTCAAAGCTACATTTTGTTTAGCTTTTATCATAAATTAATATATCCCTAACTTCTCCATTTTTGTTAAGAATTGCTTGTATTTTTTTATAAGTGTATTGTTGGAAATTTGTACAGGGTAGTCTGCATCAGATATCATGGTTTCAGTTTCTCCCTAATGAACCTGATATGAACCCTCTACCAGACAAAAGGTTGGAATGAATATATTTTCTCCCTTCTCTTTCTCTTTGGTTTATTGTTTTAATATTACTGAGGTCACCTTCTGTTCAAACAGTGTAAAAGTGGACCAGAAGGATGCTGCAATGTTACTGGTGCTCTCATCACATCTGCAACTGCAGAAGGAAGGATTTCTCAGCACATGGACCAATTCCTTTGTTGGACCCTGGGACCCATCTCAGGGTTTGCATAATCCTGGTAGAGATTACTGACGGTTTTGTGATCATTTGCAATTTTTTGTTTTTGTCTTTTTACAAGAATTATAGGGTGGAAATGGTTAATTGGTTATCCATTTTCTAGTTACCTAAATTTCTGCTTTCCATACTCAACATGCAGATGAAAAGATTAAGCTGTGGCTGTTTCTTCCGGGGCGTCATTCATCAGTTGTCGAGACTGCTCAGTCAGCAGTATCTGGATTAAGAGGTATTTCATATATCTGAACCTTTATAGTGGGAATATACCTTTATAGTGGGAATATACATTTCCTTCTTCAAAGGAAACGGAATTGAATTTTTTCCACTTTTGTGTTTTCTGATTACTTTTTTATGTGGGAAAAAATTGTTCAATGGAGTTGTTGCGTCTGGGCTCTGGCTGGCGCCTGGGGATTCAGAAGAGGTTGCATCTGCTCTCTCTCAGGCTTTAAGGAATTGCATAGAAAGGTTTTTTCCCCCTCCAACTCTTCAAAGTGATATTAATCTTTATCATATCTTTCCATTTTATCCTGTTGAATTTGGCAGAGCACTGCACGGGCTTTATTACATGAGATTTGGAGATGTATTTTCAAAATTTCATCAATTTCAAAGTCAAGAACTGTTCAGGTATGTTTTAGCTATATTTAGATTTAGTACTATTATCTAGAATATTAACTTGTGGTATTACTGTGATAGATTAAGAGATGTTGTATGTTGCGTCAAGAATGTATAAATTTATAACAATGTAATCCTTAACAGGTCATGTGTAACCAATATTATAAAAACTAGACCGTTCATTCACTCGGTTGGGGTACTGAGTAACTGGTCAATGGTCGAACCGGTGAGTCACTGGTTGAACCGGTATATATTAAAATATATAATTTTTATATTCAAATTTATGAGATTTATTAAAAATAATACTATAAATGTATTAAAATAATAAATAAACATACTAATAAAGTTTAATGTATTTATAGTAATTGAGTAAAATTATGATATATTATAGCATAATAATAAATATCAAATTTATAAATTTATAAATATATTATGTATATTATGTTAATTGTAATAAAAAATAATTTAAATTCATTGTGTCGTTACATTAATATATATATAAATGGGCATATAAGTATTGAAAAGCTCACGTGATCTTAGTGGTGCAGTGCATCTATTCGTTCGCTGAGGTTGCAGGTTCGATTCCTGCAGCTTGCTTCTCTCGCCTTCAATCTTTTCAATGAGGAGCCATGCCATGCACCATCTGTCTGGCCCGTTCGGGCCGGTTCTTATCGGGTTGACTGGTTCAGAGCCGGTTCAACCACGTAAGGGCCAGTTTAGTAACACAAGCGATCCAAAACCATGACCGGTCGTGGGTTCGATTTCCGGTTGAACCGGTTGGACTGGCCTGTCTGGTCCGGTTTTTTATAACACTGTTTGTAACCACAAAATGCGATCTTTGGCTACAATTATGTTCCAAATTCCACAATTACCAGGCTGGCCACAGTTCCCTTGAATTACTTGATTACATTAAACTCATAGGTAAAACAAAAACTGAATAACTAGGTAGATGGTATTGGTTTTTAAATCACTGTGGCAATTTGTTCCTGGTATCATCTGACTCCAGAATGTGGAAAACAAAAAATCAACAGTACCTCATCATGCAGTTATTGAGGATCAAATTTTTTTAATGCAGCTAAGTGCTAACTCTCTGGATGTTCAGAAAAAAATATTGAGCATGCATATCATTCCTGAACCTGGAACAAAGACAAACAACCATATAAATAACTTAAACCTTTCTTTTTTTGCTGCACCATCTTTCTTTTGTGATGTAATGTAACACAGTTTCCTTTTTTTTTTTCCTATTTTCCTGTCAAAAGAAGAAAAAATGTCAGTTTTGTATGGTAAGAAACAATGTAGTTAAATTCGCGAGTTGGGTTGTAAAATCGTACGATTCTACGATCTTCCTTACCTCCAACGATCTTGGTCCCACTCTGGATCATAAATTCTTGGGATTGTAAAAACTGCCGTGCAAGATTGCAAAATCGGTGTGATCGCGCGATCCCACCATGCCTAGAAAAGCCCATTGTCTGCAAATGACCCGACAGACCCGTTTTCCTGACCCGGTTCACGTGAGAAGAAGGAGCCCTAAACCTGTTTTCTTTTCATCCCTTTTCATCTGAATCTTGTCTGATCGCGACCTTCTACTCCGTCTCTCGCACTGATTTCTGGTTCTGTTTCAGTGTGTCGAAAGCTCTTGCCATATCATTTTCATCTCCCCTATTTTTATCACCCTAAAACCTATAGCTTCCAAGTTTTGTTCATCAAGACAACTCTACCAATTCAATATGTCCACCACCATCATCAAGTTGATCATGCACATGCACATCTCCATTAGTGTCCCACAACCTTGTCTCTCCTTTAATTATATCCTTTATTTTTCCTAGACAAAAGTCAAAGGTTTTAATGCACATAAACCAAATCCTTTGCCCATTTTGGATCCATTTTGTTTCTCTGCAACGAATAAATAAATGGTTATGTACTCCAATTCCTCCCACAACATGATGAAAAACAAGGCTGTACAAGAAGCTTTAAAGCATGTTTTTGAAGCTGTATCCTAGAAGCAATATCCCAAATGTATCTGTCAATAGTTTCTTTTGAAAAAATAAAAAAAATTGGAGGATATTCCTTGGATATGTATCTAATCACATCATTTAGTACTCATATTGGTATTGGATATGGGTACACACTACACACTTTACTGTAACAGGCTTCTTTCCCAGCAGACCTCAAGTTTATTATAGATTTAGGCTTGTTTGCATTGACCTCAAACAAAATTGAAAAATCCAAATCCCACTGATTAGACAATGCAAATTTTATGCACATTGTGTGACCTAGCTTCTTCACTGTGACCCTGATATTGCATATTTCTGATATTTGCAGGAGAGGACAACCTGCAGTTGAGTTTGTCTTTGCTGCAACCGAGGAGGCAATCTTTATACATGTCATAGTCTCCTCAAAGTATGAGAGTGCTAGAATTTTTAGTTGGTCAATAGTTTAGCTTGCATTGAAATATTTACCTATTATTTTCCCTCCTTTTTATTAGGCATGTCCGGATGCTTTCAACAGGTGATTTGGAAAAGCTATTGAAACATTCGACGGAGGCAACATATAGACTTCCAGGTTGGCATGATCTTTGTACTGAATTTTTGTTTTTTTGAAGTCATTTCTCAGAGTTACTATTCTTTGATATGCTATCCCTCTATCTTTGGTGTTGAATTATTTGGGTTATGCTGGCTTTTGTTTGGTGTGTAATGATAGAGAGCAATGGTAGGATTTTCAAGGATTGGCTCATGGAGACTCCTTCCCTTTAGGATAGTATTTGCATTTGCATACCTTTGCTAATGTGACCACGGTCTTTTTTGGTCTATTACAGAAGTTCAGAGGAACTTGTAGTAATGAATCTGTTTGTTGTACTGAGTCTTTTGGGAGAGTTTTGTTATACTGAGTCTGTTTGTTTGAGAATTTGTTACAGATATTCAGATAATTTGAAGGAACTTGCATCCCACACTTGTATAACTTTAATCTTTGGTTCCCAACAAATTTCTTCCTTGCTATTTTGCAGAAGATGAGAGACAATTTGTTCTTTCTCTATCTGTCAAGTTATTGTCATTATCTCCATGTCATTGTCTTCCTCTGTTTTTAGGTGTCATATCACATGTTTATGCATGTGTATTACTAGTTAGTAGTTACCAATATCCAAAAGGGTTACCAAGTTCATCTTAGTTGTTGGGATGGCTTTTATTGGCACCATATTTGATTTTATTTGACATTATTATGTGGCAGTGATTGTTTCTCCTCATGGAATACGTGGCAGCCTGACTGGTTGTTCTCCAAGTGATCTTGTTAAGCAAAGCTATTTCAGGTCCTTTTAAAACCTTTTATATATACAGTTGATATATGAAGATATCACCCATGACTGAATTCCATTTCTTCTATTTTTTTCTCTCTTTATAGCAGTTCTGCCAAATTTAGGGTGTCAAATGGAATTATAGGTCTCCCATATCATGTTTCCCAGGGTGTTGGTTGCCAGCTGAGGGGGCAAAATTGTTTTGTTGAAGTAAGTCTTGGCTTCTCTAGATCTGGAACTGACAAGGCATTGCAGTCAAACAAAAATAGCGTCAGGAATTTACCCAAGCTTCACACTGCTGAATCTCCTGTCGTGGGACGGAGTGAACAAAAGGGATCACCAGATCATTCATCAGATTATAAGAAAACATTTCTCTATCCAGCTGAGGCAGTGCTTGTACCAGTTTTACAAACATCATCAGCAAGGTCTTCTTTGAGAAGGTAATTTTTTCCATGTATATATGCTTCTGTGTCATTTTACTTCATTTTCTCCCTTTCTTTGATTAAGAGATTTTTGTGGCTGTTAAGACAAGCCGATCAAGCTCATTTTTCTGTTTGATTCTTTATTGATGTAATATAATGTTTTTTTAACAAAAGAAGTTTATTAAGACAGATGAAAACTACAAGGGAATTGGAGAATGAGGGATTGTCCTAAGGAATAAAGGAAAAATAAAACAACAAAAAATAAGAGAAAGCATCAGTGGAGCAAAGTTGCTCAATCCCTCTGCTTTTGGGAAACCTCCTTGAAAAGTCTGTTACTTCAAATAGAAGCTAATCACGTAATCCTATTTGAATCAGCTACTTAGCCAAACAAATCTCCTTAAAAGTACTAGCAGAAGCTCCAATCAAATGCACCAAAAAGTAGCATGGATTGTGCAAGAGTAGTTCATGATGGCAATATGGAGTAGAGAAGAGCCTCCCCTCTCTCAATACTTGTGATGGAGTGCTCCATCCCTTTGGTGGTGTTTTGCAATAGTGCTTGGTTGCCACTCAACTAGTGGCCATAGCAACCACTATTACAGTTCTGGTTGCAGCTGGTCAGAACCCACCCTTCATCTGGGTGCTGCTCTCATGTTCTCTGTAGCCTCCAGATTGGAGAACTCATCATCTCCTTACCAGAACCCGAAGTCTGATAGCCATCCGTTTTAGTCCACAGGCTGTTGTGTCTTGTCATCTCTCTTTTGAACAATTTTCTGTTTCCAATGGCTTCCTCTGTTCCACATGCAGTACAGCCATCTTGACTTCCTTTAATTTTTACTCTTTCTTTTGGGGCATACAAATTTTTACTCTATTAATTGGCACCACTTAGCTACAATTATTGATACTGCAACAATTTTTTTTTGTCAGATAAATTTGTTACATATGTACATGTGGATTGTGATTATCATGTCATATGAATTAGGCCCCATTTGGAAATACAACTTATTTAAGTGCTTATAACATAAGCTCTTATTCAATAAGCTCTTAAAAAAGTAGATGAAAATTGAAGAGAGTGCAATGTACTTAAATTATCCATAAGCTATTATATAAGTTATTTTCAGGAGCTTATTGAAATAAGCTGAAAACAACTTATGAGCATGTTATAAGCTCTTTTCATAAATTGACCCAAACAGTTACATAAGTGCTTATGTCATAAGATAAGCTCAAATAAGCTCTTCTAAACAGCACCTTAGTGCACTTCAATTCCTAAAAGAGCCCTATGATTCTTACTCTAAATGTGAAACATACAGATTTTGGCTGCAGAATTGGATGGGTCCATCCCTGCCTGGTTCCTCCTCCTTTATTCACTGGTTTGTTCTCTTTATCTCTGCATTAATTCTTTTCTTTTTCCCTGAATTGTTTCTTGCATGCTTACTTCTTTCATTATTGAGGTCAATTGTGTGCCCCATGTTTTGTTTATGGCTTCTCTTCTGTCTTCTGCTGATGGTTATTTCATGGGAGTTAGTGTTACTATTGTTGGCATACCGAGAGACTAGGCAGCCTTGTTGCATTTTTCCCCATGTTTATTGTTGTACCTAGAATTTTCCGTTTCAGTGCATATCTTATTTTCTCTCTAGTTGTACTTCTCTTCTGTTTTGTTATAAAATTTTTCTTTAAAAAATGTTTACATTTAGCAATAGTTTATGGATAAGCCTTCCCTCACTTCTATTCCTCTGCCAAATGTTTCACCTATGATTTATTGGTTAATTTTTGAACACATAAATATGCTAGAGTACATTTACTCTCTGGTTTAGTAAAAGGCTAAAAGCATCATTTTTCATGTATTGGATTCTTATGCCTTCTGCAGTGCTGGTAACATGGATTCTACTGATGATCCTTGGACTGAACTCAATGGAACCCGCACACAAAATAGTTATGATAGCAGTAGCAATAGCAATAGTAGCAGTATCAGTAGCTTGAGTGCCAGCTCCAGTGATAGTGATTACAAGACTACAGGACCAAGTGAATTAGAGGCAGATGCTGATTCTTTAACATGTAGACAGTCTATGGTATCTTCTGCTGATCAGTTGGAAAGTGATGGCCCCAAATTGGTATATCAGTTTTTACTTTTGAAAAAGTAATTTTGTTTTGTTTGACATAAAAAGAATTTTTATAAAGATAATTATAAGAAAATTACAGGGAACTTGGAGGGTAATTGATTATCCAAAAAAAAAAGAAGGAAAAATAAAGCAACAAAGAAGAGAAAACACCAATAGTACCTAGGGACCCCTTAAGAAAACCATGTGCTTTACACCAAATAGAAGCCAGTTTCCTAATCTTAACCCGAATCATTTGGTGAGCAAAAATACAAATGTTAACCTTCAATCAAATGAACCAAATAATAGCCTAGACTGCCCCATGGCCATAAAAAATTAGCCTCTTTACCTCTATCAAAACCGCTTAAGGTGGTCACCAAAAATTTCCCCTTTTATATTCTCTGGATGTAGGCAGCAATGGTGGTATTTTCTTGGATTTAAAGATAGCATGGTAATGGTGTAGCATTTTTCTCAAATGTAATGTTTGAATGCATCTATGTCTCACTGTATGGGTGAGAGTAGTGATAGTACCCTCAGGTACTGGGTATGAGTGAAGGATAAATTTTTCAGTAACCCTAATATAAATGATTTGTATTATACATACTGATACATATATCAATACCCATCTGTTCTGGGTACAGGTACTTGACTAGTTTAGTAGTACTCCTACAACATACTAATACATATGCTTTGTTACTTCATATTTCATAAATTGGCCACTTATTTGGTTGTATGGACATGAAGATGGCTAAATTACTGTTTTTAAAATAAATTGATAAATATGATTATGTAGTTTTTTTTCTTGAAAATATGAAAGAATCTTTAACATTATTCAGTATACTCTTATTATTGTAACATAGGCTTTTTATGGAAGAGGGAATCTTTCTAATTTTCCTGTTCGCTGATCTTAGTTTTTGTGGAATTCAGCATTATAGCTACTCTTATTTCTGAGCAGGGTTCTAAGCGGTCTCGAACAGGGATGACAGAGTCATTAACTACAGCTACAAATGTTCCTGTGCAAGATGCATACATGTCTGATTTTGGTTCCATGGAAGTTAACAATTCAGCCATTACAAGAGCAGGGAATGAGTCAGTTGGGTCTTACTGGGACTGGGATGATGATGATAGAGGCATGGAAATGGATATTCAAGCTCTTCTATCTGAGTTTGGTGATTTTGGTGACTTCTTTGAAAATGATGCTTTGCCTTTTGGAGAGGTATCTGAATATCTATACCACTATATCAAGAGAATTCCTTCTTTTGATTTCCACTCTTTTCTCTCTATAATAAAGTAAGAGCTTTAAGTTATGACTTCCCTGTTCAAAACATTTATGTAACACTTCTAAACTCTTAAACTGTAAATTCTACATTCAAATGGTTACATGTTACACTTCAACCTTTCAATATTTATTAGCACATATTTTTCCCTAAGCAGAGTAAGTGTTTAAAAGCTAACTTTCAACTCTATTCAGTTTTTTTCAGAATAAATATAAAATTTTAGTAATAGTTATGCATTTATTCATTCTACCAGTTTATAAATTTGGTTCTCTTTGCACTTGATTTGTTTGCTATACCCCAACATGGGCCTCCCCATTTGAATTCGGAGAGGGCTTGATGCTCCTTATTTGCACTAAGGTTGTTTTAGTTTGTTCTCTCTTTTATTGCCTTTGTTTAGGAGGGTACAGTATGCTCCTAATTTCTTATGCCCTGTCTTTATTTTAGTAATGAACCTTCTTTCATTTATTTCTTGGTGATTCTTTTTTAAATTAAAATTTGGATATAAATTTGTCCTTTGGTTGATTGCACAGATTGTACTATTTACAAAGTTCATTCAGAATCTTATTCCTTAACTCATGCATACTGCAAATTTATAATTTTTCCTTTTTTATTCTAACAATATCATCAATTTTCTGGCAAAGCCCCCTGGAACTGCGGAATCTCAGGCACTTATGTTTTCTGCCCCGGATTGTGGAGATGTCAATAGCAGCCCAGTTGGTGTGATGATGGATGTTTCAGATCAAATGCTTTTGCCTGTTGGGTTTTCTTCCTTTGAGAGCTTTAACCCACCTCCTCAATCAGTCATGGAAGAATGTCTTAACAAAAGTCAAGATAACTTGAATAACTCCATGTCATTAGGTCCAACCAATCAAACTCAAATGTTGTATTCAAAGGAGTTTGATCATATAATGAAAGCTGAAGCTATGATGACATTTGCTCCTGAATTTGGAGCTGTTGAGACCCCTACTAGTGAGTTGTCCACAACATTATTCAGAAGCCCGTATTTTCCAAAATCTCGAAAAGCAGAGAGTTCAAATTCGAGTTCAAACAATTACTTGTATGGTGCAGCACCACCCTCTTCTCCCTACATTGAAGGATCAGAGGGGAAGAATGGAATTGTCATCAATACAAAAACTTGTTCTGGAAAACACGATGCAAGTATGAGTCTCCACTCAAAAAATTACTATACTTTTGTGGAGAGTAGGAAAAACATCAATGATAAAAAACCAGTTACATGTAACGATAACAGCATTGCTAAATCTGAGGGGATAGTACCACCTCCATTCTCAAACATTGGTTCTAATGCTATTGTCAAGTCTGTTCTGAGGAAGATGACTGAAGGCACACAAGAAGCAGACCATTTCCTTCTATCTGCAAAAACTTTGTTGGCAACTGATGTCACATGTGCTATGTTACAAGCTTCCATGTGCAGATTACGACACACTCTCTTATCTTCCGGTAACCCCCTTTCTGTTGGTTTGAGTAGGGCTACTGGGGTTTCATTTTTAAATCAGCTTCCTAATGACCCAAGTACCACCACAGACAACATGTCTGGCAAGTATGAGGTGAAGAAGAAAGAAAACATACCAGTTAGAATTGCAGGTGATATTGATGGAGGGATGCTTGATGGGCACCTCAATGCACCTGTTGGTGTCTGGCGCACTGTAGGAGCTTCAAAAGTTGTAAAACCTTCAAATTCACCAAGCATGGAAGTTGGTCCTTCCTTTTCTCATAATTCATTCAATGAAGAAGGTATCCTTTCTTACGGTCAAAGAAAGCCACTTCAGGAGCTTCTTGATGGGATTGCATTGCTTGTCCAACAAGCTATTTCCTTTGTTGACCTGGCCTTGGATGCGGATTGTGGTGATGGTCCTTATGGTTTGCTTGCATTGCAAGAACAGTGGAGACGTGGGTTTTGTTGTGGGCCATCCATGGTCCATGCTGGTTGTGGAGGAACTCTTGCTTCTTCTCATTCGCTGGACATTGCTGGCTTGGAGTTAGTGGATCCACTTTCTTCTGATGTAAGCTTTTACTGTATATGTTTCTAAAATGGTCTTTTCTTGTTCTGCATATTAAATTTTAAATCCTGAACCATTTATGTCTCTCTCCTTAGGGGCATGGATTTAGGATTTGGTCCTTGATAATAGAACTAAATTGCTAGTGTTAAAATAAGCGATGTTTTGAAGTTATCTTTGTTAAGGTGGTAGAAATATTCAACAGGTTTAAGAACAATTAATTTGATATCCTTGGTTTGAAGTGGATATGTATTTATTGGTGTTAAATGGTTGTAATAATCTGAATGAAAAATGTTTGTTCTATGATATGATTCTTTTCATTGTTAATTTCCATAGCATTCTTAAGGGTGGAAAATTATTATTTATTATCATCACTTTGACAAGGATATGCGTATGTCACTTATTGGTTATGAAATAGAAACTAACTAGATATGCCCTAGTAAATGTAAATTTTGTATCCCTGCAGAAATATTGCATGGATTTTCTTAATGCATTGTAATTCTTATTGACCCATGGTTCCCAACTCAAGTAGCATGTGTTTAGATTTCATGTCAGAATGCCTTCAGTTTAGATAACATGCTGATCCTCTTTCTTATCTAGGACATCATCTCTAACAATTTTCTGTTTTATATTGACACTTTCATGTAATCATTTCAGTATTCCGGTTTTACCGAGTTGTTTTGCAAGTAATCAATTCATTTGTCCTTGTCATGAGGATTTGATGAAGTCTTTCATTTGCTGTTGAGTATCTAACTCCACTCCTATTTATCCGGGTTTGAGGATTGACAACTGGGGAAAGGCTTTTGTTGTTACTATTGGCAAATAAGAAATCTGTCTTTCATGTGAGAACTGAAGATTTGTGATAAGATGTCACTTCCGTTTTCCATTGTTACTACTTTTTGCTAGTGGTTTCGGGCTACTTAGTTAAGACTACTAATGTTTTGCACCCAATAGTGTTGTCAATTGGTTTATATTTCATTTTTATATTTATATTGGCAGTATTCTGAATTTTCAGGTTCATGCATCTACCATGATCAGCTTGCTGCAATCTGACATAAAAACAGCTTTAAAATCTGCATTTTCCAATTTGGAAGGGCCATTATCTGTGACTGATTGGTGCAAAGGACGCAATCAGGTTGATCCTGGAAGCATAGTTGATGGAGTTTCTGCTGAATCTAGCATTAGTGAATGTAGGGATTCTTCAGAACCAATGAGTCCATCTCAGTCATCTGTTGGGGGATCGTCCAGTATTAAAGGTAGAACTATATAAGTTTGTTTTACATTAGTGATAGTGATGGGAATTTTTATTTATGGTATACTAAATTACTAATAAAATTTGGTGTTAGTGCAGTTTCCAGCATGATGGAAAGTGCTAAGGTGGATGAGACTTCCCAAAGGAGATCTGGCCAAGATATGTGCAATTCAGAGTCAGAGCAGCAGCCATGTTCCCGGCTCAAACCTACTCTCATTGCTCTTCCTTTTCCTTCTATACTTGTAGGGTATGTGCACTTGTTATTTTGTTTAAAAGCAAGTAAGTTTCAACACACAATTCCCTAGGGCACAAGGCTCTTGATAGCATTTTAGTGTATTTGGTTGTTTAGATCAGTGTTGTCTAGTTCGCATGTTTACTTATAGGATTGTCTGATCCTAAAAGTTTTGCTGTCCTTTACAATCCCAAGTATATTGAGGATCATTGTATTGTGGGATTGGGTGAAATTGCTGGGGAAACTTATTGGCACGGTGGGATTTTTAAGAGTTAGGTGAGGTGGGCGAGCCTACATGACAGGTTGAGCTGAGCAACCTGCATAAACCTTCAACAACAACCCACAACCCTTGACGAAAAACAACAACCGCAACCCTGTAACCACGACCTGCCCGGACAACGTACAACAATGACCCTCAGCTGGGGGCCATGACCCTTTGTCTAAACCTCTCTGGATCACTTGACCTTTCTCTTCGTTGTCTGACTTGACCCCTCTCTCTCAGGCGCCCTTGATCTCTGTCTCTGTTTTTAACTCACCATTTAGCTTTGTTGTGGGCCTTCACATGAAATACATCTTGATTTTTGGATTCTCTGTGGAAGGTTAATTGTAGATATTGAGATATTAATAAAATAGATATAAAAATTAATGACTATAAAACACATATCTAACTCTGATTTAAATTTTATTTGTATTATTATGCATATTAATTAATTATATGATCATACTTTTTTTTTTATTAAAATACATTCTTATTATTTTATATTTTTTATAGATCTTATGATCTAGGTTACAATCACTCGATTTATGATCTTTTACCTCTCTGTCTTAGGTAGGATCTTGATTTGGATAACCTTTTAGATGATTAGTAATGCTGCATAGGGTTGCCCTTATGACAAGTAAAGATGAATAGATGGTGCTAGGGGTTAAGCTTAAACTGAGCATGCAGTGTATGAAACAACAACAACCACCATTTTTCCATGGAACAAACAATGCCATAATGTTCTATTACGAAATATGAATCATGTCTAATGACAAATCATAAATCCAAATCCTTATTAATGGTTTGACCTATAGTTTGGTCTCCCTGTTTCTATGGGCTCTTCTGCACACATGCCTAAATCACCTATGGCGAGACTCTATCATCTTTTGCAAAATAGGTGCTATCCCAGCTTTCTCTCAAATGCTTTTATTCCTAATCCTATCTTGTTTGTCCTTTCATCCATCTAACGTTCTCATCTTTGCAACATTGAGCTTATTTTCCTGGCTTTTTATTGCGTAACATTCAGCCCCATACAACATTGTAGGTCTTGTAGCTTTGGGACAAACTTTTTCCTCTAGCTTTCTATTACAAATTACACCTGAATCATTCCTCCATTTCATTCACCTTGCTGGAATCTTATGGTTTACATCTCCCTCTTTTTCCTTGCTATTTTATATGATGGATTCAAGATAAACTGTGGGACGTGTTCTATGGTATGCTGTCCAATTATCCCTTCTAGGCTAGAATTAGTATTTCTCTTGCTGAACTTACATTCCATATGCTCCATTTTACTTTTATTTAAACGAAAGCCACGTGCTTCCAAAGCTTGTCTCCACAATTCTAACATTCCATTTATTTATTCTCTTGACTCTCTAATTAGGACTATATCTTCTACGAAAAGTAAGCATAGTGAGACCAGCTCTTTTATATGATTAGTAAGCATATCTAGAACCAAGATAAAAAGATGTGGGTGCAAAGTTAACCCTTAGTGCAATCCTATAATTATAAGGAAGTTTTTTGTGGTCCCACCTTGTGTTCTTATAATAGTTATGTTCTCATCTTACATATTTTCGATTGCTCAAATATAGGTAATACGGACTCCTTTCTTCCTTAGAGCCTTCTACAAAATATCTGGAGGCACCCTATTGCATGACTTTTCCTGATCAATTAAAATCATATGTAGATCCTTTTTATTCCTTCTATATCTTGATGAGATCCATAACATCATCTCTCTCCCCTTCAATCTCTGCAGCAATTGGCATATATAAATAATTAAGGGAGAATGAGTAAGTGAAAAGAGCCAGGAAAATATGGTTATATTAAGGTTCAAATTCTAACCAATTAACTACCTGACAGCTGTAATAAAAATTTAACAGAACAGTAACTGGCATACTCAGTTACTCTAATAGGGGACATTGGATTCCAGTAGGTTGCTTGCACCAGCTACCAAGGGTTTGTTGATCAGGTCCCTCCCCATCTGATGCATCTCCTTTGGTCCTTATAGCATCTACACTAGTGTTATATCTGAAAAACAGCACACGCTTGGAGAGAAACAAATACAACAAAGACCTTTTAATAAGTACTGGTTGTTTGTAGAAATTCCAATTCAAAGAGGCACAAACAATAGTAATACTTTTCCTCTTTTTATCTAATATATTGAAGATTGGAATTGTCTTATTCAGGTTTTTCATCCTTAATATAGGCTTTTGTTTGTTTAGTAAAGAACGAGCTTAGCTGTGCTATTAAGCCTGAATTACTATTGAATATCATTTAATATCATTAGTATTCATAAATTAGATACTTTCTGTATGTAGAGTTTTTGTTTTTGATTCCTTTAGTTGATTGAGCTGTATCCCCCTAATTATGGGATATGATTGTATATATTTATGTATATAGATGTACATATACATCTGCTGGGAGTTGGTCTCTCAGGGAATTTGGCTAACAGTTTCAGCTATTTATTTTCAAGTGCTACAAATAACCTAGTAGATTGATCCCTTGTTAACTTCTGACGGTATCATCATATGTTAAATACAATTACTTCACACAGCTGGCTTCTGGTACTGTAAGGTTTGGCATTTAGTTAACCAGTCATACCATTGTAACATGTTCAATAGGTATCAGGATGATTGGCTCAAGACATCAGCAAACTGTCTGCAGCACTGGGAAAAGGCTCCACTAGAACCCTATGCTCTTCAGAAACCCGTAAGTTCATATTAATCAATTGGTGCTGTTAGTGTTGGAACTTTGTTGTCTATCACATAGTGTGACTTAATTATCTGATGGATAATAAGTTTAACAACTTGCTTTCATTTATATCATCGTATGCATTATGGTTGCAGATTACATATTACGTTGTGTGTCCTGACATTGATCCCCTTACTTCTGCTGCTGCTGATTTTTTTCAACAACTAGGAACAGGTGAGTGATGGCAATTATGGTTCAATTGATCTACAAGGACTGTTTGATGATGTTTAGAGATTGCATATTTGAAATGCATTATCCTTTACGTCCTGGCTATAGTAAATTTTGTATTTATGTCCAACTACTTATCATGGATGGATTATTGACAGTAAAAAGGGTTAAAGAAAATTTGAAGAAGCTATAGTTGGGTCCTGTCTCTTGGGAAAGGAAAGTCACCTTTAAGGGAGATGTTTTCTATTTGAAGTTCTTAGAGAAGTTTTTGTTTCTGGACTTTCCTATGTATCATACTAATTGAATGAAGCAATAGCTGCATACTGTGCCAACAGAATGCTTCCAGATTTCTATGCTATGACTGCTGTATTGCTGATTTAATTAAGTTCCATCTAATTTTATTCCTTCACTCAAATTTTTTGCATTGAGTTGTTCTATCAGTCTTATTTTGCTTTTATTTTTTTCAGTGTATGAGACATGCAAGCTAGGCACTCATTCACCTCAAGGCTCGGGTAGTCAAATGGAGATTGAGTCTACAAAGTTGTCATCTTGTGGTTTTGTTTTACTTGATTGCCCTCAATCAATGAAGATTGAGAGCAGCAATGCATCTCTTGTTGGTTCAGTAAGTGATTATTTTTTATCATTATCTAATGGTTGGGACCTGACTAGTTATCTCAAGTCTCTGACAAAGGCGCTTAAAGCTTTGAATTTTAGTTCTTGCATTGCCACAAACCCCAGTGAAGGAAGTAACATTTCATGTTTGGTAAGTGACTTGTTTTTTGGTTCGATTCTGTAGGTTGAGTGATTATTATGTATCCCTAACTGCTAATCAAATCATATTATGATGAGGCATGGTACTGTTTAGATAAGAAAATGATTTAATAATATATTTCTTCTGTAATTTTTTGGTAGATCTACATGCCTAGTGTTATTCATCTCATCTGTTTTTTTATTTTCCTTACATTTAGGTAATCTACGTGGTGTGCCCATTTCCTGATCCTACTGCAATTTTGCAAACTGTTATTGAGTCTTCTGTTACTATTGGATCAATTTTCCAAATGTTAGATAGAGAGAGGAGATCTAGCTTGCATAGTCAGGTTGTAAAGGCATTAAGTGGCTTGGCAACTGTTGATGAAGCTTCAGCATCTAATATCCCTGTGCTTTCTGGGTTTAGTATTCCTAAATTGGTCTTGCAGATAGTTACAGTTGATGCCATTTTCAGAGTCACGAGCCCATCAGTGAGTGAGCTTGTCATTTTAAAAGAGACTGCCTTTACTGTATACAACAAGGCTCGCCGCATTTCACGTGGAATCTCTAGTGATTATGCTCAATTGGCATTTTCAAGTAGATCTCAGTCTGTTTTGACACAAATGCCTTCTCCCATCTCTGGGATGTGGAAAGACTGTGTTGGTCCTCGAATGACAGGACATTCTCTTCCAAGAGAGGGTGACATTGATGCGAGCTTGAGGTCTGGTACTTGGGATAATACTTGGCAACCAACGAGAACTGGGGTTTTGAGCTGCGATCCAAGTAGAGCTGGGGATATTTTTCTTCATGATGAATATCGTTACATGTTTGAACCCCTTTTTATTCTTGCAGAATCAGGTTCTCCAGAACATGGTATTTCAGTTATTGGTAGCCCCACTTCAGAATCTTCCAAGGCACTCGCGGATGATAGTAGTGGTAACTATGTGCAGGGTACAAGTACGGCAGGAAGTGTGGATTCTGCTTCAAGCATTGATGGATCTGGGTCTGATCAAAAGACTCATCCAAGCTTACATTGTTGCTATGGATGGACAGAGGATTGGCGTTGGCTTGTATGCATCTGGACAGATTCAAGGGGAGAATTGATTGACTGCAATATTTTCCCCTTTGGTGGAATAAGCAGTAGGCAGGATACAAAGGGTCTGCAGTGCCTATTTGTTCAAGTTCTTCAACAAGGTTGTCTGATACTTCAATCTTGTGATTCTGGCCTTGCAAAGCCTCGAGATTTTGTGATAGCACGCATTGGAGGTTTTTATGAGCTTGAGTACCTTGGTAAGATTTCCAACATTTCTTTCTCTGCCTCTCTGCTGTCTTGTGAGGTACATAAGACTCAATCTCACAAACATGAGATTGCAGGAAGGCATAATTTAGAGATATACAAATGTACTTGACTTCCCTAAATAGCCTTTTCCCAACTTGTAAATGGACATAGATGGTAATCTTGGCATAGACATTTTCTTCTATGACTTTGTGTAAAAGTTAACTGAAAAAAAACTTCTACTGTCCTCAAGTGGATGGCCTATAGTCACACACTGTTATAGGCTTGGTGTGTATTATCCCACACCTATGCTGAAATTAGCCAACCAAACCTCGTGTGTGCGTACCAACTTGCTTGCACAAATCTAAACTGTACTGAAAAAATTATGGAGGTGGATAGGTGACATGGTGGAGGGTCAAACCTCCGACATCATAATCAAGACTAGGGTTGATGCCAGTTTATTTGAGTGGTTAATCATGTTATGAAGTGGTTGATGGGTCATTTTTCTAATATCTCATACACTGTTGTCCTTCTCAATAATCATCCTAAGATTTTAAACAATTCAATTGAAATTTAGGTGGGTCCAGTGTAGGTCCTGATAAGTTCAGATGCTGCCATGTGTACATGTCGCAGTGGTGTGCAAAAAGCACATCTCTGAATTCTTTGATGCAATTTGTCACAACAAGTGAGCAGCTCAATTGTAATAATGAATTTCAGCTGGCTCTGTCTGTTTTAGTAAATTCAAAAACATTGATTCTGGATTAAAGGGGAAGTCACTGTCAATTTTCCAATATTTATTTCATCATTATCCATGTAATGTATAAATAAGTGATTTCACCTCATAGAGGGGTAAAAGAAAAGAAAATACAAAATACATTATCTCTGCTTTTTTATGTTACAAGTAGTTGTATCTCTGCTTTTTGTTTTAAAATAAAAAATGCATTCACTGTTTAGTTTATCAAAATGGGCCCTGTTGCTTGCTATTGGCTTTATTCTTATACCTTCATTAAGTTGTAAATTTGTATTTTTTCTTATTCTTGAGATAGTGGTCAGTAGATGCTAAATATAGCTGATTGGAGTATATTCACCTATGTCTGCCTTTACATATGCTTGCTTACCTTTTCATTTTATTCAAACAGAGTGGCAGAAAGCCATTTATTCAGTTGGTGGATCAGAGATGAAGAGATGGCCCCTGCAACTGCGAAAATCTCTGTCTGATGGGGTGTCTGCAACTAGTAATGGCTCTTCCTTGCAACAACCAGATATGAGTTTGATCCCAGAAAGAACTCTTCCTTCCTCACCTAGTCCTTTGTATAGCCCTCATGCCAAGCCAACTAGTTTTATGAAAGGCAATTTAGGGCAACCTGCTGCCAGAAAGCAGCTTATGGGCGGACATTCTATGGTTGACAATTCAAGGGGTTTGCTTCATTGGGCACAAAGCATTAGTTTTGTTGCCGTTTCCATGGACCATACATTACAGCTAGTTCTCCCAGCTGATTCATCATCTCCTGGTGAGTGACCTTTACTATGATAATTTTTTTTCAATATTTCATTAAATAACATTCATGAGATGAGAGTGTTGCAATGGATGACTCTGAATGGACATATGGAATAGACAAGATTACAATTACAAATAAATGTTAGAGAGAGAGTAGGAGTAGCCCCTAATGAAGAAAAGATGGTAGAATTGAGCTAAAGATGGTTTGGCCATGTGGGAAGATAAGAAGCCCTAGTAAGAAGAGTTGGTTAGATGGAGGTTGGCCTAATAGCTGAAGGTAGAGAAAGACCTGGAAAAACTAAGTGAAATCATTTAAAAGGACCTGGAACTTAATAGCCTCTCCATAAAACTAGTTTTTGACATAAGACAATGACATCATTCGATGCATGTAGCCAACCCACCTTGTGGAAAAAGGCTTAAGCCATTGGTTGGAAAAACTAAAACATTGAATGGTGTATCTGACCCTGGGGAAGAAGAGAGTGGGCATGGGACATTGTAAGATTGTTATCTCAAATTTATAAGTCTTTCCTTTATGAAAAACTAAAGAGAAAGAAGAGTTTGGAAGAGTGAGAGTGAGAGAGAGAGAGAATGTAAAATGGCCAAAGGATGGAGCATGCTTTGCCTATAGCTTGCTCCCACCTGTATTTGTACCAAAGGAAAGAGTATAAAATAATATTTTTTTATCAATATCAAGCAGCCTAAACCAATGCCACAAATTATTACCTTGGTTTTAACTGTCAACACACTTTTTAAGACTCTTAAACACTGTATACCTTGAACATTTCATATCAAATCCAATTTCTTATCATCTTAACGTGAAAGTGTTGGTGGAATGTCTATTTTAGGTTTCATAGAAGGTTTCACACCCGTGAAGTCTCTTGGTTCTACGTCTTCTGCATATATTTTAATTCCTTCTCCCAGTATGCGGTTCCTTCCTCCAACAGCTCTTCAACTCCCCACATGCCTCACGGCAGAGTCTCCACCTCTAGCTCATCTGCTTCACAGCAAGGGTTCTGCCCTTCCGCTCTCCACAGGATTTGTGGTTTCAAAAGCAGTAGCTTCCATGAGGAAGGACTATAGAAGCAACCTGAAAGAAGAATGGCCTTCAGTACTTTCAGTGAGCCTCATTGATTATTATGGAGGTTCTAACATCCCCCAAGAGAAGATTGTTCGAGGAATTAACAAGCAAGGTGGTAGGGGTTTAAGCTGGGAAGCTAAAGATTTTGAAATTGAGACCCACTTGGTTCTGGAGTCTCTTGCAGCAGAGCTCCATGCCTTGTCATGGATGACTGTTAGCCCTGCATACTTAGAGCGACGAACGGCACTTCCGTTCCACTGTGACATGGTTCTAAGACTAAGAAGACTTCTTCACTTTGCTGATAAAGAGCTATCCAAGCAGTCAGAAAAATCTTGACCACAGTTTATAACTTCATATACAATGATGGCTACAAAAGCCTTTGCTCATTGGTTTGAGAGGAAATACAGCTAAACTGAGTTGAGTAGACTGTATCATACTAGATCCAGTGATTTTTTGTAAATTGTATGTAAAGCCTGCTGATGTATTCCTGGAAGAAATAGATTTAGCTTTAGTTGAGAATGTACATGAGCTTTCTAGGACAGCTGATTTTGACCCGGGTTAGCATGATTGATAGAAGCTGTTGATTGTAGCATAGAATACCATATTCTCTCTCTGGCAGTATAGGGGCCTATGGAATTTCATTTTCTTTGTAATTATATATTTTGTAAGGCAATAATGTGCCAATAACTGTTTTCATGGTTAATTTTTGTTTGGGAAAAATATCTTTTTCGTTCCTATAGTTTCAATTAACTTTAGTTTTCGTCCTTGTACTTTAAATCCTGTGTTTTTTGTCCTAAACTTTCTAAACCCCCAAACTGTGGCCCCTGTCCGTCAGTGAGATCTGTTAACTTGATGAATTGGCAAACAAAAGTTACATGTCAGTCTCAGAGTCCCAAATAACTGACTGGTCATCTAATTAACTTTTTTTTATTAATTTTTAATTATTAAAATAATCCTAATTGCTAAATTAAGGGTTTCACTTGAGCAATTTTACCTGATAAAAAACTTAATTTTTTTGGTACAATAAGGGAAAATGAAAAGAAAAAGATAAAAAGAAGGCAACTATCTCTCTCTCATGTACCGAACTCTCATAATTAAGGTTATTTTAATAATTAAAAAATTATTAAAAAAGATTAATTAGATGAGTCAGTTATTTGGGCCCACTATTGAGGCTAACATGTAACTTTTGTTACTCAGTTCTTCTGGTTAATAGATCTCACTAACGGATGAAGATCAAAGTTAACCGAGACTATAGGGACGAAAAATATATTTTTCCTTTTTTGTTTCCTACTCCTAAATACTTGTGCTGATTGATATTACTTATGCTATACGAGTCTGATTGAATTGAACTCGTTTACCACATCTGTAATCTTCGGATCGCAGCTCGTGGACATCTTTTCTAAGAGTTATCTTTGATCACGTGTCATTTTGACCAAAAAAGATGAAATTTTATCTGACATTTGAAGTGTTGATATTAGGGCTGGAATTGAGTATGTGCTTAAGCTTATTTTCAAAAATTTGTTTTTAAGCAACATAAGCCGAATTGGTCGAGACTCGACATGATATAATGTAAATTAGTAAGGTCAATATGCAATTGGATTTTAGGGCATATACCAATAATAAAAAATTAAAAATAATGTATTTTGGTTACACTAGAATAATAGAATTTGAAAAGATGAAGAAAAAATGCTTAAGTTTATCTTGTTTAAGGGGAAAGTTTAGAACAGATAACTAAATAAGTGGCTCACAATTGACTTTTACTATAAATAACAATGTTTTAAAAATTGGACAGGTAATTGAACCGGTAAAGGCATTGGTTTACGATTCAATGGTTTAACTGCGGTTGAACCGTGGTCGAATCAGTATTAATTAAATAATTTTTAATATTATATAATATTTTGATTAATAAAATAACATAAAATTATAAGAAACTATGATATATAAAGTTGTAAATTCGTATAAATAACCTTATTATAAGGTTTATAAGACAAAAAAATTAGAGTAAATTACTCTAACCTCCCCCTCTATTTTGCACTTCCAACACAAAACCCCCTCTATTTTGAAAACCTACACAAAACCCCTCCAATTTTAAACCCAAATTTTTATGATACACTTAAACCCAAAGTTTTATGATATATTTAATAGAAATTTTAGTCAACAGTCAACAATTATCTTTTATGTTAAATTGACCAAAATACCCTTACTAACTATGAATTTTTCTTTACTATATAAAAATCACTCAATTTTTAAGTTTTACATAAACTCCTTATATTTTATAAATTTATTATTCTTTTTTTTTTGGGTCGGTGAATAAAAGAAAACGCAAAAAAGTAAATTTCATACAATCTTTTTCAAATACATTATTTTGAATAAAAAAAACATAGTTTCATTCCAGTAAAATAAAGAAATTTATTTTAAAATTTTTCATATTGAAAATTTAATTAAAAACTCATAAACTAATAAAATGAATCAAAATAATTTATTAAGATTAATTTATGAAGTATTAGTAGATTAATTTTTTTACTAAGATGGATCTTAATAAAAAAAAGCTTCACAAATTATCAGAAAACTTAATATGTAAAATAATAAACATTAGGGTAGTGAGAAATAAGAAGAACGAGAAGAATGAATTTTGCGCAAGAAAAATGAAGATTTTAACGTTGGGATTTTATTGCATTTAACAATTCTGATAATTCAATTAGAAAGGAAAGTGTGTCTTGAGGGTAATGTTGGGTTTTTAAAAAAATATTTTTTAATAAATAATAAAAAGTTATATTAATTGGGGTTTTGTGTAGGTTTTTAAAATAGAGGGGGTTTTGTGTTAGAAGTGTAAAATAGAGGGGAGGTTGGAGTAATTTACTCAAAAAATTAATAATAATTGATAAAATAATAGGTATCTATGTGTAATTTCAAATATATGTTTTTATTTATCTTAAAAATATTTTAGATTAAATAAAAAATAAAAAAAAGTAAAAAAAATTAAAAAATGAAACTTTTTTGGTTTTTTTACATCGGTTTTCACCAGTTTTTGACCGGTTCTGAAATCCACCGTTTTTTTTTGGATCGAACGGACCAGTTACTAGGCAGGTTCCCGGTTGGACTAGTCAAACCGGTTCGATTCGGTCCGATTTTTAAAACTATGATAAATAATATAAATTTAATATTAAAATATTTAATAATATATTTTATTAAACTAAACATACTTATTATAATAATAAAATATCATGTTTATGTTAAAAGGGTCTACCTAAAATTAGTTTTAAGGACATTTGATTTTAAAACTATGATAAATAATATAAATTTAATATTAAAATATTTAATAATATATTTTATTAAACTAAACATACTTATTATAATAATAAAATATCATGTTTATGTTAAAAGGGTCTACCTAAAATTAGTTTTAAGGACATTTGATGGTGAACCTTATTGGGAAATTAATTTCAAGGGCATGTGATGGTGCACCTTATTGGGAGTAGGAGAAGCCACACCTAGTCTATTTTTTTTTGTTTGAAATTTTAATACACATACACATTATGGCACACAAAAAAAAATGTATAACACATATTTCGTTAAAACATGAAAAATATCTCATAATATTTGAGAATAAATTATATTATTTTAGATTATCTTTTAGGTTTTGTTACGATACGAGATGATGAATTATAAGTAGGTTTAAATATGTTTTTAGTCCCTCTAAAATATACTCGTTTTTATTTTAGTCCCCCTAATTTTTTTTTCTTTTCATCCTCACATAATTATTCTTTTTCAAAATAGTCTTCACTGTTAGAGTTATTATTAATCTTGTTGATGTGTCGGTTAATAAAGAAACTGATATGACATTCACTCTTATGTGACATCAGATTTGTCAATTAACAAATTTAATAATTTATTAAATTACATAATAAATGGGAAAATAGTTTTTCAAACCTAAAAGATGAATCACACTTTTCAAACAATAGGGGTAAACTTAACCCATTGACCTCTTCTGATGTGTATGCCACTACTTGTGCTAGATTTGCTATGATTAATGGTATGGTCATTTTATTTGAAGAGGATGAGGAGGGTGGTATGAGTGATGTTGAAGGAGGTAATAGAGATGGGTTGTAAATGAGGGTAGCATTAGCTAGGGTGTTAAGGATAAGAAAGATGTTGGGGAGGGTGATGAAGAAGGTGATGTGAGTGTGAAAGGGATTCACATTTTATGATAGCAAGTGCAGTCTTTGATTGAAGTGAGATCTACTAGAGGACTATTTTAAAAAATAATGATTTTGTGAGGACGAAAAGCTAAAAATATGTTTTAGGTGGACTAAAATAAAAACGGGTGTATTTTGGAGAGACTAAAAATATATTTAAGCCTTATAAGTATTTGACTCATCTCCATATTTGATAAAAATTATTTAGAGTGTACTTGTAACGTCCTAATTTCTAAATCCGAGAATAATGCCCGTTGGAAGCAAAATTCCCAAATTTTTTGAAATTAGGACGTGCTATTATCAATATCGACAACAAACACACTTATAAATGCTTGGGTAACTCCAACGATTACCTAAGCCCAAATATAATCAATCATACATCATGAATCTCCTAATCCATATGCCACTCAATGACTCAAAATAAAAACTATCCATAAATACACAATTTTTTATCTAACTTAGCATGGTATACTTATATACATTAGTTTACCTCATTGGATTCAAAATAAACAACTAGAGGGGGAATGATCCACTCAAAGAGCTTCAAACTCTTCGTTTATGCATCCAGCCAGACTGTCCTACATATCTAAAATAAACCCATAAATATTGGGTGAGACTAATGTCTCAGTGAGCGTAACTATGCAGCGGGCAGTGTGGGTAAGAAGGCAAATGCAATGCAACAGGGAAAGCGTAACAACTCATGACATGACATCTTAACTGAACATAAACATGATATGCATGACCTGCATTACCCGGCAGACGGGGTCTTGTCAGACCTGAGCTCAGATTACAAGGAACGTCTTCCTTGGGTACTAATCACCGCCATTAACTGGGGGCCGAAACCCGAGTTTTAACAGGGGATCGAAGTCCATTAAACTGGGGACCGAAGTCCAATCTTGATTAATTAATGTGAGCTGGGGCCGAAGCTAAAACTGGGGCCGAAGCAAAATTCATTTTTTAACTGGGAGTCGAAGCTCAAATTCATTTTCCAATTGACTGGGGCCAAAGGCCTTAATGCAATGCTCAACCATAACATATAACACAAGAATCATGATAGATCTAAGCATTCTCATAGCCATAATGAAACCCTATCATGTGAATCCCTTGACCAAAACCCCACAATCATCAACAACATGTTATCCACATATGAATCATGAGTGCACAATGTAACAACAAAGAGGTGGGTGAAACCCTAAGTATACAATATCTCTAATCCATACTTCTAACCATAAAAATCCCAACCAATACACGTCATAGGGAACAATCAACTGAACAAACACAAACAAGACTAAAGAAATGGGAAGGGAGGGGGTAGGGTTTATGGAAAAGAGTTCAAGCAAGAATGAGTGGAGGTGTGTGAGTTATACTCACCTCAAAAGAAACTCAAAGAGAAGGGGAATGAGTTGAAGGAGGTTTGGGGGGTAAGGTTCTTGGCTTCCTCTTCTTCTTCTTGGCTCCAAGTGGCTCTTCCTCTCTCTAGAAATCTCTCTCTCTATAGTAAAGGAAATGGGAAGAAGTGTGAGAAAAAGCCCTAAAAAGTGTTTTTAAGGTAACCTGTTCGCACGCGTGAGTGAGGCTAGCGAGAATGCCTTTCTCGTTTAGATGCGCTCAAGCGAGCCTAGGTGAGAAAACCAAAGTAAAAATTCTTGTTTCTGCTTATATTCTCACTCGGGCGAGGGATTTCTCGCTTGAGAGAGAATGAGCCTGTTTGAAGGTGAAAATGAGACTCGAATACTATCATGTTGCATATCAAACTGAAGCTCTGAATCTTAGCTTTCTAATGCAACTTGAATAACCCAAATCGGACACATAAAACTCTAGATATCATCAAATTAGTGAACACAAGTCATTAGGCTTAAAATCCAAAATTGAGCAGCAATTTCAATTGAAGCCTAACGGGGTACACTCCACGTGAACAATGACGTAAATCATCAATTCAATCCAATTCCTTTTTTTCCAAAGTCTCTACTTCCTTCCTCACCTCTTGACCTTTTTAGCTTCTCCACCTTCGGGTGTGACTCCTCCTAAGTTAAATCTACAGTTATGTTTGGCTTAATACTTGGTTTCCCTTCTCAATTCCCTTAAAAGTCACAACTCTTGACCAATCCCCTAACTGTTGTCTTATTTTCTCCTTAAACCCCTTAGTCCTCATTTTACTTCTAACTTCCTTCTTGCGTTGGGATTCACAACCTAAAGCTTCCACTATATTTTCTAGGCCCTAATTTTCGGGATGTTAATGTACTAGTATAAATATGGATTTATTAATGTTTTATCTTTGGTATAATATATTTTATTGTATCATATCATTACATAATTGCAAATAATATTCATACGCTTCTTTCATTTCTTAAATTCCCTATAATTTCAACATATTACATGCAAAGTCCACAAACAAACATATATCCTGTTTTTTTTGGTAAATTTTTAGTTGGCTAGATCCATTGAAAGGTATATTTAATTCTATTAGGAAATTTCTTTTAACACCAGCCTCTTTTTTCTCCCACACATCTTTTAATTCCCAAAATACCCCATCCCTAATCTAAAATTCGTAATCACCAGACCACCCCTCCTCTTTCTCCCTCCCTCCATTACCACACATGAAACAACCAACCCATCTCTCTTATCACCACACCACTCTATTCTCTCCCTTTCCCTTTACCCCAAATCACCCATTTTGAATTAATTGGTGTTGAAGCTTCTTCATCATCCTCCATCATGCTCACATTTACCTTTTTTTCATTCCATTTAACCAGAAATGAGTTTCCAAAATGCCTAAAGTTAATTCTGAAAACAAATTTATGAAAAGTTATATTTTTTTGTTTCTGAAAATTAGTTTCGAGAATTAATCTGAAAAGCTTTCCGAAAACTAATTTCTTGTAACAGTAAGAATATAGCTACTGAAAATTTGTTTCTAGAATTCAACCTAAAAAAATTTGCTACAAGCAATTAGTCTCTGGACTGTCAGCAATAAAAACTTATTTTTAATGTAATTTTTATTTTATGCATGTTATGTGGAATATGTGTAAGGGTCTTCCTGATTGTCTCATATGGAAGAAAATATGACTTGATTAAGCAAGATTTCTGAAGAAGTTGACATGCCAACCATTGTAGAACTAACAAAATTTTTTCAATCACACAAATATTCTAATATGTATATAAAATGATTTATTAATGTATTGGTGCATGTTTCCAGAATATAGAGAGTTTGGATTTTCCACATCCAATTGAGTCTGTGGATTATAGTGGTGCATTGACCATTAAAGGGAGTATCAGAGACAAACTTTGAGATGTATTGAGCATTAGTACTAGATTGATATATATTATGTTGTTTGGTTTTTTAGTTGGTGGTATATATTGTTAACAAATTGTTCTAATGTTTAGGGATGTTATAAATCTAGAGGAGACTCTATCGAAATTTTAGTAAAATTATAAAGGAGTGATTATTTTTGAAAAAAAAAAACTCATTTATCAAGTATGTTGTGTTGAGTCTCAAAATGTTATTAAAAGGCTAATAATGTTTTAAGTCTCATAACCCCAAGTTTTAATGAATAACAAATTTGGTTAACGTTCTTACGAGAAAGAACAATTTCTGCTGAAGGTATCTTTTCAGTATTTCAGAAGGTATCAACTGAAGAAATCCAATCATCTGAAATGGTGGAACCTTCCGAAGTAAAGAAACCTGCTGAGAGATCACGACCTGCTGAAGGTGGAGAACCTCCTGAAGTTGTGAGACGTCGTACTAAAGCCTGTTCGTCTTCAATATAGCATTCTCTGCTAGCCTCTTTGAACACTCAAGTCAACCGTAGCTGTCTCATTTACTTGTGCCTCTCATTCTTCTGGAAAGTCAGAGAACGTGCTTTTTGGCATATTTCAAATTTCTCTCACCAAAAAGGCAAAGTCTGCAGTAAAGTACACGCTGCTCAGAAAAAGTGAAGCTTGTGCTGCTGACTTTACTACCTGCTACTTCTGAGGGTTCAGGCTATGTGTCACAACGGGAGCATTTGTATTAAATGCTATCTCTCAACGGGAAATCGGTTGGAGCTCAACGGGCTGAAGTTTCCTACTCTATAAATACCAAACTCCATGCAGAAACAAGATGTAGAACAGAACACAGAGAAATTAACTTGCTGAAACGCTGCAAAAATTCATACACATCTATTTCACTATTTCTTCATTGTACAACAATTCTATATCCTGAGTCTTACTCAGTTATTTGTACATCTTTCCCAGTTCGAGCTCTAAACTTGTGTAGTTTAAGAGTTTGAGCATTTTCGTTCAAACAGTTTTACTGGGTTAGCCTGAAGAGGTTGTGTTCAAAGAATACTTGGGATTTTAGCCTGGAGAGGTTGTGTGTTCAAAGAATACTTGGGTAGTTTTAGCTTGAAGAGGTTGGGTTCAAAGAATACTTGTATCTGATCAGATAGTGGAAAATCCAGTGGAGTATTTGCCCTGGGACTGGATGTAGCTCACTGAGTTAGTGGGTTAACAAGGATAAATTTTTGTGGCTAACTTCTCTCAACCCTTATTTCTTTATATTCTGTTTTAACTAACCAAGGAGGGTTTCAGAAAAGTTGTTTTATAAATCCACGCAGTAAACAATCTTTTCTTCACACAAAAACGTTTCAAAAGCTTTTTATTCAACCTTCTGAGTTGCATTAGCAAGTTGCTGAACTTCCCTGTTTCAGAAGGTTGCTCAAATATTTTCAAATCAGTTTGCTTGTTAAAAGGTTTTCAGAAAATCTGTAAAAAATTATAAAACACTATTCAACCCCCCTTCTAGCGTTTCCTGTGGTTCTAACATGCTGTTGTGATTGTTAGGTTTGTTAGGCTAGGGCTATATTCTATGCATTGGTCCTGCCCTGAATTTTTGGGTCATGTCACCATCTAAGAGGTAGCTACTCTAATGTTTGGAAGAATAAACTTACCTAGTTTGAAGTTGACTATTTAGATGTTTGAACACTCTATATCACTCAAAACTAGGTGCATTATAGTATGTCACTATCACAAAGGCAGTAGTTAGTTTTTTAGTCAACAAAGTGTGTTAATTTTTATCTCAACCTTAAGGGTATGTTTACAAGTTGATTTTTGGAGGGAAAGGGTGTTGAGTCTCATAATCAATTTAAGTATTCAAATCGGATTCAAGACTCACATATCCTAAGTTTTAATAGACAACAAATTTGATTTAAAAAGGAATTGTTTATAAGAACAATATCACTTGAAGGTATTTTGCTTTGTTTTTCAGCAAGTGCTATGGAGAAGAAACCTCAAGTAGAACCTACTGATATGAGGAAACCTTCTGAAGAGCTAAGATCTGCTGAACTCATTTCAACCTTCTGAAGTGTTACAAAATTCTAGAAGAACTGCTGAAGACCTCAGTTTAACTATTGACTAAAGTCTGGAAGCTGCCTGCTAAAGTCATAACACTTCCTTTACGTCTGAAGCAAGTTTGATCCATTTAAGGAATGAATTCAAAGTTTGATTGTGTTCTCAAAATCACATTACCTTAAACGGAATCTACTGTTCAAGTCAGAGTAGTGTTGCAGTCTGCAACACCTGCACATTTCAAAAGTCTAAAGCTATCAGAAGAGTGTTTCACAACGACTCAAAAAGCATTTAATGCTATCTCACAACAGTGAATGAAGTTCTCAACGGATTTATTTCAAGACACTATATATAGATTCTTGCAAGACTTTGAAGACGGGCGAACCTTTGGTGAACCCCTGGTGAAGCTGTGGCAAAGCCCTGATCAAGCCAAGAATGAGAGTTGGCCAAGATTTATCAGAAAAATTCGTTAAGCCAAAACACTTCGTTGTATTTCATTTTCCTTGTACTTAGATTTATCTTCTGTATTCTGAGTTTTAATTAGTTATCCCTTTGTACAAGAGAACCTGTGTTTAAGTTTCTCTGAAACTTAAACTTATACATTGTTGTAAACACTGTTAAGTGTCTGAGAGCCTGGAGAGGCTTGGAGGAATAAAGAATATTCAGTTTAGCCTGGAGAGGTTGTGTCCAAAGAATACTTGTGTTTAGCCTGGAGAAACTGGGTCCAAAGAATACTTGGTGTTTAGCCTGAAGAGGCTGGGCTCAAATAATACTTGTATCTGTTTTCAGATAGTGGAAAATCCAGTGGAGTGTTGCCCTAGGACTGGACGTAGCTCACTAGGTTAGTGGGTGAACCAGGATAAATTTCTATGGTCAAGTTCTCTCAACCCTGAACTCTTTTCATTTTGTTTTAAACTAACCAAGGAGGGTTTTAGAAAATTTGTTTTATTAATCCAAGCAGAAAACAATCTTTTCTTCACAAGAAAAATGTTTCAAAAGCTTTTTATCCAACCTTCTGAGTTGCATCAGCAAGTTGCTGAACTCCTAGTTTCGGAAGGTTGCTTAAATATTTCTAAATCAGTTTGCTTGTTAAAAGGTTTTTAGAAAAATTTGCAAAGAATTTTAAAACACTATTCAACCCCCCTTCTAGTGTTTCCTGTGGTTCTAACAGTTAGTATCAGAGCTCAACCTCGGGTTGAGCATCTAACAAATGCTGAGGAAGAAGATCCAGATGGAAACCTAATCAAGCTATGAAGAAAACTTATGAAGCTGATCATCAGAAGCAACAAAGGTGTCTTTGGAGACAATGTTGAGTCTCAACAAATACGTATCATCAACTCAAAATTCATAAGTATCACTGCTGGTAACATCGTTTAAATTTATAAGACAAATATCTATGTCTATTTGAAAATTTATGAAAATCTGTATGCATATATATTCCTTCTAAAATGCATGAACCTTCTGATGTGTACGTGTCTGCTGAAATTTGTATCTGCTAAAAACACATTCTTTATGAAATTGGAACTTTATGACGTGGCACTCTGAGACGGTTGGCTTTTCACCTACTCTTTGAATCTGCACGATTGCACGACTCCCCAAGTCTGCGCAATCGGTCTCTATCATCATTAGTGCTACCTGAGCCTATATATATCTAAGCAGAAGCTAGTCTCAAGTTATTGTCTCTTTGCTCTCTCTCTTGCTGTGAAATCTCTCTGCATCCAAGAAAACCTAATTTTTCTCAAGCCTCTCTCTCTGCAACTACAAATGGCCTCTAAGAAGAATGTGGGTACTACCTCTAAAGGTGATGGAAAGATTGTTCCCTCCAGATGTGTTGATTTTAAAATCTTGCTGAAATCGGGCTAGACCTTGAAGATTACTTTAGATGTGTTGGATGGTTGCCCTTCTTTGACATTATCGATTGTGGCTGGCATGAGGCCAGTGTTTATGAGTTCTGGAAGACTGCAAGAGAAGTAGATGGGCACAGAAAGTCATATCTGAAAGCAATTGTGCTGAGCCGTGACATTATCGTTGACAGCAGAGTTCTAGAAGAACTCACTAGTATTAAAGGTGAAGGTGCTGTGTACATGGGAGATTGGGAAGCCAGAAATGGAGGTGCTGTAAAATCCAACAGACTGTTGTTTGGAGCGTTGGACCCCTTAAAACCTAAGGGAACTGGTATGAACACTATCCCTAGGCTACTTCTTGCTATTTTGGGTTGCTGTATTATTCCCAAGGGAGGAGGGAAGGATCATATCTCTGACTTGGCAAAGTTCTATGTCATTCATTTGCTAGAGAAAAAGAAAATAAACCTACCCTGGGTTATTCTCTTTGGAATGATGAGGAGGACTCGAGATTCCGCAGCAAATCTTCCTCACAATACCCTAATAATGAAGATATTGATGCACCATGGGGTACAAATGGAACCTTTATTTGACCACAAGCGCCCAAGCTTCTTCAATGCTACAAGTGTGAAGCATATGGGTCTTTTAAAGAAAACCGACACCGAGCCAAGTCAGAAGGCTCAAGCTGATGCCTCTCAGAAGGGGATTCTGAAGATTCTTGAAAAAGAACTTCAAGGAGATATACACAAGGAGGAGTTTATACCTGATGCAGTCACTCCTAAAAAGAAAAAGATTTTGGTGAAGAGGCAAAGAACAAGGAAAATTCTCTCCCCTGCTGATCTGGAACGGGTAAGAGAAATGGAGGCTCCATATCAAAAAACTACTTAATCTGAGAAGATAGATGAAGCAATCTCTCAACAGGAATCTGAACCTGTTTAGAAAGTTCAAAATGAACCTTCTGAAATTATGGTTCAGGCTTCTGAACAGCCTACCAAAGTTCTCAGCCTACCTTTACTACAAAGGGATAGCCTTAGATGGAAAGGGCTGAAAGTGAGAGAGTTCATCTGAACCACTCACGATTAAACCTCTTGCTGCTCTGCACCCAGATCCTGAAATTCAGAAGGTAGTAGAAATTGTCGCTGCCTTAGAAGAGGAAGAAGCAAGAAAAAGAAAGGAGCAAGAAGAAAATGATAGAGTCTTAGCTGAAGCTGCTCAGAAGGCCATGATAGAAGATGAAGAGTTTGAAAGAAGAGCTGAAAGGAAAAGGAAGAGACCTTCCAAGGCTGCTAGAGCCAAGAAGAAGAGATGGCTTTTACCTGCTCAAGAAGTTTCTCCTGGTCCTACCCTAATGATTACTAGGAGCAAAACTATCCCGAAAAATGATGAAGGGAATGTCCATGATGCTCTCAAGAAAGACAAATCAAAATTTGTCTTGGATTTGAAGAGAGAAAGAATAGTGAAAAGAAAGACAAAGGATCCCACTCCTTTAGTCATGCCAGGTTGGAGAAAGCTATACCAAAGGAAGATTAAGGAGGCTGCTTTGAAAGCTACACCCGTTGCACAACCTGCACCTGCTGAGAATCCTCACAAAAGATCAAGGTTCTTTTTGACAACCTTATTAAAGAAGATTTGGAGGATATAGAAGATCCAATCATGGTTCCTCTCAAAGTGGTGGAATCTTCTACCACCACAACTGAAATAAGCCAACCTGTTGCTGATGACAAGGTTGAAGAGGTTACACCATCTGGTGACCCTACTGAAGAAACTAAGGTTGATGCAGTTTCACCCACTGATCACAACAAAAGTGAACTTGCTGAGCCTGATTCTGCTCCATGTGCTGAGAATATTGACACCCTTGCTGTCATCAACCTAGAAGAACCTGCTGAGGTCTTTGTTGTAGAATCAGATATTGACAAGGTTGTTACATCTGCTGTTAGGAAAGAGGTTGTAGAACCCGTTGTTAACTCCATGGAGATGGAACCAAGTGCTGATGAGTCAAGACAAATTCTTGCTGAGCTTACAAGAACTATTTTTGAAGAAAGTGATGAAGAACCAGAAAATCCCCTTGCCATAGTTGTATATGAAGGACCTATTCTCTTTACAGCTATTGACTGGCACTCAGAAGGCAGTGTTATGTGCTGAAGGAAAAATGTGTCTTTTCTTTTGAAGGCAATTTGTCTTTGAGGGAAAGGTTGTGGTAGCCAAAGACAAGGGATATTTCTAGAAGACCTACTTTTGATTTTGCTGCTCCTATTCTAAGCTTTGATGATATATTGAGGGCTGTTGAATTCCCTCCCAGATACTATTGGAATGGTCAATATCAAAGTAGGAGGCTGCAAAAATATCCAAATCTGTATGAGGAGCTTCTTAAATTCAAAAATCATCTTCCTCTCAAGCCTCCTATGCAGAAAGGTCTTCATGTAGATTCTCTTGAAGCTGCCAAAATGAAAAGGATGAGCAGAAGCTCAGGGGGAGGGTCTGATCAGACAAGGTGTAAAACCTCCCAAGCATTACTAGAAGAAAATTGATATAGATTCAGCTGATGCAGTAGTTATACCTACTGAGGACTGGATCTTATTGGGAAGTTGAGTATGGAAGCTAAGCTCTGTGAGAAATATGTTGCTGGCTACAGAGGATTCAAGCCTCCCACTTCTATCTCCTTGAAACCAACCACAAAGATCTTCTGGCAACCAGACAGGATTGTGCCAAGGCTACCCTTTGCAGAAGCTCCTCAAGATAAAGGGAAACAACCTAAGTTTTAAACTGCCTACCAGGATCATCCTGAACCTCTTACCAGAGATGAATGGGAAAGACTTCCTGAAGTTCTTGAAACCTATAGGGGTTTTGACCATACCTATAGACACAGGATCGGGGACTCTTATTGGATTGAAAAAGAGAAGGAAGGGTCTTGCTCAGGCACAAGTTTTGATTTTGTTGATTGCTTAACCAAAAGCTCCCTCTCTATTGAAGAGTTTAAAACTTGGTTTCCTGGGAACTTTCCCAGCTGTGATCATCTGTTAAAGGACTATGCTGAACAAGATTGGGCCATTGTGCTATATTCTAGAACTGTCTACATCTGCTTGGTGGCCAATCCTGCTGATTATGGTTTTCCTGTTGGTTTTGTGGAGATCACATTTCACTGGAAGCATGTCTACATTATCTACAAAGAAGCAGATGTTACCGATGTGCTTGCCATGCGAGAGGAGGATATCAGAAGGCTAAGAAGAAAGAACAATAGACTACAGGCTATGATGAGGCAATTGAATGTTGTCTCTCTTCGCACTCAGAGTGTAGAACCAAAGCCAAGGCTTAAGAGAACCAACAACTTTTAATTTGTCAAGTTCAGAAAGTCTATGTGTTCATAGCATATTTTGTATCATCTTAAATCTTCTAATTGTTTGATCTGACAATGTTCTATATACGATATAACTTGACTACGTGCATTAATTATCTTTGTGAAGCATTTATTATGTTTTGTGCTCTATTAATTCCATTCTCTATCGCATGCACATTTATAAGCTTACCTACCCTGTATATATTGAACTTCATTTATTGCGCCAGTAAGCTTCTACCCACCCTTTTAAGTAATGACAAAATGGGGAGTATTAAAAATATTAAAAAGGAAATATCTGAATTATAGGAAATATCTGAATTATATCTGCATTTAATATCTGAATCTGAAATTAGTCAGAGGAATTTAATGTTAGACCACACGATATCTATAAGAATATGTATGTGGGAGAAATCTTTATTTCAGGGGGAGTTATATTTCAGAACAAGTATCTGAAATAAAGGGAGTATATTCTAAGCCTTTATTTACTTATTTCCCTTCAGATATTTGCTGAATTTCTTTTTAAACAAATTTGTCATCATTAAAAAGGGGGAGAATGTTGAGTCTCATAATCAATTTAAGTATTCAAATCAGATTCAAGACTCACATATCCTAAGTTTTAATAAACAACAAATTTGATTTAAAAAGGAATCATTTATAAGAACAGTATCACTTGAAGGTATTTTGCTTTGTTGTTTCAACAAGTGCTATGGAGAAGAAACCTCAAGTAGAACCTACTGATATGAGGAAACCTTCCGAGGAGCTAAGATCTGTTGAACTCATTTCAACCTTCTAAAGTGTTACAGAATTCTAGAAGAACTGCTGAAGACCTCGGTTTAACTGTTGACTAAAGTTTGGAAGCTGCCTGCTAAAGTCATATCACTTCCTTTACGTCTGAAGCAAGTTTGATCCATTTAAGGAATGAATTAAAAGTTTGATCGTGTTGTCAAAATCACATTACCTTAAACGAAATCTGTTGTTCAAGTTATAGTAGTGTTGTAGTCTGCAACACCTGCACATCTCAAAAGTCTAAAGCTATCAGAAGAGTGTTTCACAACGACTCAAAAAGCATTTAATGCTTTCTCACAATGGTGAATGAAGCTCTCCTCAACGGATTTATTTCAAGACACTATATATAGCTTCTTGCAAGACTTTGAAGACAGGCGAACCTTTGGTGAACCCCTGGTGAAGCTGTGGCAAAGCCCTGATCAAGCCAAGAATGAGAGTTGGCCAAGATTTATCAGAAAAATTCTTTAAGCCAAAACACTTCTTTGTATTTCATTTTCCTTGTACTTAGATTCATCCTCTGTATTCTGAGTTTTACTCAGTTATCCCTTTGTACAAGAGAACCTGTGTTTAAGTTTCTCTGAAACTTAAACTTATCCATTGTTGTAAACAATGTTAAGTGTCTAAGAGCCTGGAGAGGCTTGGAGGAATAAAGAATACTCAGTTAGCCTGGAGAGGCTGTGTCCAAAAAATACTTGTGTTTATCCTGGAGAGGCATGGGTCCAAAGAATACATGGTGTTTAGCCTGAAGAGGTTGGGTTCAAATAATACTTGTATCTGTTCTCAGATAGTGGAAAATCCAGTGGAGTGTTGCCCTGGGACTGGACGTAGCTCACTAGGTTAGTGGGTGAACCAGGATAAATTTTTGTGGTAAAGTTCTCTCAACCCTTAACTCTTTTGATTTTGTTTTAAACTAACCAAGGAGGGATTTAGAAAAGTTGTTTTATTAATCCAACCAGAAAACAATCTTTTCTTCACAAAAAAACGTTTCAAAAGCTTTTTATCCAACCTTCTGAGTTGCATCAGCAAGTTGTTGAACTCCCAGTTTCGGAAGGTTGCTTAAATATTTCTAAATCAGTTTGCTTGATAAAAGGTTTTCAGAAAAATCTGCAAAGAATTTTAAAACACTATTCAACCCCCTTTCTAGTGTTTCCTGTGGTTCTAACAAAGGGAAGGAGGGGAAAGGCTTATTAGAAGTCATTTCCTCCTTTGTGTTTAGGAGTTTGATTCTTTCAAGTGTATTTTACAAAGTCTTTACCTTCTCTTCTCCCCCTCCAACTCTTCCCTTTTCCCTCCCCTATAAACTTAGAAACACAACCTAAAGCTACATTGGTAGAAAGTTAAAAGAATTCTAAGGTATCTTAAGGGTATAAAAAGTCACGGACTACCTATTTAGTTAGCCTTTGCCCGATAACCTCTTTCTTATGGGATTTGGGTAATTCTTTTCCCACCACCTTTTTTTGAAATTTTATTAATTCCTTAACTGCCACTCTCATAATCCCAAAGCTCACTCTCCCTCCCTCCCCCACCCACCCTCTTCCTTTTAAACCCCTTTCCTTCTCCCACCCATATCTATCTTATATCACTCTACAACGGAGCTCACATCACTAATATGGGTGTTCACGGGTTGGTTTGGTTCAATTCTATTGGAAAAACAAATTTGAACCAAACAAGGTTTGGTTTAGATTTTGTCATTTTTTTGTGAATGACCCAAACCGAACCAATCAAGAACGGGTTGGTTCCGTTTGGATCAATCGGATCAGAATAATTATCTAACTTATTTACCAATTTATATGTGGTTCTGCTTGCTAAGGAAATAAATATTTACAAATAAAATACCATTTATAAATAAAAAACCTAATATACCATATATAAACCAAAAACAATAATTATTTAACAATAATATGCCATTCACATACTTTAAATTTTTATTCACAAAGTTCAAATATCAAATTTACTTTCGATCTGGGTTTAGTTCTGTTTTCAGAGTGTAAATGACACGCAACAACGAGTTAGCCACGAAGCAACCAAGGGAAGGGAATTTATTTTTAAACGTCTCCTTTGCACTGATGGCATGCAACACACAAGGAAGGGAATGCACAACACACAGATAGGGGGCGAGCAATGGTCGTGTCTACGCTCCCAAGTCACTGGCAGTGGCGTCTTCCTAGCCTCGCAGTGGCGTCTGGTTGCTCTCGCAATTTGTTGGTGGTGGATGGTGTCGTCTCCCAAGTCGCTGGCGATGGATGGTGGAGTCTCACAAGTTGCTAGTGGTGGGTGGTGGCGTCTCGCTAGTCGCCGGCGGCTAGGAGGATGGGGATTAGGGGATGTCGGGAGGGGGTAGGAAGAATGGGAAGAAGGGAAGGGAACCCTAAATCTTCTCTATATTTGACATCTAACTAATTTGTTTTAGTTTATTTAGGCTTTAGTTTATTTATATATAAGGGGTTCGGTTCGGCTTGGATAATGGGTCCATATTCTTCAACCTATTACCCGAACCAATCAATATCGGTTTTGATCGGTTCGGTTCGAGTCTAACCCGATTAAACTAAAAAATTCAAACCAACTTAATTGGTTCTGTTTGGTTTGTAAGGTTCATCGAATTGAACCGAATCAATGAACACCCCTATCACTAGAGAGAAGAGTAAAATGAAATTGTAGGTTAGCTTGTGTCTCTATGTTTGTCTTATTTTCTTTAGGTTAGTGTAGATAGCCATTGTTCCAAAAGTAGGCAAGCGGAATGGCATTTTTCGATGTGTAAGCTTCTAATTTCAGAAGCAAAGGTTTAAATGTTTTTAATTTTGATTCTGAAAACTTGTTTTTAGAAGAAAAAACTACTTCTGCTTTCGAAAACGAAAGTGAATTTGAATTTTTTATGTGATGTATGTAATTTTTATGTTGTTTTTTATTTACTTTAGTTTTGTTTAATTTTATTTACTTTTTTTACTCAGGGATGGCAAGAACTAGAGAAGGCACAGTTCAAGGTGTTGGTCCATCTACCTCACAAGTGTAGCGCACTTGGCCTACAACCTTTTGGAGACAAAAAAGACTTGACAACACGAGGATCTAGTACCTAAACAACCAGAAGTTTTTGCACCAGCTACACCTACGCACGTGCAACAAGATGTTGCTTATGGGGATGGTGCTGAGGATACCTCCATTTTGAGGTCATACCATGAAGATGTAGCCTGTCGATTGTGAGATGGCAAGGTAGGGAGTCCTTGAAATTAATATTTGTAACAATGTTATTCAATTGTTGAAAACTGTTAACGAATGAAAAAATATTATTAAAGGATCATAGAATGCTCAGGGTGTTGACTTATGGCAGAAAGTTGAAGATAGAAGATGACTACATTAGGGCCATAGTGGATGATTCAGGCTTGGCACCACTAATAGATGGTAGCCATTCTCTAGTAGACATGGGACTTTTGTCTACATTTTCAAAGACGTGGCATAAAAATACATGCACATTCTATACCAATTAGAGAGGTGACCATCACTTTAGATGTGTCTTGCTTGTTACATATGTTAGTAACAGTTAAAGTTGTCCTCTGTGCCTATTATGGGAAAAAAGGAAGCTAACATGTTGCAGGTCAGTCTCCTATGTGTATATTATGTAGGGGTGGAAAATCAATCTAATTATCCATGATCCAACCTATCCATCCATGCAAAAATCTAGTTCAGTCCATCCAATAAAAAAAGAAAATAAATGGATTGGATAAATTAAACTATTTTAATTAATGGATGGATGAAGATCCATTATTTTTTATTTTAAATCAATTGGATTGGTAAGTGATGTTGAGGCGAACCATGGAAACAGCGCATGCATGCATATATTTAAATGGATTGAAAATAAAATTGAACAGTTGCATCTAATACTCGGAGTCGAAGCATATTCCATTAAGCGAAACACCTTACCAAATATCTTAGAGCTAACTTTGCCATATATATGTAATAGGTAATAGCTAATACATCCTACACCCACTACACCACACGAAAATGTCATTTTTTATTTTGAATTTTTCTTTTTCAATTTTCAGTATTCTTTTTAAACTTTTATCAAGTTATATATAATCATATAAAAATAGGAGAGAGTGAGAGAGATAAAGTGTAACGCCCTAATTTCTAAACTCAGAAATAATGCCCGTTGGAGACACTATCCCTGAAGTTCTTGAAACCATTTCGTTAAATTTTCGATATCGTCATACATTCGCTTAAACTTTCCAACGATTAGCTTAAGCAATTACAATACAACATCAAAATCCCTAAATAAGAGTAAATCTTACTTAAACTTAGGGAAGAATCCACACTTGGAGAAGTGTGATTCAATGAACTCATACCAGAAATCCGGCAGAGTCTCCCCTAAAAACCGGACAATTACCAAAATTCAGCTTAACCTGAAAATCAGCAAAACCAGTGCATTTCCATATTATACTTAACATAGTATTAACACTAGGCCTCAGTGGCAAACTCATGAATAATTATACTTATACAATATACATCAATACACCTCAGCAAATAACCAATTAAACAAATTCAAATACTTCAAGAACTACTTCTATTAAACTAATCTTCCAACTGAAATAAGACTCAGCTCCACCCTCACCTTAACTGCCTCGACCTCACCGGAGGTACCTGCACCACTAAAATATATCCCCGAAACGTGGGGTGAGATAATAATCCCAGTGAATACAACTACATGCATGAATGCAGGGAGCAGATATCAATGACAATTAACAATATAACAACTTCTTAGAACACAATTCAATTAAACTGATAGGCGAGACATGCAATGTGGGAAGTCAATTACTAACTAATATGTAATCATAATCATAACTAGAAACAAGTAAATGCACTAATGATGCAACTCACTGCTGTGCCCAGCAGGCATGATCTTATCACTTAAACTGGAGTTAGAACTGAGTTCAGACTACGGGAAACGTCTTTCCCGGGGACGAATCCCACCCATTACTGGACCGAAGTCAAGTTTTCACATAATTACTTAATTTTTAACTCACAGCGCGAAGGCCAGCTTATTTAACTCACGGTCGAAACTGGCTTAACATGAATCACTACTAAAGCTGAAGTTTAAAGCATTTCTATGGTTACATAACTTTCGTAAGTTCACAAGTTTCGTAACTTTCGACATTCAAAAGTTTTTCAAGCAAATCCTAACACCAACCACTCAATTCCATACAAACATTACAAATCTAATCAAATTAACCATATAGAAAGGGAATTAAAGGGATAGGGTTCATACAATGAGCACTTCGACAATTTCGTAAATCTCGCTAGTTTCATAAATCTCGCTACCCTAAGGTTTTCAATGAAAAACCTAACAAAATTACTCAATCACATACAAACATCACTAATCTAATCTCAATATTCATATAGAAAGGGAATTAGAGAGTAGGGTTCATACATTGGGGAAAAACTCAAAATCAAAGGGGAGTGTGTGTGTGAGTTATACTCACTAATTCTTGAGATTCAAGGAGAAATTGATGAGTAGAAACATTCCCTTGATGATCCCTAGCATCGATTTCCTTTATCAACCTCAAAACCCCACTTTCTCTCACTAGAATTCACACTCTCTCTCTAGGTCGAAGAGGAAGAAGAAATAACATTCAATAATCTGATTTTTTTGCATGTCCGACTTTATATACTTAAGTGACGGTAATCGATTACAAGCTTATTGTAATCGATTACCAGCGGCAAAATTAGCACTAAAAACCCTTTGGGTAATCGATTACAACTCCTTGTAATCGATTACTACACACCCAGATATCCTGATAATCGATTACAACACCTTGTAATTGATTACCAAAAACTTACCTCCCGGGTAATCGATTACAACCTGTGAGTAATCGATTACCAAAAACTCACCTCTCAGGTAATCGATTACAAACTCTCTGTAATCGATTACCAGCAACCCAAACTCACTAAATTTACTTAGACAAAATCCCGAACTTGGTTTTATAGTCAAGTTTTTGACCCCTAATTCCTCAATTTTCCTTTCCTTAATTACTAATACATAATCCTCTATTTTCAGCCTAATGAATTATCAGAGCTCCTAATATGCGGGATGTTACATAAAGAGGGAAATAGGAAAGAGAAATATAGGAGAGAGAGGAGAAGAGAGGAGATCTTAGTGAAAATCTTGGAGAGAGAGACTTTTTTTAATATAATAGAGAAAGTGTTTTAAAAGAATAATAAAAGTTAACTTTAAAAATAATTTTATGGATGGATTGGATATCCATCCATAAAATGTTCGTTAACAGATGGATTGGATGGTTTTTAATTAATAGGTCATGGTTGGATTGGATGTGTCTTTCTTATGCAGCTCATAATGGCATCAAATTATATCAAATGGATGTAAAAAGTGAATTCCTAAATGGAATCATTGAATAAGAAGTATTTGTTAGACAACCCCTAGTTTTGAAGATGTCACATTTCCATATCATGTTTTTAAACTAAAGAAAGCCCTCTATGGTCTGAAACAAGCCCCTAGAATTTGGTATGATAGATAAAATAGCTTTGTCATGAAAAATTGTTTTGAAAGAAGAAAAGTTGACACAAATCTTTTTAGAAAAACATCTAATAGAGACTTCATCTTGGTCCAGATATATGTTGATGACTATATATTTGGTTCAACTAATTGTTAAGACAAACACTCTTGCATTTAAGTCTTAATTATGGAAACCCTTCAACTGAGGTAAAAAATTAAGTATCATTCTCAGTCATATTTGTATCTAACTGATTTTCTTGAGTGTGTAGAAACTTGAATCTGAGCCAGATGCAGATGAATTCAAGGTATTAAGATATCTTCCTCAAGGTTGAAATAACCTCTGAAAATACAAAGGAAAGATCTGAGGAAAGCAAAAGCAAGCATACTGAACAATACAAGTCTTCAAAGAGTCAATCTCAACTCAGAAGCAAATACAAGCAAGTTAGACTCAGACATTGAAGCTGATGGAACCCAGAACAAAAGAACTACTCAAAATTATGTCATCCTGGTCAAAAGAAAAAGGAACAAAACTTAGAAGCAAAATCACATGTCAGAAGCATAAAGGAAACCCAGACGCAGAAACACATCTCAGACGCCGAAGCAAATTGTATCAGACAGAAGCAAGCCAATTGTTCTGATGTGGATAAAGTACTGACACAAAGGTGGAAAGTTGTTGAGGAATTCCCAACGGCTATAAATGACTATATTTCAACTCTCACTTATAAAAGGACCATGACAAACTCAGAAGCATATTAGAGAACATCAAGCTAAAGGCAAAACACTGCACAAGAGTTTTTCCTCTATTATTTTATCCGTGTCATTACTTCTGACCCACATTCTTCACTATACAACAACTCTTTGAGTTTTTATCTGTGGTAATGATTCATTTGCAACTTAGCTTGAGCTCATTACTATTGATTCACACTTTGTGTGTTGAAAACTGAAGCCAAAAACCTTCATCTTCATTCCTACTCTGTTGTAACCCCTCCACCAAGTAAGAATCTATTTCTTGACTGTGGTGTTTAGTTGTGAAGCTTGGAGAGGCTAGTTAAAACTACTTATGAGCCTAGAGAGGCTCTTGAAGAAGAATACTTGTAACTTTGACAAGTTAGTGGAAAATCTCTCTATGGTGAGGACTGGACGTAGCCCACGTTGAAAAAGTGAACCAGGATAAATCTATTTGTGTGATCCTCTTTTGGCCCTAATTCTTATTTATTTTTATTTACTTGTACCATTTGGAAAACTGCTTCTGAAACAACTCATAAACAAGTCTATCTAACATGAAATATTTCAATTAACATCTTGGTAAAAAGTTCAGAAATTTTTTTAACAAAAGAAGTATTTTACTTCCACACACTTAGACTTTGTTGCTTCTGACCTTATTTATGTCTAAGTAAAACTTTGACGTCTAAGTTAAAACTTGAGAATCAAGTCAGAAAAGAGTTTTAAAATTTCAGGCAGGCTTAGAAGCACCTCAATTCAACACCCCTTCTTGAGACTTTGCCAACTACACTAATTCTTTTTTGTGCAAGGAGTTTTCTAATCTTATGCAGTCTGAGTTTGAAATGAGCATAATGGGAGAACTCAAATTCTTCCTTGGACTTCAAATTAAGCAAGAAACTGATTATATATGGATCCATCAAGAGAAGTATACAAAAGAAATGCTTAGAAAGTTCAACATGAATGACTACAAGCCTATGACAACTCTTTTGCATCCTTCAGCAATTTTAAGCAAAGATAAGGGAGAAGAACCAGTTGACCAAACTATGTTTAGAGGTATGATTGGTTACCTACTGTATCTTACAGCAAGCAGGTCGGACATAATGTTCAGTGTTTGCTTGTGTGCAAGATTTCAGTTAGATCCAAGATTAACTTATTTAAAAGCTGATAAGAGAATTTTCAGATATTTAAATGGTACTACTAATCTTGGTCTGTGCTATAAGAAGAGTAAAGATTTTAGGTTAGTCGGTTACTGTGATGCTGACTTTGCTGGAGACAGAGTTGAAAAGAAAAACACTAGTGGGGGATGTTACTTCATTGGGAGCATCGTGATTAGTTGGTTTAGTAAAAGGCAAAACAACACTGCATTATCCACTACAAAGGCAAAGTATATTGTAGCAGCAAGCTGTTGTTCATAGCTGCTTTGGGTAAAGTATCAGTTAGAAGATTTCAACATATCTGAACATTGTATTCTTGTATTGTGTGAAATTGCAAGTGCCATAAATTTGTTTTAGAATCCTATTCAGCATTCTAGAGCAAAACATATAGAAATCAAACATCATTTAATTAAAGACTATGTTCATAAATGAGTTTTTGATGTAACGTCCTAATTTCTAAATTCAAAAATAATGCCTGTTGGAAGCACTATTTCCAAATTCGTGAAATTATTTCATTCATTTCGCGTATCGACATACAATACCATCGCTTGAGTAACCTAACAATTACTAAAGCTCCAACAATACCTATATAATTCAATGAAATAATAACATACTGTGGCCATCAAGGCTCCAATACAAAAATATTAAACTAACATAATGATTCCTAAAGTAGCTTTAACAAATAACACTAGTGGTTCTAAACAACATGAAAATCATCAAGTAAAATAAACAATAAAACTAAGGGTCTTCACATGCCATCTACTACTCGTCATAGCTTTGATCAGTATCCTGCACCACTGAAAATATTGTTCCCATGGAATGGGGTGAGACCAACGTCCCAGTGAGTGTAACCGTGTGTGCAGTGTGGGGGAAAGCAACCAAGGACCATCATGACATACATATAAATTTAGAGACATAAAAGAGATAATAATACAGAATTCAACACAAAGAAACTCAATCATCAAGATGCAATGCATGGTTGTGAGGTGTTGTTCCCGACACCCAGGGTCTTTTCTCTGTTACCTGACTGTGATGAGCGCTCGGCCATGTAACCAAGGACCTTCGTCCAAGGTTACCTATGATTAAATTTTAAATAACATTTAGATATAATTTTGTGATTGGGGACCCCATCTCCCTCTTGGCCATGAGTTCGATGTGGTTACCCCGTTGTTCTTAATTAAATTGCCCGAAGGCCTGTGATGGTCAAAGACCCTGTGATAGCCCGAAAGCTCTATGATTTCTTAATTCATAATTTCATGATTGTGATGGCCAAAGGCCCATAAATTCCAGAATAATATAATCAAGAATCATCAAGCATAAACAAGAACCATCATACAGAATCATCCAATCATCTACCCTAAGGTTTTGGCAATCCAATACATACAATAATCAGTATATTCACAATTCATATGTTCCTACTATACATATCTCACTAATTTATAGAAGGAAAGGGAAAAAGGAATAGGGAACATGCAATGGCAATCATCCAGAACAAACAAGTGAAAGTCCACCCACCTGTGAGTTCAGAAAACGGAGAACGAACGAAGAACGAAGGGCCTTGAAGGGAGAAAGATTGAGGCAAGACTCGTTCTTGATGAGTAGAATTCGTTCTTGGCCTTTGCTGGGACTTTCTCTCACTAGAACCTCTCTCTCTCTCTCTGAAAATACGAAAATATGGAAGAAGGAACTGACTGAAACCGTCCACGAACGTGTTTTAAAATGCAGAAATCGGACCTGCGCTCAAGCCTCGCTTGAGCGCAGCTCAAGCGCGAGTCCTCGCTCAGGCTGCGCTTGAGCTCAGCTCAAGCTGAATTTCCTCGAATTGCTCTCTGTTTTTCTGCGCTCAGGCTGCGCTCGAGCTCAGCTTGAGCGAGAAAACCAGATTGCAATTTTCCCTTTTTACTGGTATCCTCGCTCCGGCTGCGCTTGAGCTCAGCTCGAGCAAGGAAACCAGAGTGAGATTTTCCCCTCTTGTTAAGGTACAGTTTTCATCCAAACCCTATCATATGACCTATCAAACTGAAGCCCCGGAAATAAGCTTTCTAATGAGAGCGGAAACACCTCAATCGAACATCTGCCATTCTAGATATTTGCGACCTAGTGCAACAAGGTCATTAGGCTTAGAGCCAACATCAAACAACAACCTATTTTTCTTCATTCCACCTTAAGTTATGATATTCCTATGAATTAAGGGATTAATTAGCGGGATGTTACAATTCTACCCCCCTTAAAACAATTTTGTCCTCAAAATTGGCTAAAGAATGTTGAGCAAGGAAGAAGATGGAGAAAATAACTTTCTTACCTTAAACGAATAACTCTGGAAATTGGGAGCGGAGGTCTTCCTCTTTTTCCCAAGTTTCATCTTCTGGCGTCTGACCTTCCCAAAACACCTTCACTAACGGAATGATTTTATTCCTCAAGGTTTTGGCACTTCGGTCAATAATCTGTGCAGGCCTCGAGGGAATAGTCAAATCCTCCCTCAATTGTACCGATTCTGAACTTATGACGTGAGAAGGATCATGAAGGTATTTTCTGAGCTGAGAGACATGGAATACATCATGGATGTTGGCTAAATGGGGTGGAAGGGCTATCCTGTATGCAAGGGAACCAACCCTTTGCAATATTTGAAAAGGACCGACAAAACGGGGATTTAACTTTTTGGCTTTAATGGATCTTCCAATGCCAGTGATGGGAGTAACTTTTAAAAACACATGGTCGCCTTCCTCAAACTCTAGGTCCTTCCGCCTCATATCAGCATAACACTTCTGGCGGTTCTGAGCAGTTACCAACTTTTCCCTAATCCTCTTAATCTTTTCTGTAGTTATCTGTACCAACTCTGGTCCTAAAAAGCTTTTCTCTCCCACCTCACACCAACATAAAGGTGAGTTACACTTCCTACCATACAACGCCTCATAGGGTGCCATACCTATACTACTATGGAAGCTGTTGTTATAGGCAAACTCTATAAGAGGTAGGTACTTATCCCAACTACCCTTCTCTTCCAACACACAGGATCTAAGCATGTCCTCTAAGGTCTGGATTGTTCTCTCAGACTGCCCATCAGTCTGAGGGTGATAAGTGGTGCTAAACTTCAGTTTAGTACCGAAGGCTTGGTGTAGGGCATTCCAAAACCTAGAGGTAAATCTGGGATCTCTATCTGACACTATGCTGGAAGGTACACCATGAAGCTTCACAATCTCCTTGATATACAATTCTGCTAATTTGGTCAAAGGGTAGGTTGCCTTGATTGGTAAGAAATGAGCTGACTTGGTCAGCCGATCCACAATCACCCAAATGGCATCAAAGCCTACTGGAACTCTGGGAAGTCCCATCACGAAGTCCATGGATATGGCCTCCCATTTCCACTCGGGAATTTCTAATGGTTTTAGCATACCCGAGGGCTTTTGGTGTTCTATCTTAACCTGTTGGCATATAAGACACCTAGAAACAAACTCAGCTATCTCTTTCTTCATTCCATCCCACCAAAACATGGTCCTCAAGTCTTGGTACATCTTGGTAATACCCGGATGTACCGTGAACTTGCTCTTATGGGCTTCCTCTAAAATCTCTTCTCTAAGACTACCCCCCCTTAGGGATACAGACTCTCCCTTGGAAGAGAATCATCCCATCTCCTGATACAGAAAATCCTGTTTGTCCCTTTCGGGACTGGAGTTCTAAGTCTAAGATCTGAGCCTCTCTAATCCTTGTCCTTAACTCATTAACTACTTCTAGCCTATCGAGTTTCATACTATCTCCCTTATAGTTCCCGTCAAGTTTTAAATCCCTAAACTTCTCTAACAATACTAGCTCATGCACCATCATGGATGACGCATGCAGGGATTTCCTACTTAGGGCGTCGGCCACTACATTGGCCTTACCTGGGTGGTACTTAAGCTCAAAGTCGTAGTCCTTTAGAAATTCCATCCACCTCCTCTATCTCATGTTAAGTTCCTTCTGGTCAAACATGTACTTTAAGCTCTTGTGATCACTAAAAACCTCAAACTGCACACCATATAGGTAATGCCTCCACACCTTGAGAGCAAACACTACTGCAGCCAACTCTAAGTCATGGGTTGGGTAATTTTCCTCATGGGGTCTAAGCTGTCTAGAACCATAGGCCACTACCTTCTTATCCTGCATCAAAACACAACCTAATCCCTTTCCTGAAGCGTCACTATACACTTCAAAGGATTTGGACAAGTCCGGCAATACCAACACCGGGGTGGTGGTTAACCTTTCCTTGAGTTCCTTGAAACTCTTCTCACATTTCTCATCCCAAACAAAAGCATGACCCTTACGAGTCAGTCGGGTGAGAGGTAAAGCCAACTGGGAAAAACCTCTAATAAACCTGCGATAATACCCAGCTAATCCTAAGAAACTCCTAACCTCAGTGACTGATTTGGGCCTCTCCCAACCAATCACTGCCTCTATCTTACTGGGGTCCACTGACACACCTTCACTAGATATCACATGTCCTAGGAAGTGAACTTTATCCAACCAGAAATCACATTTCTCAGGGTTAGCAACCAGTTTCTTCTCTCTTAACACTTCCAAAACCACTCTAAGATGTTGCTCATGTTCTTCTAAGGTTTTAGAATAGATAAGAATGTCATCGATGAATACAACCACAAAATTATCTAAATAGGGCCTAAAGATACGGTTCATGTAGTCCATGAATACAGCTGGAGCATTGGTCAAGCCAAATGGCATCACCAAATACTCGTAATGCCCATACCTAGTCCTAAAAGCAGTTTTGGGAATATCCTCACTTCTAATCTTTATCTAATGGTAACCTGATCTCAAGTCTATCTTAGAAAATATTGCGGCTCCTCTAAGCTGGTCTAACAGGTCATCTATCCTAGGCAAGGGGTATTTGTTCTTAATTGTTACCTTGTTCAGCTGCCTATAGTCAACACACAACCTCATGCTACCATTCTTCTTCTTGACAAGGAGCACTGGAGCTCCCCAAGGGGATACACTAGGCCTAATGAACTGCTTCTCTATTAATTCCTCTAGTTGCTTCTTAAGTTCACTCATCTCCAAGGGTGACATTCTATAGGGAGCCTTAGAAATAAGCCCTGTGCCCGGCACAAGGTCTATGGAAAATTCAGTCTCTCGGTCCGGAGGTAAGGTGGTCACCTCACTAGGGAAAACATCCTGGAACTCTCTAACAATGGCTATGCTGTCTAGGTCGGGTTTCAACTCTACAGTTGAGGAAAGCAGTAATATAAAACAATAACTACCATCAGTCATGCATTCAGAAATTTGAGTGGAGCAAGATAACAAATATGGTGGTCTCTCCTTCGGGGAAGGAAGAAGAGTAGGGAAAACAATTTCTTTATTGCAACAGTCAAGCATGACATGGTTACGGGATAACCAGTTCATACCCAAAATAATATCAAGTTTTTTCAATGGCAGACAAATCAAATCAACTTCAAAGATCCTACCATGAATTTCTAAGGGACATGCAAGACACACTAAGGAAGTGGGAATGGCTTCCTTAGCAGGGGTATGGACATTCAAATGAAAAGGTAAAGGAATGGCATGCAATTTCATCCTTTCCACACAGTCATAAGAAATGAATGAATGAGTTGCTCCAGAATCATACAGTACAATCAAAGGAGTGCCATTTAGATTACAAGTACCTTGCATCAGATCATCGGCCTGAGTTGTCATCTCACCGTTGAGGGTAAAGACCCTTCCGGTAGCTTGGGGTTTGGGCCGGTCCTTCTTCCTCTTTGGAAAGTCCCCAATCATGTGATTTGGTTCCCGACAGTAGAAACAGACCCGTTGTCCTGCCAGGCACTCGCCCCGATGGTGCTTGCCACACTTGGGACAAGTAGGAAAAGTTGTAGTGGAGGGAAGGGCGACCTGCTTGCCCTTTCCTCCCTGGAACTGAGGTCGAAAATTCTTACTGACATGTGCATCATCTCTCTTCCTCTTACTCTCAACCCAAGTCCTAGCTGTCGGCTTGGGCGCCTCATCCACCAAACTTTGTTCAACGACCAGACACTTGGTCACCAAGGCTGGGAAATCCTTGAGCTGGAAGGCTGACACAATTTTCCGGATCTCGGGCTTGAGGCCCGCTTCCAAGTGAGAACATTTCCAACCCTCATTAGGATTGGCTTGCAGCAGGGAGTGATACTTGGAGAGTTCTTCAAACTTGGGCACAAACTGGCCCACGGTCATGTTGCCTTGCTTCAGATTGAGAAATTCTAGCTCTTTCTGTTTCCTGACTGGTTCAGGGAAATACTTCTCCAGGAATACATTCTGGAATGCATCCCAAGAGAGTAAGGTTTCCGGAGTGTTCAAACTGATCTTCGCATTCTTCCACCAATTCTCTGCTTCTCCTTGTAACATGTAGGTAGCAAATCTCACCTTCAGGTCGTCCGCACAAGCCATCACCTCAAAGATCTTGTTCATGGCATTAAGCCAGGAGTCTGCTGCTGCTGGGTCATAAGCCCCATTAAAGGCTGGAGGGTGGTGTTTCCTGAATTCTGTTAATCCCTGAAGAAAAGGATCTACTACTGTCCCCGGTGGAGGAGTACCGGTGGACTGCCTGTGCAAGGCCTGAAGTACTGCGACATTAGAGGCGGCTTGCTCCCCCATGATTTGGGTGAGCATTTGAAGGGCCACCGCCACGGGATCCTGAGGTTGATCCGGTGAGGGTGAAGGTGAATTGGCACGAAGACGTCCCCTCCTACCGTTAGCCATGACCCTATACACATCATTAAGAAATATCCAGGTGATTAGTCTATCAATTCCCTAATAATGCATATAAAAATTACGACTAACTTAAGGAGTAACACATAACCACAGTCCAACTGGAGTGAACTGATCTGATACCAAAATGTAACGTCCTAATTTCTAAATTCAAAAATAATGCCTGTTGGAAGCAATATTTCCAAATTCGTGAAATTATTTCATTCATTTCGCGTATCGACATACAATACCATCGCTTGAGTACCCCAACAATTACTAAAGCTCCAACAATACCTATATAATTCAATGAAATAATAACATACTGTGGCCATCAAGGCTCCAATACAAAAATATTAAACTAACATAATGATTCCTAAAGTAGCTTTAACAAATAACACTAGTGGTTCTAAACAACATGAAAATCATCAAGTAAAATAAACAATAAAACTAAGGGTCTTCACATGCCATCTACTACTCGTCATAGCTTTGATCAGTATCCTGCACCACTGAAAATATTGTTCCCATGGAATGGGGTGAGACCAACGTCCCAGTGAGTGTAACCGTGTGTGCAGTGTGGGGGAAAGCAACCAAGGACCATCATGACATACATATAAATTTAGAGACATAAAAGAGATAATAATACAGAATTCAACACAAAGAAACTCAATCATCAAGATGCAATGCATGGCTGTGAGGTGTTGTTCCCGACACCCGGGGTATTTTCTCTGTTACTTGACTGTGATGAGCGCTCGGCCATGTAACCAAGGACCGTCGTCCAAGGTTACCTATGATTAAATTTAAATAACATTTAGATATAATTCTGTGATTGGGGACCCCATCTCCCTCTTGGCCATGAGTTCGATGTGGTTACCCCGTTGTTCTTAATTAAATTGCCCGAAGGCCTGTGATGGTCAAAGACCCTGTGATAGCCCGAAAGCTCTATGATTTCTTAATTCATAATTTCATGACTGTGATGGCCAAAGGCCCATAAATTCCAGAATAATATAATCAAGAATCATCAAGCATAACCAAGAACCATCATACAGAATCATCCAATCATCTACCCTAAGGTTTTGGCAATCCAATACATACAATAATCAGTATATTCACAATTCATATGTTCCTACTATACATATCTCACTAATTTATAGAAGGAAAGGGAAAAGGGAATAGGGAACATGCAATGGCAATCATCCAGAACAAACAAGTGAAAGTCCACCCACCTGTGAGTTGAGAAAACGGAGAACGAACGAAGAACGGAGGGCCTCTTGAAGGGAGAAAGATTGAGGCAAGACTCGTTCTTGATGAGTAGAATTCGTTCTTGGCCTTTGCTGGGACTTTCTCTCACTAGAACCTCTCTCTCTCTCTGAAAATACGAAAATATGGAAGAAGGAACTGACTGAAACCGTCCACGAAGGTGTTTTAAAATGCAGAAATCGGACCTGCGCTCAAGCGCGAGTCCTCGCTCAGGCTGCGCTTGAGCTCAGCTCAAGCTGAATTTCCTCGAATTGCTCTCTGTTTTTCTGCGCTCAGGTTGCGCTCGAGCACAGCTTGAGCGAGAAAACCAGATTGCAATTTTCCCTTTTTACTGGTATCCTCGCTCAGGCTGCGCTTGAGCTCAGCTCGAGTGAGGAAACCAGAGTGAGATTTTCCCCTCTTGTTAAGGTGCAGTTTTCATCCAAACCCTGTCATATGACCTATCAAACTGAAGCCCCGGAAATAAGCTTTCTAATGAGAGCGGAAACACCTCAATCGGACATCTACCATTCTAGATATTTGCGACCTAGTGCATCAAGGTCATTAGGCTTAGAGCCAACATCAAACAACAACCTATTTTTCTTCATCCCACCTTAAGTTATGATATTCCTATGAATTAAGGTATTAATTAGCAGGATGTTACATTTGATATATATAGTTCACTGACATAGAGCATCAATGGGATGATATATTCACAAACCTCTTTCAGAAGATAGGTTTAAGTTCATCAGAATCCATCTGAACATACATGAATTATCTGAAAAATGACATGTCTGAAACGCATGATAGTCTGAACTTATATCTATTTGAAATGCATGTCTATCTAAAATGTCTGATTGAGTAAGTGTGAAGTGTTGCCTGTCTGAGGCGTTCACTTATATGATGACACGAATTTCTGAGATGGTCAACATTCAACTTTTTCAAAAGTGGTTTCTTTCACTTTGCACGTTACCCGAGGTCTGAACAATCATCTGTAACTGTCATCATTACTAAAGAAGCTATATACTTGGAAAGAGAAAGCAGCTAGGGCTACCTTTCTCATTTAAACAAACTAAGAACTTCTAAACTTCTATTGCACACATCTTTTCTCTAAAACTTATGTTCAAGCTATGACACCTAAGAAATCTATTGGAGGTTATAGAAACCACAGGAAACACTAGAAGAGGGGTTGAATAGTGTTTTGTAAAACTTAAGCAGTTTTTTAGAAAACCTTTCACAAGCAGCACCTTTAGCAAAGAGATTTTCATATCTGGGGGCTAATGGTTACTTGTTATCTACTGTGTGGAAGTGGAGATGTTGGTTTTCAGCAAAAGTATATTGTGCTATAACTTTCGTTTTTTTTAATTTTCTGGGCTGCATAGTGTGGATTCTCGTCCTATTTTGGTGCTGGCGATTGTTTTTGCCACCGTATTTTTTACTATTCCCATCCCCCATTTTATTGGAAAAATTAAAATCCCACAATTGCCCCCAGTAAATAATTTAAAATTCATAACCTCCATCCCTCTTTCACTTACTCCGGACGTGAATTCCTTGTACCTCGTGTAAAACTCCAGACGCGAGCTTCACTACGCACACACCATGTTTTCTGCCATTGAAGAACCAGAAGGAGCTTGAGGAGTTTTGTGTGTGATCAACAAGTAGGTACATTTCTCACCCTCTTTTGCTGTGTTTTTCTGCAACTAGTGGGATTTGGGGGGGATGACGGACGCGAGGGGAGAAGAAGGCTGTTTTACCGACAAGGGCTTATTTATCCAGACAAGGGTGTCAGATGCCTTTTTGAAACTACCGGACAATGGTATCCGGGAAATGTGACGGACATGGATTTCCATAGAAAGATCAACAATTGCACGGACGCACCCTCGTGTCCGGAATTGTACACGGACATTGTCGTCCGGAGAGTTTATTATGGGATGACCACCGGACACATGTGTCCAGGAAGGCATCCGGACTTTAATGACCGTAAAGGACACGGATCCGTATAGAGCACAGACAAGACTGTCCGTAAAGAGCATGGACAAGCCTGTCCATAAAGAGAACGAACAAGCGTGTCCGTATAGTTAGTAATTTTCGAAAAAAATATACAGACAAGTGTATCCGTATAGGTATGAAATTTTCCAAAAACAAATATACGAACATAGGTGTTCGTATATATGTGAATTTAATTAGTGTCTTTTATTATGGTTTCTTTGTCATTTATCTTTTTGTTCTTTTTATTTAATTGTTATTTATTTACAGTATGGTTAGAAGAAGAGGTGGAAGAGGTGATGGTTCACCTAGCAGAGGTCGAGGTGATGCAGAAGAGCGAATCAGGCCTACTGCATTTGCCTGAGCACGTAGAGCGCAACTACATGAGCAACCTATGTAGCAGAATGACCCAACGCCCATAAAGGAAGTGTCGTAATAGGTTGTTTACGAGGGAGGTCCTCGGGATACCTCTTTGTTGAGGTCATTTGAGTCTCACGTTGCACGCCAATTGTGGTCGGATGAGGTAGGTAAATTTATAATTATTAAGTTAAGTGTAAATGCTCGTTAATTCATTTAGAAAGTAAAATAATTATTTTTTATGTTTGTTACAGGATAGGGGGACGTTAAAGGTAGTCACCCACGGGAGGAAGCTGAAAAGGCCAGAGAATAATTATGTGAGAGACATTGTGGATGACTCTGGTCTGGGACCACTAGTAGAGGGTACCCACTCTCTTGTTAACAAGAGTTTGTTGTCTATGTTTTCTGAGAGATGGAACAAAGACACATCCAACTTCCATCTGCCAATGGGTGAGATGACCATCACACTGGATGATGTGAACAACTTACTGCATATACCGGTACGTGGTAGGTTCTTCTTCTTGTCATCTTTCAGTAAGAATGAAGCCAACGAGTTGTCGGTCACATTAATTGGGGGTATCATATAGTAATGCAACTGCGGAGACAGAACACACTTGGGGCCCTAGTGTTAGGCTTAGTTGGCTCCGTAGCATGTATGAGAACAACGTGGAGAAGAACCATTTAACATATGCTGCAAGGGCATATCTGCCCCACCTAGTTGGATGTACCAAATTTGCTGATAAGAGTGCGTCAACTGTTTGAGTACAGTACTTGGAGTTGTTCCGAGTGTTGGCATCAGTGAGCCAGATTGCTTGGGGTGCAGTAGCATTGGCTTACCTCTATGAGCAACTTAATGAAGCCAACTTACATCAAACTCGTCAGCTAGCAGGTTACTTGATGGGTTTCTGGCAAGCGAACCAAAAATCCAGTAGTATAATAGTAAGAAAAGAATCGTATCCACAGGGAACGGTCAATTCGCGTATAGTCGTGGTCTATTTATCAAGAGAAAACAACGGTTTTTGAGAATATTGTTATGCGGAAAATCTAAATAGCAATTTAATAATTAATTGAATATAGAAAGGAAGAGTTAGGGACACTTTACTTGGATTAGGATTGAACTTCATATCATCACACCCTCCGTGCATGTAAAAACTATATATTATTTTAGGTTTACTCTATAATACCGTAGACAAACTATATTGCTAAGACCCCGAGTTACCAACAGCCTCACCACTCAAAGGTAATCCGTGCGGGCTCTCCAAAGCGACAAACTTACCCTCGGCTTATTTTGCTTTTATTCTGTTTGTAAAGGAACTCATTGATAAACCAAGCCTAATCCTGTAGACGCACCTTCATTAGAGTACTCACACTACCCATCACTCATTAGATACGGCCATGTGTCGTTCACCTGGAATTACTATCAACTAACCTTTGCTATCGATACACAGGCCTAATCCTGTGAACGCCCTTCGTTAGAGTACTGTCACTACCCATCACTCATTAGTAACGCTCATGTGTCGGTTTTCTGATATCGAGTCTTCTTATTCAATCAGAGTTTGGGTTTCCTATGTCTAGTCTCCCCCATCCTCAATCCTAGTCGAAACTAGTCTATAACTCCAGCGCAAGCGCGGAAGTCAGGGATTAAGCACAGAATAAGATTACCAATATTATAGACAGAGAGCTCAGGAAATAATAATATAGAGTTTACATACACTTGGGGATAGAATCAATTACATTCAATCCTAATGGAGAGTTAACTACACATGGTAGCCATACAAACCACCGAAGATGTTGTCACCATCTTCAATCCTTGTGAAGCGCTCCTACTCTAAAATTAGAACTGGTGCATTATCACTGAAATATCACTGAATCACTAGTGCAAAAAGACCCTTTTACGACAGTTAAATTGGGCATTTTACGACGGTTGTACAAACCGTCGTTGATCTAGGCGTCGTAAAAAACTGGACCTTTTACGACGGTTGTACAAGCGTCGTCATTAATACGAAACCACGACGGTTATAGACAAAACCGTCGTAAAAAGTGGCAAAAATAAGGCTCCAAACAGCCTTTTTAACGACGGTTGGGCTGGGAACCGTCGTTATAAGTCAGAAACAACGACGGTTCAAGCTGGAACCGTCGTTGTTTGTCCAGGAAACAACGACGGTTCACACAGAAACCGTCGTTGTTTCTTGGACATACAACGATGGTTCTAGCTTTAATCGTCGTTGTATGTCCTGTGTACCCCAGAAATTCTGTAGCTAATCCGTAGCTAACAGGGGGAAAACATAATTCTAATACTTTTTCATCATTAAAAATAAAACATTAAAAAATAAATGTAAAAATAACTATCAAAATCTGGGCAAATTAATATACCAATAAAAAAGAAAGAAATTAAATTAAGAAAACAAGTTCTATTTCTAAACAAATAAAAAAAGCATACATAATAAAAACCGAGTGCATATTTTCTAACTAAAATTAAATTCAATACCAATATAAATAAGAAAGAACACGGTTCTATTTGTTACTTTCACTCTCTATAATAATGGAAAAATAGGAAGAAAATACATGATAAAAGGAAATGCCACTGGTTCTTCAAGGGAATTGTAAAGCTCCCACCATTTTTCCAATTAAATTTTTCAGGAGGCAGAAAGTTTAAGGAAATACTGAATAGTAAATATGTTGTTATGTTATGCCCCACAAAATATGCAATAAGCATATAAACCTAGTTGCAATCAAATTGCAATGAGCATTTCAGTATACAAATAACCATATAAAAAACCAAAACAAAAAGGGAAAGGAAATTTATATATATGTTAGTAAGAAACATAAATATATATATATATATATAACGAGAACAGGGCTATAGGAAACAAAATAACCAAAATAGAAAAGAAGGGGAGAAAAAAAAGAAAAGAGTTAAAAACACATATTTTATTAAAAAAAAAGTTAAACTGGGGTAATAATTTTATAGCATGATTAGGAACAATGGCATGGCTTATTTGCATGTGCGTATGTAATATAATAGAATAAAAAGATTATATTTTAACCAAATCACGTCAGCTAATATATAGAATATTTTGAAACACAAGACCAACTCTTGGGAAATTCAAGTAATTAATAAGTTATTGAGATTGATTATTATTCTTTGTTGGACCTGCATAGCTTTCTCCAGTGAGGAACAACTCCCTTGATCTGTAGGAAGGAAACTTCTCGTACCATTTCAGCATGAACACAAGCATATCATTCGCTGCCAAAAATACAAGGAATATGTTCATGCCTAGTAAAACAAATTGGATAACACGCCTAAAATCTGAAATTTAATTTACGTAGACAATTACACAAACTCATTCCCAATTAATTAACCTTAATTCAGTACAAGTGTGGTGTCTTAAAAAAGCAGAAAAGTTTAAACAGAGAACATAACAAACAAAAATGAATATAAACAGAGACAATATAACTACATATAATTAATGACTCTCTAATTTTATGCCAACAGTACCCCTCATACTCAGAGGTGGATGTTACTAATAAATTTAACTACAGTTGCAGATGCTAAAGAATTGTTGAGAGGAACTAGGAGATGCTAGCAATTTCCTAGTTCTTTAATTTCTCTTACGGAATAACCATGAGCATTGAGCACATACCAACCTAGCCATCATGCTTCACAGCACAAACTACTTACATAACAGCATAAATGCCCACAAGCACCTGCCTTGTGGAGCCTCAAGTCGTTTGAGCTATATATGAATTAGCTTATAGTTGATATTTAGCATGAGTTGTGCAGAGTTTTACCTCGGTTAGAAGCACTCCCATCTTTAGTACCCTATCGATGAGGCCCATTGCAGAGTCATGTGATATCTCATTCAAGTTTATCTTATTCCTGTTAAAATTGTAACAAGGAAAGCCCTCAGGAAATAGAAAACCCAACAAAACAAGAAGGAAAGGGAAGGATTAAGCTTTGTTGGTTTACTTCTTGAGCATTTTAGCAGAGAGCTCCCTTGGGTCAATGACATCAACAGCCCATCCAATAGAATCATTGGCTTTTAAAGCTTCAAATAACTCTTCCCTCTTCTCTTCTTTTAGTATTTTAGAATCTGCGCCAACAAGTTACAAATGTTACAGTGTAAGTTTAAAAATCCTACATATAGTTTATGCCTTTCATTATTCTACGCATTGCTTCCAGTAAATGTTCAATTCAAACTTTTCCATGCAAGCACCAGGCACCAACTAAAATTAATATAGATAAACTAATTTGAAGCTTCAATCCTTTCCAAGCAAGCCCCTGAGTGGAACTAATTTCAACCAAATTCCAAATTTACTTTTTCATTGGTGTTGTCACATGTTTCTGAAGAAACCAATGCATTAATAGCTAATACAACTATTAAGAACAATAAGAATCAAGTTGAGGGCCGTACCTGCAAAACTCAAAGTAGCTAGGGTCTTCTGGTAAGAGCGAGAACAGTACAAGCAACCTTACACCATGGGCCCTGAAACAATTTCGAAATATGTTTAGAGGGGAGATGCATAGAGGTTTTGAGAATGAAAAAAAAGGAATGAGTGGTGGAAAGTACCTAGAACAGGGCCTCTTCCAGCTTCATCGATTCCCATGATGCAAGGATTGGACGCGAAGAGGGAAAGGGACGAGAGAGAATAGGGGAGGGATGGCGCCAAAGAGGGACGGTGAGGAGAGAGAGAGAGACACATGTTTAGAGAGGAGAGCGGCGCTGCAAGTGAGAAGAAGGAAACCCTAAGCCTTTGTTTGGTGATATTGGAGAAATTGGTAGAAGAAAAGTAGGAGAGAGTGTAGAGAGAGAAAGGAGAGTCACGGCGCTGCGCAGAAGAAAATGACAAAGGAGATTAGGGATTTCATTACATCAGAAAAAACTACGACGGCTGTTCCCTTAACCGTCGTAGTTTCTAATTAAAATTGCTTACCCACCTCCAATTTTTACTTTTAACACCACCCAACCATTTTTTTGATTTGCACCAATGTTTACTAAATGCACCCCTTTTTACTTCCTGCACCTATTTTGCTTGTATATTTTGGACAGTGAGCACAACTACGACGGTCTCTAGACAACCGTCGTAGTTTCCCTGCTTCACTGTTGCACCCGCCCTTTTCTTCTTTTCACACCCTAATCACTTGAAATAATTGTTCTATCTGCACCCTTTTTTTACTGCCTGCACTCCCCTTTTTTTCTGGAAAACTTTTCAACGACGGTTGTCACACAACCGTCGTAAAAACTTGAATTTTTTTAAAATTAACCTGGACTCTTCCATGACGGTTGTATTACAACCGTCGTGTTGTATTGTACTTTTCAACGACGGTTGTTCGTCAACCGTCGTTAAATCCTTTATTTTTTAATTTTTTTTTCATTTCCCCTGGACTTTTCAACGACGGTTGTCTAGGAACCGTCGTCGTTTTCTACTTCCACGACGGTTCCTAGACAACCGTCGTTGTTTCTTACACCAAAAATTTCAAAAATGCCACGCGTCACTTTTAACAACGGTTACAGCATAACCGTCGTAGAATGGCCGTCGTTAGATTGATGTTTTTGTAGTAGTGAATTACAATAATCGTGCACACCTAATCTGGTGCAAGAGGGTCCTATTTATAGGCTAAGGAAAGACAAAGAAAATTGGGGAGAAATCTATCTAAAAACGGCAACAGGGCAAGAAATCACGTGATCTGCGCTTCACCCTGCGCTACAGCGCAAGTTCCAAAGAGTTGCGCTTCACCCTGCGCTGTAGCGCAGGTTGAAGCGCAGAACGCGTCTTGCAGCTTCAATCTTTCTCTTTTTAACTTGATCTCTCCCGGGACTGGTTTTGGTTGATTTGTCTTTCCTTGTTCCCTTTTCTTGATGAAATCTTTGCATTTTATTGAGCATTCTTGGATTTAATGGGAAGGTTGTCTGCAGAATCCTTGTTTAATTTGGCAGTGATATCTTCATTAATTGCTTCAAATAATCTTCAAATCTTTATTAAATTGTCTTCAATTAAACTTCAAATCTTGCATATATCTCCCTTATTTAATGTTATCTTTCCTTCAAATCAAATCCTTGCAATATTCTGCAAAAATCAGCAATATTTATATCAAAATAGCATCAAATTCAAATCCAAGATTAATAAATAAAATTTATCTATATTAAATAAAAAGGGATTAAATTGGGGCAAAAATACTATTTTTATCCTGGATAAGTGAACTAAAAAGTGCTCTAATTTATCATATAATTTTCACTATCATTATCTACACTATTTCAGGTAAAGTGTAATAAATGTTTAATTTGTAATAATTTTTAAACATCTTACCGCAATAGTTACATGTTAAATAAACTGTTTATTAGGCTTGGATCTTGGAACACTTTCCACACATTACGCATGGAGAGAGGGGCCCTGACTATGTAGAGGGCATGGCATTGTCTAGGAGGTTGAGGCCTCATCGTCCTGTAGGTGAAATTGTGAATGTATGTCAATACTTGGATCAGATACGCCACTCAGACATCATATGGACACTGTATATCACCACATAAGGCATATCGTCCCTTTCCATGATCACTACGCCAATTTGAGGATATTCGAGCACTGCCTTTAGGGCGCTCCCGTGCTGGCTAGCGTCTAAAACAATCGTTTAAATACCAGGGCGCTCCAAAGACGGGCGGGAGCGCCTTATATGTAGGATAAAGGGCGCTCCAACTGCGCGCCCTTGTTATTAATGTTTTTTTTTACATTACACTTCTTTAGAGGGCGCTCAAGGGACCGCCCTCCAATATTTTTTTTCCTTTTTACAGGGCGCTCCCAGGGAAGCGTCGTGTGTTCCTTTGCGTGAATATTTTTTTTTTAATTTTGATGAATGGAGGGCGCTCCATGGAGAGCCCCTCTTTGGTTTTTCTGGTTAGGTTTCCAGGGCGCTCCACTGGAGAGCCCTCTTTGGTTGTTTTCCAGGGCGCTCCTTGGAGCGCCCTTGTTACCTGGGTGAATTTTTTTTTTTTAATTATGATGAAAGGAAGGCGCTCCTGAGCGCCCTCGTATGTGCCTTTCTAGGGCGCTCCAGTGGAGGCCCGTTTCCTGCAGAATTTAATAAAACCAATTTTTTTTTGTAACAGAACGTCTCCCGTGTCTCACAGCTCCTCCGTCTCTCTCTCTAAACTTCTCCTTCTCCCCTCAAGCTCTTCCATCTCTTCTCTCTAAACTTCTCCTTCTCCCTCAAGCTCCACCGTCTCCCTCGGTCGTGAAGCTCCTCCTTCCCCTCGTCAAGCCTCTTCTCCGTTCGTAAACTTAGTCCCTCACCGTGAGCAAGCTTCTCCTCCGTCTCCCTCGGTCGTGAACGGAGCAAGCTTCTCCTTCTCCTTCCGTTCCGGCGCGACGCGGGCGTGCGCTCCCTTCCCTTCCGTTCCGTTCCGGCGGCGACGCTCCTTCCCTTCTCCTCTCATGCATTGGCCGCGGCACTAGGGTAAGGGAAACCCTACCACCGTTTTTTTTTCCTCTTTGCACCATTTTTGTTGCTTATGCACCCTTTTTTTCTGACATGTTTGTTTTGCTATCTGCACCCACTGTTTTGCTATCCACACCCACTGTTTTGCTATATGAACTAAGAACATATTATTATTGAACACTTTTGGTTTTATTGAACCCTTTTGGTTTATTGTTGTTGGTTGGAGTTAAAAATTTGTTTTATAAATTTGTTTGGTGGTGCTTTATTATGCATTTAGTAATGTTATATAAATATATATTACTCATATTGATCTCTTTTGGACTGGTAGCTGGTGGTTTAGAGTTAAAGTTGTTTTTCCTTAATTTGGGAATGTTAAGAAATAGATGAAATGCTGCTCAAATTTTTAGGACTAATATTTTTTATTACGAGTATATTTTTTGACTTGTCTTTTTTTTCTTAAAGGTATTGTTTCCTGGCTAGTTATAATTCAATACTGCTTATTGGTGATTGACTTTAATCAGGTATATCCTTTATCATATTATCCTTTTTCTGTCAACTATAATTATTAGGTTATTTGTATGAACATGCATTAACCTTAGTTTCCTGTTTTAAGAATAAATTGTATATTATGACTCACATAATATACAATTTATTCTAAATTGTCCATGGTTGGACAGTCTGGATTTGTAAATTCGTATAAATAATATTACTTTATGAACTGTATGTTTTTGGTCTAAGATTCATTTCAGTACGTTTTTTCGTATAGTTATTATATCATTCAGCCTTAGCTCCATCTTCTCGCAAGTATCGATATAATTTTCATATCTCCACAAACCACCACAGCATTCAATGTGAAACCAAGCACAATAAGTTGGTGGGAAGGGTGTTGTACAATAGAGCGGGCAAGAGAAATTGTTCCTACTTCCATACAATCATGCCGGGTATGTGTAGTATATGTTTATGTCTCAATATTCTTGTTTTTTAAAATCATTTATTTGACATATTTTACATTGTGGTTGTAGCCAACATTGGGTTTTCTTGCATTGAGTCTCAGTGGTTTTGGCAAGGTTACTTTTTGGACTTTGCGTAATCCCCCAGAACATTATGCTCCCATCAAGGATATGATTAAAAAGTAAGTACTCTATCACATTAACATAGTAACATCTCTTATACAATTTACTTGTTATATTGCTTTAGATCCTTAAAAAATATAGAAAGTACAGTGGATTCCAGGAAACACAGAATAGTATTCTACCAGATCCCACATGGTACCGCATATAAGGTAATATTCATCTCTTCTGCACATTTTGTTTCTTCATACTAAGCGCGTAAGCATCACTTATTTTTAACTTAATTATATTTGTAGTTCCTACCCAAACAAACAATGACGATTGTGGGGCTCTTCGTAATGCGTTATATGAAGGAGATCATTGATCAAACCAACTCATAATACCTAGAGAGGTAATTATGACTTGTGATAGCAAAGTACTTTTTTGGACCATCATTCACTAGTTTATATACTGAAATAAATTTTTTTCCTTATACAGCTACTTTGCTCAGTTCCGATGCTCAACCTACACAACGGAACGGCTTGATGAGGTTCGGGAAGAATGGGGAAAACCATGTAGTTACCCGTTATTTGTAATTGATTTGTACATATGAGGGTAATTAAACATGTACATAATGTGAAAATGCTAAAAAAAATTGTTAATTAATGACTTAACTGACAGGTTCAGCAGAGTTGATATCATCACTTTTCTTTTTGCAACTTCAAGAAGAGCCTGTTTGTAATTTGTGCACCTTTTCATATTACATCCCTGCCTGGATTATCACTATTTGACTTATGAATTCTGGCTGCTGGTTATGGTTTTGTACAGCTTGTTGATATAATTGGGAAATGTTGAATAAACAGAGTAAACTATGGCAAAAAAATTTTAGTTTAGAAGACTTATAGTTGTTAAGCATTATATATGCATGTTTGTTTACCAACTGAGTTGATTCTTGTGAGATGTCATGTGTTTTGGTTAGTTCTATATAGTTGTATAGGTACTTCATACTTTCACCACTTACAATATGCATAGGAAAACTATTCATATTATGACAAGTTTGAATTCTTATTTCAAGTAGATATGTGTGTGTTTACTAAGTGTTGTTCATAGTATTACAAAGTGTTTGAATTTTAAGGAATTAATATGCATGATTTTGGATTAAGCCATTGGATCAGACTGAAATAAATATGCAGGTTAAAGTAGATTAAAAAAGAAAAAATCTGAAAAAAAATAGAAAGGAGGGCGCTCCTTGGAGCGCCCTTGTTGTGAAACAAAATTAAAAAAAAAAAAAGAAGAAAGGAGGGGCGCTCCTGGGAGCGCCCTTGTTGTAAAGAAAACCAGGGCGCTTCCTTGGAGCGCCCTCCATAAGTACGTCTTGTGCATATGGAAGGCGCTCCAGCGTGCGCCCTTTAAGGCTGCACGGGAGCACCTCTTTTTGCTTCTGTCCGGCGCTCCACTGAGCGTCCTCCTTTTTATTGACCAAAACAAGAGCAAATTGGTATTAGTGCGCACTGGAGCGCCCTTTAGGCTGCAGGGGAGCGCCCTCTAAGGTCTTTTTGGCATAGTGGATGTTTGATGGTATTATGGATACATCACATCCGAAGGTTCACCATTACCTCATCTTCTAGACCGGTACTGCAACAGTATGGGCATGTACAGAGCAATTCCCCCTTCACCACATGTGCAGTTGCCAATGCCTCCCTCAGCTGATGTTCATGCCCATTTCCTTCCACTACCCACCAACCACGTGTTGGATGAGAGTAGGAGAGGACCTCTTGTCACTCATGCAGGGGAGGTGCATTCATGGATATTTGGACTGGTTTCGACTAGTTTCACATCCATATCTTATACCACATGAGGATAGAGTTCATGATCCACTGCCTCGTAGAGTGCCGACATTCGGTGGGAGTCATAATATCTCTAGTGGGACCCCTGACGATAGTTCTCATCAGGTATAATCTTTATGAAATAGTTAATAAACAATTTTAACATAAAATATGTTTGTTAATTACTTACATGTTGTTATGATGTAGGTTTTTCTGCGGGAATTATAGAGAGACTTCAGGCATTACTGAGTATGGACATGATCATACAAGGTCGATGGTGAGATGCTGACCCATGAGGCGTTGAGGAATGGCCTAGTTAGGCTAGCAGGCTAATGCAACGAGGATCACTAGCACATACTAGTGGAAGAGGAGGGGCGGGGACCGGTTCCACCTCTTAGATGATCTGTTATTTATATATGTTTAGGGTTTAGAAATAATAGGCTGAAACTTGAACTTTTCTTGAAACACTTGATTTTTTTTTCTTTATTTTTCTTTTCTTTTATATATTCTTTTCTTGAATTTTTAACTACGTACGTAAACTTCACAACTTGGATTATGAATTTCTACTTTGTAACATAAACAAAAATTCAGCCTCTGACTTGACAAGTAATATACGCATACAATCAAGCTTTAAGCAGAAAATTGAGAACTTTTGATGATTGAACAAGAAAGAAAGTAGAAGAAGAAGAAGAAGATAGGTGGACGTCACACTTTCAAGGATGAAAGATAAGTCCTTGAGATTACACACACAAAGGTGATGAACCTTTTGATAAACCTCACTCTTGACCAAGTCAAGAAATAAGAGAAACACTCCCTTTGATTGATAATTTTAGCAAAAACTTTAACCCTCTTGCATGCCTTGCATGTCCCTTAAATAGACTCATGCACACACATGCAATGACCTATTACAATCAGCTTGTAACTCCTAGAAATTCATGAAATAACAAAAATAAAAATAATTTTAAAACTATAGCCTAAAACTAGACTATGTAGCCGTCCCTTTTTTCTCCTATTTGGCTATTCATCATTCTCTTCAATAGTGAATCATAATTCAGCTATTGAATCCTCATGATGGCCGCCCCATGTGACTAAATAATTCAGCCAAAATATGTTACAAATTGAATGAAATTGATCAAGCAATAACACATATTGGCTGCCCCCAATGAATGGTCTTGATTCTTCAATTTCCCATCACATGTTGGCATCCTTTTAATGATCATGAATTAGCCTTGGCTGCACATGTTGGCCGCCCTCATTAGGTTAAGGAATCAACCAATTTTCATCACATGTTGTGCCGCAAAATTGAGAGCCCAAGGTAACCTTTAACAAGTGCTTCAATGTCATTAATGCCTTGTCCTCCTTGTAACCGTTTTCAGCTTTAATTCCTTCAATTCTCTTTGTACCAACCAGCCACCTAATTAAGCATTATAACAGCCACATAATTCTTATTGAAAGCAAATAAAACTAAGAAATAATTTCAGCCACAACTCCCTTGGCCGCCCTCTTCCCCTCATGCTTTGCCTTCATTTGGAGTTTGTAATTGATGGTAACTGGACTTTGTTTAATTCCCATGTCACCATCTCCTTCATGCTTAAGACAAATAATAATTTTGGGAGATTGCTCTTTTAAAGTCTGCACCCTTAGTTTTGTAGGATGCCACTATCAGCTGCAAAGCTTCTTTTGCCTTAGTTGCCCTTGCCCTTGTCATGGGTCCCCCAATCCTTCAAGTGCTTTGTCATGGGTCATGTCCTCATCACTCGACCTCTAGCAGGCGATTCGATCGCCACTATAAAGCAGTGGGGGTATCAGACATCCATCCTTCAATTCAACCTTGCAAAGCACAATGTCAAGATTAGATTAATATAATAAAAAAATTTAAATGATAAAAGTTAATATAAGAATAGTTTAATACATGAACAAAGTGATTACCATAAACATATCCAATGCAAATAATTTGATGTGATTATTTTGGATGTCCTCTAAGTGGGAAATGTAATGGATCCTGATTTCGATAGTGAAACAAGCACCAAGTTATACCTTGATGCTATGACATATCCCATATTTGATAGTGTCATCCACTTTTTCAACTGAAAATGTTTTCCCACAATCAACAAATAAGGACATCCTTAACTTGATTGTAGCGGTCAACTCCACCAAAATAATTTATATACTGAGCACCGATAGTGTAAAAGTTCTCTACTCAAGTCATCACAGATTACAGGCCAAGAATCTGGACCAAAACTTAAATGATGCAACAATTTCACAGTACCCACAATTCCCATCTGCTTCAACATCATCTTCCCTGACAATTAATGGATGTAGAGTTGAAGGAAAATGATCTAAAATAGTCACCTATTTTTTCATCTAGGCCGCGAGGAGATTGAAAAGCAGCTGGGTGAGGAGAATAACTTTCATGTTGTGAATGCATGGCAATCCACATGCTCAAAAAATGAGGGCTCACGCTTAATGGAATATTTAGACTTGAACTTTCCCTCTACCCCACCTTTAGTCTTAACTTTGTCAGGAGGGGGACACATGGAAGTGGTCTCTGGAAATGCAACTTCACGCATTTTAGACTTCAGCACCACCTTGCCAGAAAGATCAAGTTCTTCGAATCTCTTTAAGACTTCATCACACTCAGGTTGAATTGATAATCCAACAACCAGGCTAATCAATGCCCTCATCATTAAATTTCAGTATCATCCAATGGGTATGATTCTTAGTAATAGGGAATATGGCATCCCATTCAAACGTATCTGTCATTAGAAATCCAATTAGTTTAATGATAAAAGTTAGAACTGCAAATATATTAAAAGTTATTATTGTTACCGGGCTAGCTGGCTTACGCAAGGTAATCCATGTGTGTTTCTCAAAGTGCAACCACAAGTAGAACTGTCGATATCGACATAGTTAATGTGTTGCTTTTCATCATCAATAAGAGCCAAAACATTACGGGACACTAAACCTCTAAGTTCATTGTAAAGAGGATTATTGAAGTGGTGCTCAAACTACCATTATGCTCCTCTGAAATGAAGCTTTAATTTCTGTATGCTGGAGTGTGATCATGTTTGTTCATAGCATCCCAACAATTTCACAAGTCACCTCGAGAATCTTGAAGTATGTTCTTCAACCTTGAAGGAGCACTCTCAAACCCTATCAAAACGGAGATTACATTAATCTATCCATCTATGTACAAAACATTAACAAAACAATATCATCATTTTATAAGTTAAATTATAATACCTATTAGTTGTGGTCGTGCCTAAATGCATCACTTTATTGATCCATGCATCAACAAACTTTTCTTTATGAGGAATGAGCCAAGTATTTTTTCACATAATTCAATAACAAACCAAAAGGTAAGCACATTTGATCGAAATACACCAATTGCATCTCAAAATCACTTTCTATGGATGAATGCACTAAACTCATCCAAGCATCCATAATAGGTTTCCATTCTTGTGTGTGAGACACATAGGTCCTAATTTTGCCTTGACATTCTTAGCAATATGAAATTGACATAGTACCTAAGTAGCATCAGCAAAAACCTTCTCCACTGCATTCATCAATGCAATATCCCTATCAGTAACAATAACCTGAGGTGATACATCAGATTTAGGAATCACGCTTCTTAACTTCTCTAACACCCACATGAAGTTATCTGATTTTTCTTGTTCCATGTAGGCAAAAGCCACTGAAAATGTCAACTAAGTGGAAGTAACACCTACAACCTCAAGCAATGGAAACCTGTATTTGTTTGTTTTGTAAGTGGTGTCAATAATTAACACAATAAAAAATAAGTTTAGCAGCTTCAATGCATCTGGATGTGTCCATACAATGCCTCTAACAACATCTAAGTCCTCATGTCTTCTATGCCAATATACATAGTTATCTCTTCCATTAACTTCATCAGGTGTTGCAACTTTGTTCGTGGACCCCTTAGTGATGTTCGAAAAGGCTTGCCGGGCATATAAATTTGTTTGGTGGTAGTCACATTATCCTTATTGGTGCTCCTTTAATGTCAGTAAGATATTCCTGGGCTTAACCATGTTCTTGGTCATGTCATTAACTAAGGACAACTCATCAACATTTAGACGACCAACATAGGCATGACCCTCCAAATTTTCTGCTACATCATGGGTTATGATAACCACAAAACTACATTAAGTCTCTAGCCATCACTTGTACTTACTGGTCTCCCTCTCAGCCTGAAAGGACAATCACATTTTTTTGTACCTGTTACTTTACAGATCAACTGATTCTTGTATGGTTTATACTTTCCACTCCTTTCACAACCCAATACTAGCGTTGTTTTCCGACCATTCCCTCCTGCGTCTGACCTCACAATAACAACAACAAAACCATGTGTCATTGCTGTTTCCCCGCACCCATTTCACCAATTCATCTCGATTACCCAATATCTGGTGACAAGAAGTTCAATATTAGCATTACACAAATCACTTAAACATATGTATGAAGGACTTACAAATTAACTTAACTTACCTCATTTGTCGTAAAAGTATCTGAGTAATCAGTCATCTCCATAGAGTTCTTCGTCACATCAAACATTTGCATTAAATTCACATTTAGTATGTAATTTAATCCTAAACAATATATATATATTACCTCTACATCATTTTCATAGTCATATTCCGCATAGAATTCTTCACAAATGTTGTCCCAGCACCTTCCTTCCATTACTGCTTATTCTTACAAGTTAAAACAAAATAAAAAAAACTGACAAAAAATATCAAATAGGGAAAACATACAATGTAACATGTAATACGGACACGCCGATTCGAAAACCAAGAATACACATACGGACAAGCATGTCCGTTACCCTTTCTCCGGACACCATTGTCCATGACATGAAATTTACATTTTACGGACAGGAAACTCTCCATACATATACGGACATGGCTGTCCGTAAACCTATCCGGACACTTGCGTCTGTAACACTATTCGGACAGATGTGTCCATATTAACCAATTTTTCATTTTACGGACACTGTTGTCCGTATAATCTAAAATTTAACATGGATTTGTTTTACGGACAGGATTGTCTGTGGGTATTTACGGACAACATTGTCTTTGTCATTCTCACGGATATATACGTCCGTAAACCGTAAAAAATTGTAGTTCATGTTCGAAATATCTACAGTGCGTCTAAGTGGGTAAAAAAATAGTATTATAAGAAAAAACTCACCTTAAATATTGATCAAAGTGAAGCAAATAGTTAATCAAAGTGAAGCAAATAGTTGATTTAGTAGTATATGCTACACCACTTTGTAAACTGTAAACAATGAAAGCAAACCACGCTGCCGGTAGAAGAACGAGACAAAAAACTTTACAATTTATCTTGAAGAATGTGAATACTGAATATTCTATTTATAAACATAAAAGTAACTTTAAGGGCACTTGTGGGATTTATAATTTTCCAATAATATGGGGGTGGGAATAGCAATGGCCTTAGTGCCTTATACATAATCACTCCTATCTTGGTTTTTTGCAATTTTATATGATGAAAGTTTTTTACTTGGTCATTTTTTTTTTTGTTTAACCACAGGTATCCTCCACGGGAGACAATTCTGTTCGAGCCGGGAACATTTACTTGGTCATTTTGGAGTATCAATTATCTACTACCTGTTGGAGTTTTCTCATTTTCTGATACTTAATGGTTTGGAACAAATCTTCAATTAATGCTAGCGCTGGTGCAACAGAAAAGTTTCAGAATAGTTTCAATTACGCTTTCCACATTTTATACTGTGTTTTTGCTCACTCATCATATGCTTCAATTTGACAACCATTATAGCCTTGGTTACCGGTTACTTACCCATCGTATACAATCACAAATGCCTATGTTACACTTCCTCAAGACACTTAGAATCTACAAATCCCAGCCAGAAGCATAATCAACCCTTCCTTTAGCATGGACTACACACTAGTTGTAAACAACTTGCCTAAATGAAAGTACAAAATCTGCATCAGCAACGATGTTTCTTTTATACTTTATATGGGAGAATTTCATTATATAAAATGATGACTAAAAGCTTAGAAATTTGATCTTGTTTATATTCTTGCTAAGTATTTTAAATAATCATGTGACGATGTAAGGGCTATTTTTATTTGCCGTTGAGCTGGCGCCTTTTAGGGTGCAACAACTAGTCAAGTTGTGCACCGTGCCATACTCTGTTTTGACACCTTTTTTCAGTTCGGGGTTGAATACGTGATTTAAAGAAATTTGATGAAATTTCGTCCTTTTACAAAGAGGTCCATGTAAAAAGTAAGAATTAGAAAAGAAAGAAGAAAGACGACAAAACCGTGTGCCTTACGAACGATTGTCTCCTCTCCTTCAACGGTGAAGAAACTGAATGACGACGAGGGCACACAGCGAAGGAAAGACGACCATTACCTCTGATTAAGGAAAGGATGACAAGGCAACAACCGGAGACATATTCACGGAGGAAGGAAGGAGATTGTTTAAAGCATAGCGATTTCTCTCTTTTCCTTCAACGGTGAACAAGGGAACGACGGCGAGGGCACACAGCGAAGGAACAACGACCATTGCCTCTGATTCAGGAAAGGATGACAAGGAAACAACTGGAGGCATATTCACGGAGGAAGGAAGGAGATTGTTTACAGCATAACGATTTCTCTCCTCTCCTTCAACGGTGAACAAGGGAACGACGGCGAGGGCACGCAGCGAAGGAGCAACAAGGATTTTCTCCGTTTGAGCAAGGACAGGAAGGCAACCACCAGAGACATCTTCTGTCCACATTAACCAATGGCTTCATTGAATTAACCGGTTACGGAAAGAGCATCAACCATGTGATAACAGCATGGCATTGGACACATTAACCGTTTACAGCACAACATTAACCATGTGGTAACAGCATTGCATTTGACGCGGTGGGTAAGTATAATTAGGGCTTGTCATAGACATGGTTACCAAAGAACAGGGATTATGCTCAAATGCACTAATCTTTAATTAAAGTTCAAATATGGGAAAAAAAACTAACACTTTCATTATCTGTTCACATTAACCACTTTGTACATAGAATTAACCGTTTACGGAAACAACATTAACCATGTGGTAACATTGCATTCCATGTAGTGGGTAAATATAATTAGACCTTGTCATGGACATGATTACCAAAGAACTGGGATTATGCTAAATTGCACTAATATTTAATTAAGTCAAAATATGGGCAAAAAAACTGGGGCCTTTCATTTTCTGTTCACATTAACCAATTTGTACATTGAATTAACCGTTTACGGAAACAACATTAACCAAGTGGTAACAACATTGCATTCCACGCTATGGGTAAGTATAATTAGGCCTTGTCAGGGACATGGTTACCAAAGAACAGGGATTATGCTCAATTGCACTACTCTTTAATTAAAGTTCAAAAATGGCCCAAAAAGTAGGTCAACCATTTTCTTATCACATTAACCATTTTGTACATGGAATTAACCGTTTACGGAAACAACATTAACCAGGTGGTAACAGCTTTGCATTCGACGCAATGGGTAAGTATAATTAGGCCTTCTCATGGACATGGTTACCAAAGAGCAGGGATTATGCTCAATTGCACTACTCTTTAATTAAGTACAAATATGGGGCAAAAAGTAGGCCTTTCATTTTCTGTTTACATTAACCAATTTGTTCAAGGAATTAACCATTTACGGAAACAACATTAACCAGGTGGTAACAACATTGCATTCCACGCAATGGGTAAGTATAATTAGGCCTTGTCAGGGACATGGTTACCAAAGAACAGGGATTATGCTCAACTACACTAATCTTTAATTAAGATCAAATATGGGAAAAAAAACTAGTCCTGTGATTTTCTTTTCATATTAACCACTTTGTACATGGAATTAACCGTTTATGGGAAACAACATTAACCAGGTGGTAACAACATTGCATTCGACGCAATGGGTACGTATAATTAGGCCTTCTCTTGGACATGGTTACCAAAGAGAAGGGATTATGCTCAATTGTACTACTCTTTAATTAAGTTCGAATATGGGCAAAAAAAAAACTAGGCCTTTCATTTTCTGTTCACATTAACCACTTTGTACATAGAATTAACCGTTTACGGAAACAACATTAACCAGGTGGTATCATTGCATTCAATGCAGTGGGTAAGTATAATTAGACCTTGTCATGGACATGATGTTCAAAGAACAGAGATTATGCTCAATTGCACTAATCTTTAATTAAGTCAAAATATGGGCAAAAAACTAGGCCTTTCATTTTCTGTTCACATTAACCAATTTGTACATTGAATTAACCGTTTACGGAAACAACATTAATCAGGTGGTAACATTGCATTCCATGCAGTGGGTAAGTATAATTAGACCTTGTCATGGACATGATGACCAAAGAACAAGGATTATCCTCAATTGCACTAATCTTTAATTAAGTCAAAATATGGGCAAAAAAACTAGGCCTTTTATTTTCTGTCCACTGCGTGGAATGCAATGTTGTTACCAACTGGTTAATGTTGTTTTCGTAAACGGTTAATTCCATGAACAAATTGGTTAATGTGAACATAAAATGAAATGCCTACTTTGTTTTGCCCCATATTTGAACTTAATTAAAGAGTAGTGCAATTGAGCGTAATCCCTGCTCTTTGTAACCATGTCCATGAGAAGGCCTAATTATACTTACCCATTGCGTCAAATGTAATGTTGTTTCCGTAAACGGTTAATTCCATGTACAAAGTGGTTAATATGAACAGAAAATGACAGGACTAGTTTTTTTCCCATATTTGATCTTAATTAAAGATTAGTGCAGTTGAGCATAATCTCTGTTCTTTGGTAACCATGTCCCTGACAAGGCCTAATTATACTTACCCATTACGTGGAATGCAATGTTGTTACCACCTGGTTAATGTTGTTTCCGTAAACGGTTAATTCAATGTACATATTGGTTAATGTGAACAGAAAATGAAAGGCATAATTTTTTGCCCATATTTTGACTTAATTAAAGATTAGTGCAATTGAGCATAATCCTTGTTCTTTGGTCATCATGTCCATGACAAGGCCTAATTATACTTACCCACTGCATGGAATGCAATGTTACCACCTGGTTAATGTTGTTTCCGTAAACGATTAATTCCATGTACAAAATGGTTAATGTGATAAGAAAATGGTCGGCCTACTTTTTGGGCCATTTTTGAACTTTAATTAAAGAGTAGTGCAATTGAGCATAATCTCTGTTCTTTGGTAACCATGTCCCTGACAAGACCTAATTATACTTACCCATTGCGTGGAATGCAATGTTGTTACCACCTGGTTAATGTTGTTTCCGTAAACGGTTAATTCAATGTACAAATTGGTTAATGTGAACAGAAAATGAAAGGCCTAGTTTTTTGCCCATATTTTGACTTAATTAAATATTAGTGCAATTGAGCATAATCCTTGTTCTTTGGTCATCATGTCCATGACAAGGCCTAATTATACTTACCCACTGCATGGAATACAATGTTACCACCTGGTTAATGTTGTTTCCGTAAACGATTAATTCCATGTACAAAATGGTTAATGTGATAAGAAAATGGTCGGCCTACTTTTTGGGCCATTTTTGAACTTTAATTAAAGAGTAGTGCAATTGAGCATAATCTTTGTTCTTTGGTAACCATGTCCCTGACAAGACCTAATTATACTTACCCATTGCGTGGAATGCAATGTTGTTACCACCTGGTTAATGTTGTTTCCGTAAACGGTTAATTCAATGTACAAATTGGTTAATGTGAACAGAAAATGAAAGGCCTAGTTTTTTGCCCATATTTTGACTTAATTAAATATTAGTGCAATTGAGCATAATCCTTGTTCTTTGGTCATCATGTCCATGACAAGGCCTATTTATACTTACCCACTGCATGGAATGCAATGTTACCACCTGGTTAATGTTGTTTCCGTAAACGATTAATTCCATGTACAAAATGGTTAATGTGATAAGAAAATGGTCGGCCTACTTTTTGGGCCATTTTTGAACTTTAATTAAAGAGTAGTGCAATTGAGCATAATCTCTGTTCTTTGGTAACCATGTCCCTGACAAGACCTAATTATACTTACCCATTGCGTGGAATGCAATGTTGTTACCACCTGGTTAATGTTGTTTCCGTAAACGGTTAATTCAATGTACAAATTGGTTAATGTGAACAGAAAATGAAAGGCCTAATTTTTTGCCCATATTTTGACTTAATTAAAGATTAGTGCAATTGAGCATAATCCTTGTTCTTTGGTCATCATGTCCATGACAAGGCCTAATTATACTTACCCACTGCATGGAATGCAATGTTACCACCTGGTTAATGTTGTTTCCGTAAACGATTAATTCCATGTACAAAATGGTTAATGTGATAAGAAAATGGTCGGCCTACTTTTTGGGCCATTTTTGAACTTTAATTAAAGAGTAGTGCAATTGAGCATAATCTCTGTTCTTTGGTAACCATGTCCCTGACAAGACCTAATTATACTTACCCATTGCGTGGAATGCAATGTTGTTACCCACCTGGTTAATGTTGTTTCCGTAAACGGTTAATTCAATGTACAAATTGGTTAATGTGAACAGAAAATGAAAGGCCTAGTTTTTGGCCCATATTTTAACTTAATTAAATATTAGTGCAATTGAGCATAATCTCTGTTCTTTGGTAATCATGTCCATAACAAGGCCTAATTATACTCACCCACTGCTTGGAATGCAATGTTGCCACCTCGTTAATGTTGTTTCCGTAAACGGTTAATTCAATGTACAAATTGGTTAATGTGAACAGAAAATGAAAGGCCTAGTTTTTTGCCCATATTTTGACTTAATTAAATATTAGTGCAATTGAGCATAATCTCTGTTCTTTGGTAATCATGTCCATAACAAGGCCTAATTATACTCACCCACTGCATGGAATGCAATGTTGTTACCACCTGGTTAATGTTGTTTCCGTAAACGGTTAATTCTATGTACAAAGTGGTTAATGTGAACAGAAAATGAAAGGCCTAGTTTTTTTTGCCCATATTTGAACTTTAATTAAAGATTAGTGCATTTGAACATAATTCATGTTCTTTGGTAACCATGTCTATGACAAGCCCTAATTATACTTACCCACCGCGTCAAATGCAATGTTGTTACCACCTGGTTAATACTGTTTTCGTAAACGGTTAATTCTATGTACAAAGTGGTTAATGTGAACAGATAATGAAAGGCCTAGTTTTTTTTGCCCATATTTGAACTTTAATTAAAGATTAGTGCATTTGATCATAATCTCTGTTCTTTGGTAACCATGTCTATGACAAGCCCTAATTATACTTACCCACCGCGTCAAATGCAATGCTATTACCACATGGTTAATGTTGTGCTGTAAACGGTTAATGTGTCCAATGCCATGTTGTTATCACATGGTTAATGCTCTTTCCGTAACCGGTTAATTCAATGAAGCCATTGGTTAATGTGGACAGAAGATGTCTCCGGTGGTTGCCTTCCTGTCCTTGCTCAAACGGAGAAAATCCTTGTTGCTCCTTCGCTGCGTTCCCTCGCCGTCGTTCCCTTGTTCACCGTTGAAGGAGAGGAGAGAAATCGTTATGCTGTAAACAATCTCCTTCCTTCCTCCGTGAATATGCCTCTGGTTGTTGCCTTGTCATCCTTTCCTGAATCAGAGGCAATGGTCGTTGTTCCTTTGCTGTGTGCCCTCGCCGTCGTTCCCTTGTTCACCGTTGAAGGAAAAGAGAGAAATCGCTATGTTGTAAACAATCTCCTTCCTTCCTCCGTGAATATGTCTCCGGTTGTTGCCTTGTCATCCTTTCCTTAATCAGAGGTAATGGTCGTTGTTCCTTCGTTGTGTGCCCTCGTCGTCGTTCAGTTCTTCACCGTTGAAGGAGAGGAGACAATCGTTCGTAAGGCACACAGTTTTGTCGTCTTTCTTCTTTCTTTTCTAATTCTTACTCTTTACATGGACCTCTTTGTAAAAGGATGAAATTTCATCAAATTTCTTTAAATCACGTATTCACCCCCGAACTGAAAAAAAGGTGTCAAAACAGAGTATGGCACGGTGCACAACTTGACTAGTTGTTGCACCCTAAAAGGCACCCCGTTGAGCTTACTAAGTTTAAGGAGCAAGTGGTTTATATTTGTGCATTAGAAACACCTGTCCTAGAATGTTCTTGTAAGACAGATCATAAAAACAAAAATATTTACTTCGTTCCTTCATTTTATTGTTAGTGAGTTTTGTGTATGCAAGTTGCTTGCACAGAGATACAGGTTTGGCCAGATTTACTTTAATTGTCATTATGCTCAGTATACTCATATTCGGTGTTAGTTGAGTTTTTTACAACCTTACGATCAGTAATTTGGGTTGCAGACTGTAGTAATTCAAACTCATGATGCAAACAATAAAAAAGAAATATGTAAATAACATTTTTCTTGAAAACAATTGAATTAGGAATAAGAGATTAAGGACAAAAGACAAATACAAACATCAGTATCAGTATTAAATACAAATGTAACATGGAAAAATTATGGAAAAATATTATGTTATTACATTCTATAAAATTATTAAAAAATATATGGAAAAAATCTAAAAATTATAACCAGAATTTCTATCAGTAATCACATATGCACCTTGATCCACAGGTACATCTTACCCAACTCTTAGCCCCTGTTTGTTTGAGTAGAAATGGGGGAGAAGAGAAGTGAGATGGGTGGAAGTGAGGAGAAATAGACCTATTTCCCTTGTTTGGTGGCACAGTGGAAATGAGGAGAAATGCACTTTTCGGTGGGTCCCACGCCTTTTGTATTTCTCTCCAAATTTGTGGAGAAATGAAGAGAAATGCACTTTATGGTGGGTCCCACACCAACCCCTTTCACATTTCTCTTCTATTTCTCACCTATTTCATTCAACCAAACAACCCTTATTTCTCCTCTATTTCACCTCTATTTCACCTCCATTTCTCTTCTTCCCACTTCTCTTCTATTCATTTCTTTTCTCTCCATTTCTCTACTCCCACCAAACAAAGCCTTATAGTTCACTGACGTGGCTCCACAAGCCACTGGATAAGCATCAACAGTCATAGCCAGTAGCATTGATTTTAAACTTTGTTAGGATACCAGAAAAAGTCAACTACATAATTTAAGAAGGAAGTCAATTGCAGGGCTCAAAAATTATATGCATATATCAAGAGTCTACAACTGCCCAGAGCCCTTGGCTCCTCAAAGGAAGATAGTCCTCTATCACTTTACTACAAAAGTAAAATGAAAGATATATCCACTCTCCTCTCCAACGCTAAGTCGTAAGTATATTTCCTATCATAACAGACTCAAAATAACCTCATGCCAGCTATCACCTCATACCATAATACCATCTTCAAACTAACTCACCACTCCATCCATCTTTCCCCTCATTATGTAAACTCTCCAAATCCTGGGTTTTTCTCCTTGCTGACTAGCACCATCTTACTACTAAATCCCAGGCCCCATCAAACTTCATACCATTTTACAATAAAAAGGAGCCACTTGCTATGCTCGAGATTATTCAACCAAAGAGGGTGAGGAAAGGGGCAATCAAATCCTTTAAAATTGATGTTACTACTTAAGCTTGTTGCAAAATTAGTCAATTTACATGACAGTAAGCACCATCTGACAAGAATCTATAAATCTCTCCACTGATAATATACATGTTAGAAACCTACAGCCACATGTACACAAAAGTTAGTTTCAACTAAAATATTTTGATTTTCTTTTGACACAGTACTAAATTCTATATTGCACACATCTTACCATACTTGCAACAAAGATGCACACATCTTCTGGATGGCGCTTTCATCTTTCTTAACTTCATCCTACTACCCGAATTCATCACATAGGAAATTAATAGATGTTTCACAATTTCAAATCCATGGGATATGTATAGAAAGTTCACCTGCTCTAAATTAACACGATAAAGTGCCAATTGCATTAAGCATTTGGTAGCTCCAAAATCAAAGCATCCCTCAATGCAAATGATTGCAAACTTCAAACCAAGATGCCAAAAAAAGGAAGAAAAAACATAACAAAAAACACCCAAAATTATATCATTAGCAAGAAACTTATGCAAATGATGCTAATCCAAGATATCAAACAATAAGGAATAGATTCTTCTAGACATATATACAAACAAATCAAGTTTTGTTGTGGATGTGTTATGCCTTTGAGTCCATGCTATTCTTCAATTCTTAGGTATAAGATAAATAGAGTTGAAGTTATTTTCTCACCTTTTTACATTATTAAATATATTCAAGGTCAAGATAAGGATTTATGAGCATGGAAAACAAATCATGTCCCCTCCACCTATCTTGGGTATAAGATAAAGTTGAATTTATTTTCTCATGCCCAATTATGTTAGATGGCTGTATTGAAAACAAATCAAATTAAAAAATGACCAGTTTGTAAGCATAACCATTTCTAATTCTCTCCATCACTTGAATCAAAAGCAGACATGGTTATGCTTGGTACAGGGGATAAGAAAGGAATAGGAAAAATAACCGTAATTGGGAACTGTAAGAAAACTAAAATGCTATTTATAAAAATGGAAAATCATGGCTACAGAACTCAGAAAATAGATTAAGATAATGATGAAGTAATAGGTCAAATAAGTAGCAAATATATTATACAGACATTTTCAGCTAGTTAATAGAATTAAAGCACAGGCTATAGTAACCTATAATAATTGTGTTCACTTATTAATTTTAACTACAAGAAGTGCATATTTCTCATGAAGAAAATATTTAAATGAGAAGACTATGAATAAGCTTAATACATTCAATAGGTACGATAGACTAACACATTAAAACAACCTCTATTTTGTAAATTTCTCGCACATAACGTTGTCGAACATGAACCTTGGGGATACATCTTTTTGTGAAGTATTGCCCTCAAAATCTGTAATCCCAAGCAAAGTAAGAGTAAGACAAATTATAAAGGATTAAGTTAAGGGGTAAAATGGGAGAAGTGAGATCACAGGCTTGCATTATTTAATTGTTATGTACCTTCTCTGGACTATGTGGAGAATGGATCTTTGAGAAAAGGTGGAACTTGAAATCCACTTCTGCAAACAAGCATCTTAAGAAGGAAAAAAAGTGATTTCTACCCAACACCACTCTTTCTGCTGTCAAAACAAAGACCTCTTCCCCTCCTGTGTATTAGATTGATGCTTGAGCAGAAATTACAACTTTTGATATTGGATTTGGAGCTATCAGAAAATGTCTCAATATCCTTTCCTTCAGGTTCCAAGCTTTAACCAAAGATTCTCCCTATATCTTCTGCTAAAATCTCAGCATAATGGACACAAACATGTAGGGTAAAAGCATGTCCTGTTTGTAACTTGAGAGGAGAAGTGAACACCAGACGTTAACACTGAAGTATTTTGCTTTGTCTAAATGAAAAAAACATACCATAAAAATACTTTACACATCATTGTGGTAAACCGGGAGATGTCATGACAAACTTTTGAATTTGAAATAAAGCAGAACAAAAGCGTACGGTGAGACGAAGAAGAGACCTTTTCGTTTGATTCTTCTGAGGAGATAAAAATGAAAACAATTTTTTAATTGAAGGAGACCAACACATATTTTAGGTGGGAAAACATTGGATGAGAAGAGGACACATGGATTGCTTGTAAACAACATTCTTAATAGGAAATAGATTTTCAGTAATTCAAAAGTACTACAAAAGGGCACAAATGCAAGGGAGCAAAGATGTGGCGGAAATGGCTAGTGGAGTAAACCTTCTTATTAGAATTCCCTTTTGTCCTATCTTGTAAACCCACAAAGGCCACAATTAATTAATAACATAATGACTTCTCAAATTCAATCATCTCTTGCCATAATATACATATGAACTTCAATTAAAATCTGACAGCTTGGCTCTACCTAACAAGAAACTACACTAATCTTCACATCATCAACAAACCTCAAGAAAGCCAGGGTAAAAATTGCTCAAGTCTTCCAAATGAAACAACTAATCAGAATACTGAATATAGTACATAGTGAAATTTGTTGTGAAAATCCACCTATTGAATGGACAAGCTCTCCCCAAATGTGAAAATAAAAATAAAAGAACTATCTCATCCTAAACTTGAGAAGTTCTCTCAAGTCTTGACAACTTGATCCTGCTTGTATCCTCTCTTTTGTATAGGTACACTCAATGATCATATCAAACCAAACTGACAAAGTGACGTTGATAAAAGTTGCACCCAATTCAGATCGGACAAGCACAATAATGTGTTAATTTTAGGGAAAAGAACCTGGACCTAATTAAAGGCAAACAAAAATATTGATACACGGTACTATTCTATCTCAACACCCCACTCATGCATTCAAAGGAAATGCCACAATTGCCGGTACCAAACTCACCCTATGTTTGGAAGTTTGAAAGATGGACTGGAGCAGTTCATAATATACTATACAGCCTTTCTGGATTAATTTTCTCCCCCCCTCCCAATCTAATGAATTAATCACCATAATTCATAAACAGGTTTGGAGTAAAGCATGCAACATCCTAGATATAGTTTATTATGGGCATGTGAGTCTGTTCTGAAACACAACAATACTAAATAGAGATTTGGAGTTAGACTCTCAGGTATAACTCACCGTAATACTAAACAGGAAGGTCCATAGTCCATCTGAACGAGTTTCAATACTAAACTCTCAGGTACCATCTACAATCTGCTCAATGGTAGTCGAGTTAGACCCATAACCTGATAAAGTGTGAATGAAAGACTTGTACACAAAAGCATAAACTACTACTGCAGGCACTACTAAATACTAATTGGTTGATGCCAACCTTCCAAGTTCATGTTGAGTCAACTCAATGAGATCAATCTATATACCATGTCAATAATTGAACAACTCACAATATTTCAATAATTTGAACCGAAAAAGGCGAGGGTAATGTGGGTTCTCTCAGTATGTAACACTTGAATGAGTTTAAACTTTCAACCTAAACGCTAAACCACTTCCATGGTCCATTATCCTCAAAATAGAAATCACAACACAATCAACAAATTCTGATTAATGCAATGCCTAGCAATTAGCATGCACAATCCCAATCTATATCAAGAATTTTCCAACCCTATGTTAACTTTAAACAATCAATGATCTATAGCCAAATAAAACCATTTCAATTTTGTAAACCCACATTAAAAATTGAGATAAATTCTGGGTTTATTTCAGCTAATTCCTCATCGATCACAGCAAATTCAGACAACACTCATTATTCATCAAAAGCAATATAAAATAACAAAACAATCAAAATACAACGAAACAGAGGAATGCCCTATCCACATTAAACAAAAAGGATAATGATAAAATTAACAAGCGAGTCAACAATCTCATTAGAATAAGCATCTGCAAAAATTAACACTTGAAAACTACCAGTAACTAAGTTTCAAAAGGAGTCAAAATTCCCAGAGTTATACCCTTATTACACCCAACCTATTTTTTCTTTTTCTCTTTAAGCTAACCAACAGCATGGGTCCAATCCGAATTCAGGTCGATTCGGAGGATTCGTTATTGGAGGTTGTTGCGGCGATGTTGTTCTCCATCTTGAGGCGTTCGAGGGCTTTCTCGTGGGCCCAGGTTTCGATGGTCAAATCGGGCTTGGCGTTGAGCCCAACGCCCAGGATCACGATGGTGAGGAAGCTGGTGATGTAGCAGGGTAGTTCCCAATCTTCCCACTTGCGAGACTGTCCAGGTGGTAGCGGTGTCCGGTTAAAAAGGTAGCCCTTGGGCCGCTCCTCATGGCCCGGGCTCGTCCAACGGCTGGGCCCAGAGCCCGAGCCGCCGCGGGTTCTCAGAGAGGAGAGGAGACGCCGGCGGAGCATGGCAGAGGCGCTGCTTAAGGGCGTTGGGGTTGGCATGCAGGGGTTTGGTGATCTCTCTCAGAGGAAGTGTGAGAGTGAGACCTGGCTGCAATTGGCTCAGAGAGAGAGAGTAAGAGTTTAATGAGTAATAGTAATTGTACATGCTGTAGATATATAAGAGAGAGGGGAAGAGAAAAGAGATTAATAGAGAGAGAAATGTGTGATGTGATAATTAATATGATGAAAAGAGATAGAGAGAAAAATGTGTTATAAGAGTTGTTGTATATTTTTTATTGTATAAATTATATATCGAGTTTAATAGGAAAGTTCAGTAATTAGTTTGGATAGATAAAAATAATCCGATTATTCTGGTTTTATTATCTCTTATCGTTTTGATTCTCTTCAAATAATCTGATACAATTGCATGAGATTTAAATTGAATGGGATGGGAACGATTTTTTATTTTTTAAAATAAACAATAAATAGCAAATAAAATTATAAAATTATAAAGTAACGGTAAATAGTGTTATTGGTACTTATAACTATTAAAAAATATATAAAATTATATAAAAAGAATACACGAGACATAAAAATTAATTTAAAATTAGTTTTAAATTGATATATTTATAGAAATATTAATTTGATATTAGATAATAAAATTATAAAAAGTATATTAGTATAGGTAATTTTATATTGTGATTAAGCTTTAACTGTGACTAAACCCCGAATAGGATTGCTCCTGGTAATAGGGGATACTTATGCTTTATACCAAAAGAAGTATAAGTAATTTTATAAATATATATATGCATACAAGTATAAATATAAGTAATAATATATGTATATATAAGTTCGGTTTGAATTGGATTTATTTGGTTTTCAACATAGGATGCGAAAACCAATCCAATCCACTAAAATATTTAGATTTTAGTTTGATTTGATTTTTTATTTTTTGGTTTGGTTTATGCGTTTTGCATGAGATTGAATTGAATATGAACACCAATAGAGTTGAGTCCTAGTGATGTTTGTTTTGCTTGCCTCCCCACTCTCCCTCTTTCTCTCTCTATTTTTCTTATATTTTTTTAGATAATGGATCTCGCGCTTTGAATCAAACTTTTTAATCGGGCCCAAAACATCTTGGGAATCGACTTTGCTTTTCTCATCGAATTTTTTGCTATTCTCACCCCCAATTTTTTTTGAAAAATTACAAAACCTAAAACTAATCTTCGGTCAAATGGCTTACAAACAAAATTGTTTGGGAATAGTAAGCCATTTTTTTTAAAATTAAATGACTTACGGACACTTGTTTCCATAATAAATCCCGGACAATTTATAAGCCATTTTTTTTAAAATGACTTACACACATTTGTCCGAGATTGGTTCCCGGACAACCTTATTCAAAAAAAAATTCAATAATAACTCTGAGTTTCTGCAACAAATTAATGAAGTTAAGAGGGTGAGAAGGAGAGCTGGGGGAAGGGGAATGAATGGGGACGATGGGGATGGGGATGGGGAAGGGGAAGGGAGGGGAGCGGGCAACACTCGGAGTGGGGGGGAGTAGAGGGGTACGAAGGGAAGAAAAATATTGTGGGGGTGGGAATAGCAAAAGTGAGGGTGGAAAAAGTAAGAGTCCTTAGGAATTTTGATCCCTTTCCGATTGTCATGGAAAATAATTTCACATCGTTTGTAACCAACAAATTTTTAGATATTGACCAATTTGTTTAAATAACATGGTTTATCATTTATTTATCATAACCAACAAACTTTTTAAATGAATAAAACTTTCTAAATATTGACCAAAAATAATATAAAATAGAAATTGGTTCATCAATTTTCTATCATAACTATCATAAATAATGATTGGAATATTAAAAATAGACTATGCATTCATTTGATTTCTATTGTAAGAAAATCTAAAATCGATTTTCATGAAGCGAAAACAAATAGCATCCATAAAAATGTGCTTCATCTAGTAAATAAATACAATTAATGCATAATTGTTATGAAATTAACGCTGACAATATATAAAAGTATAGAGTAGAGAGAAAGAGTAGAGAGAAAGATAAGAGAAGAAGAGAACGAGAGTTGGTCGTGTCTTATTCCATTCACATAAGGGGGTATTTATACAAGTAAATGAGATTTAATAATGGAAACTAAGTAACCTATAATTGAGGAAACTATGTAACCTACGATATACAATATCTTCTCAAGATCAATCCTACCTATTAAAGGAAATAGGTATAGTCATATCATATCAGAATAAATCTGATGGGCATCCACCATATCATAATTATTCATAACACTCCCCCTTGGATGTCCATTATTTCAGAATGTGCCGCATTAAAACCTTACTAGGAAATGGGACAAAAACCTAGTGAAGGAAAAAGAGTACATCATTCTTTAATACGTTATTGGATACTGCCTCATTAAAAACCTTGTCAGGAAAACAAACCCAGTGGGAAAAAACCATGACGAAGGGAAAAAGAGTGCAGAACGCATTTATGTCTCCCCCTCATTTGGATAATCATGTATAAGATAAAGGAGACCGATCTTCTGTACTAGTTGCTCAAAAACTTTAGTTGGCAATGACTTTGTAAAAGATCTGTCAGATCCTTTCATGAACTTGCTAATGTATATATCGCAATTCTTTTTTAAGATCATGAGTTTGTTCTATCTCATTGAATATGTCATTCTTTCAACTAGAAAATACATGCGTTGTTATCTTCGTATAAGATCGTCAAAGTGAATTTTCTGGAAGATAAACCACAAGTTTCTTGCACATGTTGAATCACATATGTCAACCAAAAGCATTCTCGACTCGCCTCATGTAATGCTAAAATTTAGCATGATTAGATGATGTGGCAGCTATAGTTTGTTTCATGGATTGTCATGAAATGGTAGTGCCATCACTTGTAAACAAATATGAGGGTCGGAGAAATAACTTGCATTTGCATAACCAAGAAGGTTTGACTCTGGTCTATTTGAGAAGAATAAACTCATGTCCAATGTACCTTTAAGGTAGTGAATATATGCTTAATTCCATTCCAATACCTTGTAGACGAAGAAATATATAAATTAACAACATATTATATGTTGGGTCATGTATAAGTAGCAAGATACATTAGTGCCTCAATTGCACTAAGATATGATATTTCAAGACTGCATTTAATTTCTTCATCATTCTGTTGAGGTCTAAAAGGATCTTTATACACATCAAGTGACCTTACAACCATTGGAATGTATAATGGATGTGATTTGTCCATATAGAATTCTTTCAACATATTTGTTGTATATGTTTCTTGATGCATTATAATTGCATATTTTAAATATGCAAGCTATAATCCAAGACAAAACTCTGTCTTTCCGAGATCCTTCATCTCAAATTGTTGCTTTAAACAATTTACAACTTTTGGAAGCTCTTTAGGAGTTCCAATAATATAAACAATAAGTATGTCATACTCTTTGCCATATCTTTTTATAAAAATACATGGACAGATAAAATCATTCTTATATCTTTTTTCATCAAATATTCATTGAGACAATTATACCACATATGCTCATGTTACTTTAGTCCATAAAATGATTTATTCAATTTAATTGAATAACTTTCTCGAGAACTTGGACTATATGTTTCCAGCAAATTAAACCCTTCAAGGAGTTTGATATATATATATATATATATATATATCATTTTCAAAAAAGCCATATAAATGGGTCGTAATAATATTCATCGATATTTTCATGTACTGCAGAATAGAAAATTATCGAAAAGTGCTCGCATCCACCACAAGTGAATATATTTATTCAAAATCAATGTCAAGTCTTTTGTGAAAAGCCCTGGGCAACAAGTTGTGCTTTATACAGCATGTTTTCACTTTTCGCATCTAATTTTTGTTCAAAAACCCATTTGTATCCAACTGCCTTTACACGTTCATGTGTGTGGGCTACAAGCCCAAGACTTTGCATTTTGCAAGTGAATTTCATCCATTCACATTTTTGCCAATCTTTTCTTTGTCAACAATCTTTAATCGATTTTGGTTCATGATCCTCACTATCATTTATAATATCAAGCGCTAATGCAAAAATGTTGTCAACGTTGACTTCATGTTGGTTCCATTGTATTTCATTCAGGACATAATGAGATCTCTTTATTTTCATGAATTTCAGGTACCTGAGTTTCTTTTGAAACTGAAATAATAATTATGTCCAAGGACTCTTCTAGAGTCTCTATATCCTCAATCATGCCATCTAGATTATTAGCTCCTTTTCTTTTCTGAGGATATTTATATATATATATATATATATATACACATTGGGAACCAACAGGTCTGCCACGCTTCATGTGTGCTTCAAAATCATTTGAAACTGTAGATTGTCCAACAGGGACATCTATTTTAATTGGAGCATTAGCAGTTGGTACATATTTTTGGGTCAGTGAATACATTCAATAATTGGTGGGCTAAACTTTGCTCGTGAATTATCCTTTGAACTTTCAGTTCACATTGTTTTGTTCGAGGATCAAGATGGATAAGGATAATTCATTCCAACCAATATCTTTGTCCAACTGCTTATTTTCTTCCTCTAATATTGGGAAAACAAATTCATCAAAATGGCAATCGATAAATCGAGTCGTGAATAAATCCCTCGTCAATTGTTCAATATATTTTGTTATAGACGGGGATCGATAGCCAATATATATTCCCAACCTTCTTTGAGGTCCTATCTTAGTGCATCGTGGTGGAGCGATAATAACATATAATGCACATCCAAAAATTCTTGTATGGGAAGTATTAGGTTCCTGACCAAAAATCATCTGTAATGGGGAGGACTTATGATAATTTATTGGCTTGATGCGAATAAGTGTTGCAACATGCAAGATTGCATGTCTCCAAGTAAAAATTGGAAGTTTTGATCTCATTAGTAATTGTCTTGCAATTAATAAGTGATTATGCAAGATCATGAACATACGCTATAAGATGTTCAACATCAATTTTAATGGACATACATAAATTCACCTACATTATCAAGGTGTATTGTCTTGATTGAGCTCTTAAACAAATTTGTTGAGCAAATAATCTTGCAAACTCATGGTTGCAAGTTGACAATAAACAAACATGTGGTCATCTAGTTGATGCATCAATTATAATAATAAAATATCTAAATGGCCCACATGATACAAGGTGAGAGATTCACTTCCAATCTTTGTTGGCGATAGTCAAATAATCATTTTTCATTGAGAATAAGCAACACATGAAAAATTGTTGGACTGAAGAATCTACTGGCTCTTCATAAGGTGTCCATGTGAATTTTCACATCATAATTGAAACGGGATGACTCAACCGTTCATGCCAATAACAATTTTATCATGCTTTACTATAGCATTTGTTTCAATTGTACTAATATAAGTGTAGTACAACCCGAAGGAAAATAAAGACAAATTTTTCAATACACATTTTTTTTAGCATCATTCTCGTGATGTATAGACATTCAACATTGTCATCATTTGTTGTCTCTATTTGGTATCCATTTTTGTGGATAGCCTTGAAACTTAATAAGTTTCTATGAGACTTGCCACAATATAAGGCATAATGAATGTGTAATTTTGTTCCTTTGGGTAACAGAACATTTAGCTCTGTACGAGCCTTCATCTATATTTGTACCAGATAGGTAACAAAAAAAGTTAGCTATGTGAGAGCCTTCAATTATATTTGTATTACCATATAGGTAACAAAACATTAGCTCTTGCTCATACGCCCTCAAATATATAATCTTGGCGCGCACACCATTAAATACCTAAACTTGGGGCACACACCACATTTGGCGGAGCTGAGCTCTTGACATAGTCCTCAAACACAATCATGTTCACATGCCACATCTGGCGAAACTAATTAAGCTCTCGACCTACAGGTCCTCAAACACAATCATGTTCATACGCCACATCTGGCGGAGCTAAGCTCTCGACCTACAGGTCCTTAAACACAATCATGCTCACACGCCATATATGGCGGAGCTAACCTCTCGATCTATAGGTCCTCAAACAAATTCACAATCATGAAAAATTCATAAAAAACGTTTACGAAAATTTATACATCAACCCTCTTACTTTCTTCGCATATCTCATGAACTATTATCCATGACAACGGATAATAATAATTAACATAACATCATACAATTAGAACTTATTTCACATACCTCATACATTCTCTTATTAAATTCTAGTCAATTGGCATCCCCTAGGGTATGCAAAAAGGAATGTTATACATTGAGTGAAGAGCAATACAATACTAATAGGGGTATATCATTAGATCATTCACTTCCTCATTTTATGAGGAATCATCATACATTGTCCATAACTATCTAAAATTCATAATAGCAATTTAGGACAATTAACCATCAAATTTTGCCAAAATGTAATATAATATCTCAAATTATTTAGAGCAAAGCATATTAATTTAACAAATGAGATATTATATAATGAATTGTACTCATTTTATTGATAAAATATTATGGTGTTATGTTAATTGATATGATAAATTATATGATATTGCGGTGTTATAATAACAACCATGAAAAATAATATTATAATACTATTAATTAATTCCTTAAAGGAAACCAAACATGTTCTTATATATCAATTTAATTTAAACATGTCAAACATGTAATATAATAATTTGAAATACTTCTAATAACAAAATATCAATGTAATTCATCGTGCAATATATCCAAACCAACATTATATAAGATCATGTATTATCCCATTTACTAATTTAACCAGGTAAGAAATATCTTATAAATAAAAATCATATCTCGTGAATAAATACATGAATCCACATATACATATCAAATATCTTTTTCCATTTAATTCCTCTAACAATTATAACAATAACAATGATTATAATTATCACTGATTCAAAATTATTAGAATATAATGTATGACACATTTCTCACGATAACAAAAACATGAATATCAAAGAATTCAACATATCTTAAATATTCATGACAAGTAATTTTTTTTTTCGAAACGTCCAGAGCAACAATTTCAGTTTTGCAATATTTGACATTTTTAAGTACTATAGAAAAAAAAATTAGAGAATAACCAAATAATATCGGATAATGTTTAGAAGAATATAAACATAATGATGTGAAAACACAACGTTTATTATTAGTTGTAATTGTACCCTTTTCTTGTAGGATGGTAGTACCTTCTCCAAAGGAATGTAAGACTTCTTGCTCAGTTGGTTATAGCCTCGTATAACGTGTTATGAAATAAACGCTGACAATATATAAAAGTAGAGAGTAGAGAGAAAGATAAGAGAAGAAGAGACCGAGAGTTGGTCGTGTCTTATTCCATTCACATAAGGGGTATTTATACAAGTAAATGAGATTTAATAATGGAAACTAAGTAACCTATAATTGAGGAAACTATGTAACCTACGATATAGAATATCTTCTAGACCAATCCTACCTATTAAAGGAAATAGGTATAGTCATATCATATCAGAATAAATCTGATGGGCATCCACCATATCATAATTATTCATAACAATAATTATGTTTTTATTTATCAACAAACTCCGACATAATTGGCATATGATCGGGCTCTTTAAACATTATCTTGTCAGGGGTCCAATTTTTTACTGTGTATATGAAAAGGATTTTGTTAGGAAAGGTAAAATTTATTTCGGTGATATCATTAAATCAGGATATATGTTTTAAAATATATAATGCTTTGATATCATTACAATGAGTACACTATATTTGAAAATAATGCATAGGCTAGATCTATTGGATGCCTTCTTCTAATTGAATACTGTGGTAAATGACAATTAAGGATCAAATCCCCACATTTACCAAGAAGTGAAAGCATATTAATTTTTTTCTCCATATTAATTAAATTGAACTAGGCCCAATTTATTCATTTTTTCCTATAAATGAATATCCATGTGTTGCTGTTGGAGTGACTGATAAGAACCATGCTGCCCAGAACAGACAAACCACCTCTTATCTTCATGTTGCCAAAACAGAACTGAACAGCCTTATTCTATCAGAAACCAAACAGAAGCTAGAAGAAACTGACTTTTCAAGTCACATTTTTACATAGTGCAATAATGTATATGCAGCAACAATATAGGCATCTTAGTTTATCCCTGCTAATTTATTCATTTTCTGTGCACTATTGAACATAACGGTATTGCTTCTTTTCTATTTATATATTTACACTCTACCAAACATAGTAAAATCATAAAATATGTAGATTAGTCCATTAATTTTCTGGTGTGTTAGGACTTAGGACTCAAGGAACTTAATATGTGCTTCAAAGAATAGTGAAGAACATATCTTTTTTTACTCTGAATCATTCAAATCATATATAAGCTTTAATGGTATGATGCTTACTTAGGAGAATTAGGTATACCACAGTCATGTTATAAGGTTAAGGAAAATAATTTAACCATAACAAACATAAATATTTATGTTGTCCTTAAAATTTTTGCTTGTAAAAGCAAACTGGAGTCTACTTTATCTAATCAAATTATTATACATGAAGAAGCAACAATAGAAAGCTGTGTCTGAATATTGATGGCAAATGACAAAGCAAGTTTTTAAGCATTCATATATAGAAGCTTTTTGTGATGGTAAAGAGTATTTCATAAGTCTTAGGCTTTGATTGTAAACCTCCGATCACGCAACAAGTTAAGATCATTTTAAGCAAATTGTTAGGAAAAATTTAGGGAAGCAATGATATCACTGTCTAAGCCTAGTCCTTAGACCCCTTTTTTTCAGAGGAAGAAAAGGAGGGAGGAAAACTTGGTGTGCCAATGTTAATATGCTGAAATTGTTAACTTAGTTCTCTTTAGATAAACTACAAATTAAAGTTAGTTACAAAAGTATGACTCATAAGAATACTTTGCTAAAGGAAAGGGAAAGATATCAAATCTACTTAAGCAAATATCTCTGTAGCTAGGATCTCCTGCTTACTAGCTAACTAGAGATGTACTTATTCTAGTGAGATGATTATGTGTGATTAAGTTAGAGTTGAAGTGTTAAATTAAAATGAGTTCTCACCCACCCAAATAAACCAGATTAAAATAAATATTTGAGTAGTTTATTAACTGATCACATGCAACTATACATAGGATTAAAGTAATACCAAGAAGATGCTGTAATTAAATTCTCATGTTGATCATCTACTTTGAACTTAACTTTTCAACATTCAGTAGTTAAATTTTATTCAGTGACATTTATTTTAGAACATTGCTCAGTCGAAGTTATATATTCACTACATGTTCTTGAAATTTACATAATAGAAACGAGTTTTATGTATATAAGGTGGTAGTGTAGCTTTCCAAATAATTACCAAGTAAAAAAGGAACATGTTGAACCGATTGTGTTTTTAACTTTTTATATAAAGAATGGTAAAGGGCAAACGCATTTTACTTTATGGCATTTCCTGCACGTTTCAGAAATGTGGTTCAAGTAGCGCCTAGTGAGGGAATGCAGAATGTTCCTTAATTAATTTTAAAAGATTTAGGGGTAATGAATATACACATATACACATATACATACACATACACACTCAAAGAGAGAGATAAATAAATAGATAGATAGAATGATGAAGGGCACATGCATTTTCCTTTATGGTTGGTATTCATGCCAACTATAATATCAGGGTAGTGTTCTTCAGTATTCTACTCTATAAAGATTATAGTTATAGGTACTCTATCTAAAACAGAAGAGATCACATAACAAAAAAGAATCAAATGGATGATAACTCAGCAAAAATGGGGAAGTGGATTGTCCTTTCTCAGTGCTATTTCAGCTTTAAAATATACTTGGGACACACGCATTGTAACAATACTGTTGAGTCAGTCTCTGAGATATCAGAAGTCAACACTTCATTCATAGAACATTATAAAATCTGACCATACCATGTGGTTCTTCCAAGGAATAATGGCTTCTTATTTTCAGTGTTTCTGGGGTCTATTTCTCTCATGTTCTCTTTATTTTGTTCAATCAACATCAATTCCTCAAGTAAAATCAATTTCACAAGCACGTTTTTGCCACTTTTTTAATATCAACATGTTCTCTTAAATATCTAGCTAGCTAATTAGCTACTTGTTTTCTTCACATTCAGGTCTATATAGTCTATTTGGGGCTCAACCATATTCGTGATCCTGGCCTCACTTATGATTACCACCTTCAACTTCTATCTACTGTCTTTACATGGTTACTTCACTTTTAATATATTTCATTCCCTTCTTTCTCCAAAAGCTTTCCTTTTAGACATTACTTAAATTCAATTCTGTTGTTGCACCCACTATTTTCAGTGAAAAAGATGCAGAACGTTCAATTCTCTATAGCTACAAGCATAGTTTTTCAGGGTTTTCAGCAATGCTCAATGCAAGCCAAGCAGCCACACTAGCCAGTAATGAACTTAGCAAATTTTCCTTTTAGCATTCCCTATTTAATGTTAAAATAACTCTGGTTAACATGTTTATTAAAAAAAGTAATGATTTAATTAAGTACAAAACTTGTAGATATGCAAGAAGTGGTGTCAGTTTTTAGAAGCAAGTCATCAAGGCCACACACAATAAGAAGCTGGGATTTCTTGCACCTTACCTTGGACAATAGTGAAGTGACTCCAATGCAGCTAATTTATGGTGAAGACATCATTGTTGGGGTATTAGACACAGGTGTTTCTCCTCTCTTTAGTTTTAACAGTGAGCACAATAATCATTCAAACTGACCTCACTACCTGGTCGGTACTAACTACTTAATTTCAAGTCCAACTCACTACTTGGTTAAGAGCATGCTACATTAAATTTGATATCTATACTAGGAAAATTGAACGCTTAAAATGTAGAAATAGCTGTGACTGAAAATACTTTAACATTTAATTTCAGTATAAACTTTCACTTCTTACTTTTAATGACTAAAACGTCATTTTGGTGAAACCAAAAGATTAGGGGTCGGTCAACTTAGTCCTTGAAATAGATAAATTAACAAATTAGTCCCTGAAAGATAATTACGTGAATCAAGTTAGTCTTCTCATTAGTTAAGGACTAGTTAAAATAATATTTTAAGAGCTAATTTTATAGTTATGGTGATATTTTAGGACTAATTTCACATTAGACCCTGACTTTCCCTTCATTTGAGTATAATCTTTTGTGTAAGGGTAAATAAGTTCCCATTGAAGGGAAAAGGATATATTTCACCAAAGTTCTTTTGCTCTTGCACAAAGAAATACCATAGTTTTGAAGGAACATTATGTATAACGCTTTGGTTTGACTGCAAATACCAGTTGAAGAACTGAACAAGAAATATTCTTGCACTTCTTTGCACAATAAAGGTTTAACAAATATGTAACTAAACCGCCTTGAACATTATACTTCTGATCTCATATGGTTCAGATCATTAAGATGCTAATAAAATGAACAAATAAGAAAACTTAGAGTCTGTTTGATTTGCATTTTCATTTTCTGTTTCCCTTTTTTGTTTTCATGTTTCTTATTTTCTGAAATTTTACAAAGAAAATATTGGAAATGATAGAAACAGAAAATTTTTGTTTCTCATATTTCCAGTTTTTTCTTTGTAAAATTTCAAAAAAAAAAAATGGGAAACAGAAAATAGAAACAGAAAATGAAAATGCAAAACAAATCGGCCCTTAATGTCTTTCTATGCATGTGGCTCTGTTTGTGACTAGGTGTATGGCCAGAATCTGAAAGTTTCCAGGAAGATCCTAGCATTGGTCCTATTCCATCAACTTGGAAAGGAGAATGTGTTGAGGGAGAGAGATTCGACCCTACAGCAGCATGCAACAACAAGTTAATTGGTGCTCGTTACTACCTGAAAGGTTTTGAACAAGAATATGGACCACTAAATACAACAGAGAATTTTGAGTACCAATCACCTCGAGATTTTGTTGGCCATGGAACACACACAGCTTCAACAGCAGTAGGGTCCATAGTGGAAGATGCAAGTTTCTTTGACATAGGAAAAGGCACTGCCAGGGGTGGTGCTCCAAGGGCTCGTTTGGCTGTTTACAAAGTATGCTGGAACGTGGAATATTATGGAAGGTGTTCAGAAGCAGATATAATGGCAGCTTTTGATGATGCTTTGCATGATGGGGTGCACATTATCTCAGCTTCCTTTGGTCCAATTCCACCACTTGCTCCTTTCTTCAAAGACAGTTCCAGCATTGGTTCGTTCCATGCCATGCAAATGGGTGTAACAGTGGTGTTCTCTGCAGGAAACTATGATGAGTCACCTGAATCATCTCTAGTTGGAAATGTTGAACCATGGTCCATCTGCGTGGCTGCTTCTTCAATTGATAGAACCTTCCCCACAAAAATAACCATTGGTGACAATAATCTTTATATGGTATATATATAACTAGTTATTGCATTGTACTTGAGAGCTTCAGTGGGATAGAGACGATTAACATGTTTGGATTATATCAAAATCATATTACAAATAACCGTGGATCCGGTCCATGTTTCTGTAGCGTTAGACCGCATCCACATCTATAACATGATTCGGAGCAAGACCAAACATGCTAAATATTTTTGTGGATTAAACTAGCACATGAGTCCCTGATTCTTGGGGGACTATACATTTTCGTCCTTGACTTTTCTAAAATAAAACTTTAGTATCTGACTTTATTAAAAACATGCACTTTAGTCCCTAAAGGGCATATTTTCTATCAAAGTAAGGACTAAAGTACATGTTATTTATTAAAGTAAGGACTAAAGTGCATGTTTTTAATAAAATCAGAGATTAACATGCTATTTTAAAAAAGTAAGGAAGGAAACTCCATGGTCCCCCAAGACCCAGGTGCTAGTTTAGTCTATTTCTGTGTATCATCCATTACTGAAGAGGATCTAGATTCTGGGCCAAATATTCTATATGTGATTTTCTTTCTACTTATTTCTCTTTATGTGCTAGCGACTATTACTATTTGAGACTTTTGAAATGTAGGATTGTAATATTTTTAACTATTTTTTCACGGATCCTATGTGGTGTTTCCTTTTTGTACAGGGAGAAAGCTTGATTACCACACAGATAAATGCAAAATTGGCTGATGCAAGGAGATATTTTTACAATGGGTGATTTCTCTTTCCCTCTCTTCATCTTTTGGTTAAGTTGTGAAACATTTTATCTTATTTGTGTATACATATATCGGATGTTATTGTGTATAGGATATGTGAGGTGGACTATATTATTAAGCCATCAAAACCAGGAGAAGGGAAGATTGTGCTCTGCTTCTCTACAATTGGACCAAAATCAAGTCTGGAAGCAGCAAAAGCAGTGAAGGAAGTGAATGCAACAGGATTGATCTTTGTGGAACCTATGACAAGGCAATTACCTGATGTTAGTGTTGTTCCCACAGTCCTTGTCAATTTGGAAGAAGGGACTAAAATTAAGCATTTTCTTGCTGAATCTCCCAGGTATAATCATTGCCATAAGATGGAAGTACTTATTTTGTTTTTCTTTCTTCATTATCCTGTTGGATAAATCTCAAGGATAACATCTCACTCAATATAGGATCTAATTGACTCAAATAATTAATGTTGGATAAATGTCAAGGCTACCAAAAGTGCAGATAGAGCCAAGTAAAACAGTCATTAGCAAGGCACCAGCGCCTACAATTGCATATTTTTCGTCTAGAGGACCAAATTCAATCACACCAGACATTCTCAAGGTAAAATCACACCAGACATTTTCTTGGATCATGCTATTGCACCAACATGAATATAAACAAGGTTGTACGGATTTTGGACACATGACATGGAAATATGATAAATTTTAAAAACAAGTTTGATTTTTCTACTCCCATTCTTATACACTTCTTACATAATGGGATTCTCTCCCTTTTAGAAAAAACTGGACACCATCACAATCATCCAAAATATTTATTTTACATATAAATTAAAGTATGAAAAAATCAACCAACATTCTATAACCATAGATTAAGGGAACTGCACATTCTGCGGTTTAAACTCAACTGCATAGAATCGTACCCTCTTTTTACACTCATATTTTCTTTTGATCTCTCTTCCTTTCTCATCACATCAATCATCATGTCTCTCACTTTCTCTCCATTTATTACATTTTTTTTTTCTTTCCATTTCTCTTCCCCGTACTCTCCCCACTTAATTTTTCAAGTATAGAACTATATTTTTCCTTTTAAAAATTGGACATGACTAGGCTGTAATACATTTAAAATTGGTAAAAATATAGAAATATCTTAAATTAAAATGGAGAATCAATATTTTAAATATTAGCATGAGTCATTATAGACCTCATGATTTTAAATTGTGATTGTGAATGCGTTAATTACGGTTGATGTGGTCACAATTACGGTCGTGATGTGATCGCAGATACTAAAAAATCCTCGATATAAACATAATAAAATACATTATTTATCTAATTATTATGATATTCGTATATATATTGATCTAAAAGTTTAAAAAATAAAGAAAAAATTGTAAATACAAATATACAATGACCAAAACGGCTTTGTTCATGGTTCCTAGCATTTAAATAACACTAACGGCGCTTTGTGTTACTATATTACCCCAACTCAAGTGAAAGATAAATACAAGTTTACTTTTCATGTGTAATTCAAATTTCTCTGCATATTCAACAGCCAGATATTAGTGCTCCAGGAGTTAATATTTTAGCAGCATGGCCTCCAGAAACTCCACCCTCAGCATCATCCAGTGATGGACGTTCAGTGAGCTGGAATTTTCAATCAGGAACCTCAATGGCATGCCCTCATGTGGCCGGTGTTGCAGCCCTTATCAAATCAGCACATCCAAATTGGTCTCCTGCTGCCATTAGGTCTGCTCTCATGACAACAGGTGACAAAAAATTGCAACATGCATACAAACTTTATTTAGTGATAATTTATTTAATTATATTCAAATGTTGAAGCATTAGGCCATGAAACCACCCTACAGACCTATAAGGGTATTAAATTAGACAATATATCTGATCTTTAATCACCAAAGAGTTGTGACTCAGTTGATAATGTAGGCTGAGATTGTAACAAGAGTTCTCAAATCCCCACTAAACACACTCTTAGGGAGGGGTGGAGAGCGAATAGGATTGCTCCCGATAATAAAGGATGTTTATGGTTAACACCAAAAAAAAATCTGATCTTTAATCAATATTCACTTTGTATATAAAAAAGTACAAGGTGTGATGATCCCTATAGCAGTAGTATGCTCCATAGCATAGTGCACTGTGCAGTGTGCACTCATTGAACCATATGGGAAAAGTTTAGTGTGAGCACAACACAATTATTTATATCTGATAGCTTTATGGACAGAACATAGTGCTGTAATCTAATTTTGTTGTGCACTTTTGCAAACAGCATATACTCTAGACACAACCTTTGACAGTATTCTTGCTGGTGGATCAATGAAAGTAGCAGATCCCTTTGACATGGGTGCTGGCCACATAGACCCTTCAAAAGCAATTGATCCAGGACTAATCTATGACATAAAACCTTCTGATTATAACATTTTCCTCTGCAATATGGGCTTCACAGAAGAACAGATAAAAAAGATCATTAATCTTTCCTCTCCTGAACCTGTTCAGACAAGCTGCAAACACTTGGTGACCAAAACCAGTGCCATTCTAAATTACCCATCAATCACACTCTCAAATCTCAAGTCTACGGTAACCATCAAAAGGATTGTTCGTAATGTGGGTCGAAACAAAAATGTCATATATTTTGTTAGCATCTTGAAACCCTGTGGAGTGGAGGTTGTGGTGTGGCCCAAGATCCTAATATTTTCATGGTTCAAGCAAGAAAGTTCATACTATGTGACCCTAAAGCCCAAGAAGGAATCTCAAGGGAGGTATGATTTCGGAGAGATAATTTGGTCAGATGGATTCCATTATGTTAGGAGTCCTTTGGCTGTATGTGTTAATACCTCTGGTTCTGATTTGATGGATCCAACTACTACTCATACTAGTACAAGTTCGATGCATCATGCATGCACACATTTCTATCTACACTCCTTTCCAAATGTCACAAGGCTTTTTTATTTTTTCGTGTGATCAGACAATATTGTATTTAGAATGTATGAAAATGAAAAGTTCGCTTAAAAATAAGAGTTTAAGTAGTATAGACTTGCGTTCACGTTATCATATAATTCAATGAGAATAACATTTTATATATTGTTATATATACTCAATAAACTATATGATATCACATCTTTAAATGATGTCCAAAATAAAGTTATGACATTGTATATAAATACTTAAGCAAAAATTATTGATGTACATCTCTATCAGATGGATACACCTATAAATATAAAGAGACGGGGAAGACACTGAGAGATGTTATGAATAGTGAAGGAAAAAGACATTAATGAGCTGAGGGGTAAAGAGTTGCGATGTTTGGACACTCAAACAATAAAACATTCACCATACACTTGATCCAAGTTTGTTTGTACGGGTGAGTCAGTGAATAATTAAATAATTGATCATGTGAAAAAAAAAAAATAAAGCAACAACAATGATAAGGTGATCTGCAAAGAAAAATAGAAATGACAATGGGTACTATCTGAACAAGGTATTATAGGTTCGTCTCCATACTCATGTTTTGTAAAAAAAAAAAACATGCATCCATACTCGTGTGGACAACAACTTTAACGCTCACGGGACCCATATTTATTGGCACTTATATGCTCATACTCACACCTGGATAACCACACTTTAGTTTATTAAGTGAGAAATTAATAACTCAATAAAAAAATTACCCTTGTTTTTATTTAATTGTCCATGTAGGAAAAAAAAACACAGATTAAAAAATGTAATCATTACTCTTGCTTTTCATGAAAGTAAACTTTAAACTTTCTATTTTATCTTTTATCTCTCTTGGTATTTATTGGGTCTTATTGATTTTCAATAGTGAGTCATTTATAAATATAAGGGTAAAAGGTAATTATTATTGCATTGTGTTTGTGAATAAATAGTTAAATGGGAACAATTATTTTCACTAAAATTGGACGGTTAAATAGGAATGGAGGTATTAATTTAAGAAAATTACAACTCAATTAAAAATTACTCCAAAATCATCCATACATAATTATTAAATACTAGTGATATAATAAATTTAAGGGAAAAATATATTTTTCGTCCCTATAGTTCCGGTCAACTTTAGTCTTCGTCCCTGTATTTTAAATCCTGTGTTTTTTGTCCCTAAACTTTCTAAACCCCTAAACTGTGGTCCCTGTCCGTAAGTGAAATCTGTTAACATGATGAGCTGACTAACAAAAGTTATATGTCAGCCTCAATAGTGAGTCCCAAATAACCGAATGATCATCTAATTATTTTTTTAATAATTTTTTATTATTAAAATAATCCTAATGTCTAAATTAGGATTTTTCACCTGAGCAATTTTACCCGATAAAAAACCTAATTTCATAATTATGGTTATTTTAATAATTAAAAAATTAATAAAAAAAGATTTATTAGATGATTCAGCTATTTGGGGCTTATTATTGAGGTTAACATATAACTTTTGTTACCCGGCTCATTAGGTTAACAGATCTCACTAACGACCAGGGACCATGGTTTGGCGGTTTAGAAAGTTCAGGGACAAAAAATAAAAGATTTAAAGTACAGGGACGAAGACCAAAGTTGACCGAAACTATAGGGATGAAAAACTTATTTTTCCCTAAATTTAATTAAATCGAAACACAATATGTTAAGGTTCTAAAACGTAACACATAATCCAGTGTTCAATATTATTTATTAAATACTACTATGATCTCGAATATAAGAAAAAAATAACTAATTCACGCTAATTAAGAATATTAGTTGAGCTCATTAAATTTTCTCAAACTCACACAAAAATAACAACATTTACTAAATTATCCTTCTTAATATTTATGCAAAGTGGATCACTTGAAGGGAAATTTAATAAATAAGGATATTATGGGGATACTAGCATTTAATTATGGGGATCATTGGGCAATTATTTAAAGTAACTTTGATATTAACCAATTGAGGAACTCATTTAACCACATACTAATTCACACTTAACCACATTTGGTGTTGCTTGTAATTAACCAGAATGATAACATACATAACCACCAACATACACAGATTAACCATAAATTCATACACCCTCACTTATGTAATAATCCTTATGATCAATTGAAATAAAAGTTAAATGTTTATCATTTTGAACAATTATTTAAAGTAGTTTTGATATTAACCAATTGTGCAATTCATTTAACCGCACACTAACTCACACTTAACCACATCTGGTGTTACTTGTAATTAACTAAATTGAGAGTATACGTAACCACTAACGTACACAGAATTAACCATAAATTCATATTCCCTCACTTATGTAATAATCCTTATGATCAATTGAAATTGAAGTTAAATGTTTGTCATTTTGAACAATTATTTAAAGTAGCTTTAATATTAGGTGACAACTCCGGTACCGTTAATAAATTATGGGTATTGATACCGTCATGAGTTGTCACATTTTTATTATGGGTATTGAACCTTTTAAATTTCTTTTAAATTTTTTTTATTGCTAGCTCACCCCTCATTTGCCTTTTGGTAATTAATTAATTAATAATGTGTATACATTGGACTTTTTTTTACTTCTCAATTGAAAGCATTTGTATTCTTTGTAGAAAACACACAACCGAGAAAAAAAGGAAACTAGAATTGTAGAAAACACACAACCCAAAAAACGCACAACCCAGACACAAGTGCACTTGGAATTACAAGCTTTGTTGTGGAATAGAATAGAGATCGAGACCCAAACCAAAAAATGGAACCAAAAAGAATCAGCCATTGTACCCCTCAATCCACCACAATTCAAATCCCTGTTAAAAACAAAACTCAAAACAAATGCAAAACAACGAAAAACAATCAAGACTGAGAAAAGAATGAGATCGAGTAACCTTTCCCTCACTGTTGACGAAAAACAGTGAGAACTTATCCCTCAATTGAGAATCAAATGCGAAATCAAATGCGAAGTAGCCAATCAAATGCAAAACAACGAAAAACAATCAAATGCGAAATTATCCCTCGATTGAGAACCTTGAGAACTTATTGGGTTTTATTTCTTTCTGAAGAACGATTTCACGTTTCACTGTTGACGAAAAAACATTGGTAGGGAGATTTGAAATTGGGTTATTGAATATTTAATTAAAAAACAAAAATTTGAATGTTTTTTTTTTTAAATACAATAAAAGAATTGGATCAAATTATAATTACCTTCTTTAGAGCCGATGTGTTAAAAATTTAGCCATGTGTATCAATAAGTTAAAGATACATCTAAAATGTACCAGAACCCATATTTTATAAAATGTACCCTAGAATTTACCTTAATATTAACCAATTGGGAAGCACATTTAACTACATACTAACTCACACTTAATAACCTATTGTGATAACAATTAACCAGTTAGATAGAATAAATAACCATCAATGTACACATAATTAACCATAAATTATTCTCCATCACTTATGTAATAATCCCCATGTTCAATTGTAACAAAAGTTAAAGGTTTGTCAATTTAAACAATTATTTGAAGTAATTTCGATATTAACCAATTGAGCAACCCATTTAACTACATACTAACTCACACTTAACCACCTTTTGTGTTACTTGTCATTAACCAGTTTGATAGCATAAATAACCACCAATGTACACAGAATTAACCATAAATTCATACTCCCTCACTTATGTAATAATCCTTATGTTCAATTGAAATAAAAGTTAAATGTTTATTAAAACGATCACCGCCATAATTGTAAATTTAAAATTATGTTCATAGCAGAAGCAGGACCGCAGGACTGCCTCCAATGAATGATACATCATACATGTGGTTCATAAAAAAATTGCTTTAAACCTATAAATGAAAAATTGACTTAACATTTAAAGTTACTATAATAAATATACAATGAATCAAAATGTAAAACAATAATTTTATTCAAAGTAGATGAAAATAATATAATTATAAATTTCATATTTATAATTAATTAAAAAAATGAATAGAAAGAGTGAGAGTAGATTGATCGAAATGTTGCTAATTTCTAGATAAATAGGAGTGTTGTTTGATGCGAGTACAAAGCAATGTTGGGTATTCTCATAAAGTTTTTAAATTAATTCATAAAATAAATAGGTGTGTTGCTATAAGTAAAAAAACAATGTTGGTATTAAGCAATAATAATAATAATAATAATAATAATAATAATAATAATAATAATAATTAACAACAACAATAATAAAAATACTAATTATAATATAGTAGTAGTAACACAAAGACCAAATCATTCCAAATCCCTTCCAATTTATCTATTCCTTTTGAACAAACAATTATTTCTATTTATTTGTTACATTTAGAAGTTCAAGAGAGTATTAATTACATTTTTTTCTTTTACTCTTAATACGAGAGATAATAAATGAAAATGTAAATGAATAATATAGAGAGATAAATGATATATTAAAAAAAACACAATAAACTTATGTAAATTAACACATTTATTGTATTTCTCAATTTATATTTTTATGTAATGAGTCACATAAATAAAAACCAAAGTAATAATAAAATAAAAAAAATAAACAATATAAAAAAATTCGTTGTCATAAAAGATATAATTTTAAAAAATTACAAGTAGAAAAAAAAAACCATTGTACATAATTAGTGTACCTTGAGTGTATACTATTTCAGTGTGGAAATATCATTAGCGGAGACGTAAATGAGTTGACTCCTCAAGACAAGAGTTTAATTCCGCATATATCAACACTCCACAAGATTTCTAATGTTAACACTTTCAGAATAGGAAGGAAATTAAATATATATTGTTTAGATAACTTAGGAATTAGAGCAGGGAAAGAAGCAGAAGTTTTTCCATACGAGAAAAGGAGAGTTTTACCAAACAGTTGTTGGTCATAGAGGAAGTGGACTGTGATCTGAGGCAGACATTACCTGTAAAATCAGGGCTCGAATCCTGGAATCACCACTCTTAGGAAGACTTTACCTAACCTTGCATCACTCCCGGCCCGAGGGTTAAACTCACAGCTATGACTGTGGGGAATTGCTGGTCAAAAACAAAAAAAAAAAAGAAAAGGAAGTTTTATATGTAGCTGTTGAGTATAGCTGTTGGACTCAAAACACAAGGGTGGACGGTGCATAATGGACCAGAGGCACATAAAAACGTGTTTTTTAAGTAGCATAAAAAAGGAAGTTAGTTTTAGTACCACCCTTTTTTGCTATTCACACCTCACCGACCTTTTTGAAATTTTCCCCCAAACTACCCTCCCCCACCCCAAAGGCCACCACCATCGGACCTTCACCTCTGTAACGTTCTAATTTCTAAATTCAAGAATTAAGCTCATTGGAAGCAAAATTCTCAAATTTCTGAAATTATTTCGCGTCATTTTAAATATCGCTTCACAACAACCATATAACGTTTAAGCGTCCAACGAATACTCAAATAATATATGGAAACATAAACTAAAAACATAAATGCCTCATGGGCTTAGCCACACATGGTATGTATACATCCACTGGGATACCCCCATATATACATGTGCCCTAAACAAAATAGAAAAGGCTCGAAGGCTGCACATGTACAGCCTTATCCCCAAAATAATACAAATATAATTCTAGTCAATGAAATAAACATCTGAACTAAATAAGTAACTAAATACATAAGATACTAAAAACTCTTGAGCATCTCCGGGCTCACTGCCCTGGTCAGGGAGGAATCTGTGCATCTAAAAGATAACCACAAAACGTGTGGTGAGACTAGAGTCTCAAAGGTAGTGTAGGTAAATAGGCATATGCAATGCAACAAACACAAGTAAGAATATAGGTACAAGCTCTAACATATTAAATCTCTATAAACATCTATGAAATTATGCATGTTCTGCATTTCCCGGCAGGACGAGGTCTTATCTCTATCTCTAGGGCTAGACCTAAGCTCAGACTACAAGGAACGTCTCCCTTGGAGTTATACCCGCCATTACTCTGGGGACCGAAGTCCAAGTTTTACTTTAGGGACCGAAGTCCATTAACTCTAGGGACCGAAGTCCATTATCTCTTTCTTAACCTCTAGGGGCTAAAGCCCAAGTGTCTTTTTCATTCTCAACATAAGCATAACATTAACCATAGTATTTATGAACATTGTAATGATGCTAAAGAGACTGACAAAGGATTCTTTATTGGATATTCAAAAACTTCAAATGCTTATAGGGTTTATAACTCTAGAACCTTGACAATAGAAGAATCAATCCATGTTAGATTTAATGATGCTAAAGAGACTGATAGGGGACTATCAGATCTGGAAGATGATTTTGCAGGGATGGAGCTAAATCCAACTTCAGAGAAGTCAGAGGTAAAAAATGAGGAACCTTCTGAAGAACCCTCTAAAGTACCTTCTGAACAACTTTCTGGACAACCTGCTGAAGTTCACCCTCTTCAAAGAGCTAATGTTGAGTCTCAAATTGAGCATGTATTTCCTTGCAGAAATGAGTGGAGATACAAGTCTCATCATCCTTGAGAGCAAATCATTGGTGAGACTTTAGAAGGTGTAAGAACAAGATCAAGACTTAGAGAAGTCAATAATTTTTCCTTCCTATCTGAAATTGAGCCAAGGAATATTGATGAAGCTTTGCGTTATGAAGGGTGAATCCTAGCCATGCAGGAAGAGCTGAATCAATTTTTCCAGGAGTGATGTCTGTTCTCTTGTTCCTAAATCCCATGGGAAAACAATTATTGAAACCAAATAGGTGTTCAGAAACAAGCTCTCTGAAGATGGAAAAGTGATCAGAAACAAAGCTAGATTGGTTGCTCAGGGCTACAACCAGCAAGAAGGTATTGATTTCACAGAAACTTTTGCACCTGTAGCTAGGCTCGAAGCCATTAGGATTTTGCTTTCTTTTGCAGCCAATAATGGCATCAAACTATATCAGATGGACGTAAAGAGTGCCTTTCAAAATGGATTCATTGAGGAAGAGGTGTTTGTTAGACAACCCCCTGGTTTTGAAAATTCAACTTTTCCTGATCATGTTTTTAAATTGAAAAAGGATCTATATGGTCTCAAACAAGCTCCTAGAGCTTGGTATGACAGATTGAGCAATTTTCTTCTCAAAAATGGTTTTGAAAGAGGAAAGGTTGATACAACCCTTTTTAGAAAAATGTCTAACAAAGATCTAATTCTTGTTCAGATATATGTTGATGACATTATTTTGGATCAACAAATTCTTCATTATGCACAGAGTTTTCAAGGCTAATGCAATATGAGTTTGAAATGAGTTTAATGGGTGAACTCAAGTTTTTCTTAGAGCTTCAGATTAAGCAAGATTCTGAATGTATATGGATCCATCAAGAAAAATATACAAAAGAAATTCTTAAGAAGTTCAACATGTATGATTGTAAACCTATGTCAACTCCCATGCATCCCTCTGCGATCTTAAGTAAAGATGAAAGAGAAGAATGTGTTGACCCAACAATGTATAGAGGTATGATTAGATCCCTATTGTATCTTACAGCAAGCAGACCTGACATCATGTTCAATGTTTGTCTGTGTGCAAGATTTCAATCAGATCCAAGAATAACTCATTACAAAGCTGTAAAGAGAATTTTCAGATATCTCAATGGTACTACTAATCTTGGTCTATGCTATAAGAAGAGTAAGGACTGCAGATTATTGGGCTATTGTGATGCTGATTTTGCTGGAGATAGAGTTGAGAGAAAATCAACAAGTGGAGGATGCCACTTCATTGGAGAAAATATGATAAGCTGGGCTAGCAAAAGGCAAAGCACAATAGCTCTCTCAACTGCTGAAGCTGAGTATATTGCTACTGCATGTTGTTGCTCACAACTGCTATAGGTAAAGTATCAGCTTGAGGATTTTAATATTGCTGTTAATTCTATTCCTGTGTTATGTGATAATACAAGTGCAATAAATCTTTCTAAAAATCCCATCCAGCATTCCAGGGCAAAGCATATAGAGATCAAGCATCATTTCATTAGAGACTATGTTCAAAAAGGTGTTTTTTATATTAAGTTCATTGATACAGAGCATCAATGGGTTGATATATTCACAAAACCCCTTGCTGAAGATAGGTTTAAGTTCATAAGAGATAATCTGAACATTCATGCATTTTCTGGAACATAAATTCTCTGATATATGAACTTGCTGAAATATGCGTGCCTGTTGAACTTTATTGCTCTTGCTGCATTTTCTTCTACTCTGATATATGCTCTGTCACAAACTTAATTACCCTGTATTTATTGCTCTGAGCATGCATCTATTGCTTCAAAAAGCTTCGTTTACCCTTTTGATTGATGACAAAAGGGGGAGTAATATAAACCAACAAAATTTGAAGTTCAAAGCGTTTTCAGAGAAGCAAGCTTTTGTTCAGCGGGAGCAAGCAGAGTAATATAAACTAACAAAATCTAAAGTTCAAAGTGTTTTTAGAGAAGCAAGCTTTTGTTCTGGGGGAGCAAGCAACTTACCTAAGTATCTGACAAAGGGGGAGATTTTTCTAAACTCAATTCTATTTTATTTCCCTACAGATATTTGTAAGTTTAAGCAAATTTGTCATCATTGAAAAGGGGGAGAATGTTGAGTCTCAAAAATATTATTACGTAATTAATATTGTTTTAAGTCTCATAATCCTAAGTTTTAATGTATAACAAATTTGGAACTTCTCTTAAAAGTAATTCTGTGTTTCAGCAAACCCTCTGAAAGAGCAACTCTCCGAAGTAATGCAACCCTCTGAAGTGGTGCAACCTTCTGAAGAAGGGGAACCCTCTGAAGTAGTAAGGACTTCTTGCTGAAGAAATCGAACTCTCTGAAGCGTGGAGATGTCATACTTCTCAAATCATCTTTGAATTGAGTCTCTCTGAAGATCCTTTGAAGACTCAAGTTTTTTCATCGCTTTCTTCCAGCTGTCTGCATCTCACTCTTTCTGGAAAGGCAAATAAGAAACTTTTGGTATATTTCAAATTCTTGTTCACCAAAAAGGAAGTATGTGCTACGAAAGTACACTGTGTTCAGAAAAGTAGAGTCAGCATTGCTGTACACCTACTCTTGCTATGTCTGCTGCAGTAAGCTATCAGAAGCTTTTGTTTCAACGGCTCTCACTCTCTCTCTATAAATACTAGACTTCATGCAGAGAAAGAAAAAAGAGAACGAACGTCAGCTTGCTAAAGTGCTTCAAAAATTCCTTGAGATATTTTCACTCTGTTGCATTTATGCTCAACTTTTATATCCTGAGTTTAACTCAGAAGATTGTACATCTTACCCAATTTAGGCTTTACATTTGTGTAGTTTCAAGCTTAGGCAATCTTTCTTCTTAAACAGTTTTTCTGTTGAGCCTGGAGAGGCTTGTTGTTTAAACAATACTTGTTGTAGATCCTGGAGAGGCTTGGTAGGAAAGAATACTTGTTGTTGTAGAGCCTGGAGAGGCTTGATAGAAAAGAATACTTGTATGTCTGATCAGATAGTGGATAATCCTTAGCTGTTTGGCTTTGGGACTGGACATAGCTCACAGTGGTGGTGGGTGAACCAATATAAACCTTTGTCTAAGTTTTCTCTTCCCTAAACTCCTTTAAATTCAGTTTATACTAACAAGGAGGGTTCTGAGATTGATGTTTTATAAATCTAAGCTGAAAAACAAGTTTTCCGAATTGTTTTATTGAACCTGCTGAAGTTTCTTCAGCAAGTATAAAAATCCCAGTTTCATCTAGTTATAAAAATGTCTTTGAAAAGTGTTTCTTGTGAAAGGTTTTCCAAAAACTACTTAAGTTTTATAAAACACTATTCAACCCCCCTTCTAGTGTTTCCTGTGGTATCTTCATATTCTCGCTGAAGCGAGAGATTCTCGCTTGAGCGAGAGGGCTGGGGAAATTTCACTTTTCGCGTTCTCGCTCAAGCGAGAATGCTCCAGAGAGTACTCCCCTTCTCAGGATGAATTTCGCTTGAGCGAGACCCTTCTCGCTTGAGCGAAACTCTTCTAAAGAGCACCCCTTCTCTGGTTGAATTTCGTTGAGCGAGACCCTCTCGCTCGAGCGAAATTCTTCCAAAGAGCACTCAATTTGCTCCCCTGTTTCTCACTTGAGCGAGAGCTTCCTCGCTCAAGCGAGAAAACCAAAACACAAATTTGCAACTTTTTACTGATATGTTCGCTCAAGAAAGCCATTCTCGCTTGAATGAGAATGTCAGAACTCAAAATTCTGATTTCTCACTTTTTACTTATTCTAACTCAATATTTCCCACTCCTTCCTTATGCCTTTTTACAAAACTATTACACTATGATAAATCCACTTTACTAGTAGATTTATAGGTTAATTGTAGGTAGTTTTTAGTTGTTTAGGTTGATAATATTGTGAATTTTTAGTTAAAATTGTATATAGTTGAATTTGTTTGTGTTATAGGTGATTATAGTAAATATTAGTAACTTTTGTTTTAACTTGTTTTTGATTTTATGTTTTATAGGAGTTGTAGGAGAAAGAAGCAATTGGAAGATCTTTGGGAAAGACAAAACAATGAGTTCTGGAATATTTGAGAGGCAAAAGGTGAAGAAAACTCTCTGTTAGAATCGCGTGGGAACAAACCAGATGTGTGTGAAGACACGAGTTTGACAGAAGCTACAGAAGCTAAAAGTAACTCTTTGCCAGAATCGTGTGGGAACATGGCAGGATCTGTGAGAAGACACGAAACTGACAGAAACATTATAAATAGATTCTATTTATAATTTTAGGGGACAATTATTTCATTTTTTACATTTTTCAGTTTTAGACTCGAATTTTCCCTCATTTTCTCTCCTCTTTCTCAAGATCCAACCCAAAGGTGGAAGCTAGGGTTCAATTCTAATGGAATTGTCCCTTGAGTATGCATCTCTCTCTCTTATCTTCTAATTTGTAATGAATTTCTAAGTTTCTTTAGGTTAGGTATTGATGGATCTTGATCTGAACTTTGTGTAAGTGATTTGTTCTTTAAATACAATTTTCGTTTTCAATTCAATTGCTTCCTTCTACTCTTAATGCTTTAATTGAATTGGCCTCTCAATTGCATGAATCAAAAGTTTCTCTCACAATTGGAAAATTTGGGAAAAGCTTGGATCTGAAGCAAGCAACATAAAAGATTGATTGCCTACGAATAGGAATAGGTTTTTGTGTGATCTTTATCAATTCTTTATGTTAATGCATGTCACTATTAGGTTTACCTAAGGAATTAGGGTTCTTAGTTTGATGACATAGGGTTAATTCACCAAGGAATTGGGTTTTGACTATGTTAGTGAATTGGATCATTGAAATCATTTACAATAATTGAATTGAATGATATGAACACTTGCATGAAGAGAGGCTTAAGTGAAATCAACCCTAACCATTTTGTTGAATTCGTTTTTCACAAGCTGTGTGTTCTTCCTCTGTTACAATAAATTGTTCTGCATAATAACTTTCTACACATACTAATTTTCTGCATAGTTAATTTTCTACAATGTTAAATTTCTTCATTTACACTCATAATCTTCTTTCCAACTAGATAATTCCTTTGTAATTGGTACTTGAACTTCAATTTCTGTGGATTCGATACCTTACTTACTCTTGAATACTTGCGATAATTGGTACGCTTGCCAAACATCATCACACTAAACATTTGTCTGTGTTAGAGGGGGTGTGTTGGAAAGTCCCACATTGACTAGTGATAATGCCATTTAATAGTATATAATCCTTGGGTAGTCTTTACCCTACAAGCTAGCTTTTCGGGGTGAGCTAGGCTCAGACCCAAAATCTAATATGGTATTAGAGCCTATACTAGATGATTCGTTGTTATTGGGCCACCACCCTTATAGATGTCCATGCTCCAAATGTCTAACCCTGGGCGTGAGGGGGTGTGTTAGAGTCCCACATTTCCTAGAGATAAGGCCAAATAAAAGTATATAAACCTTGGGTAGTCCTCACCCTACAAGCTATCTTTTGGGGTTGAGTTAGGCCCAGGCCCAAAATCTAAGATGGTATCAAAGCCTATCTTAGATGATCAGTTGTTAGTGGGCCTCCACCCGTATAGATGTCCACGCTCCAGATGTCCAGTATTGGGCGTGAGGGGGTGTGTTAGAGTCCCGCATTGCCTAGAGATAAAGCCAAATTATAATATATAAGTTTTGGGCAATCCCCACCCTACAAGCTAGCTTTTGGGGTTGAGTTAGACTGAGGTCCAAAATCTAATAGTCTCAATAAAATGGATTTAAATTATTGGGATGTTATAATTCTACCCCCCCTTAAAGCAATTTTTCCCTTAAAATTGGCTAAGAATAGCATGAAAACTGACTTACCTCAAGTGAACAACTCTAGGAACTGAGAGCGGATGTCATCCTCTTTCTCCCACAATGCCTCCTCATGTGTCTGAACCTCCCAAAACACCTTCACCAAGGGAATCGTCTTGTTCCTCAGGGTTTTGACACTTATGTCAATAATCCGTGCAGGTCTAGTGGGAACTGTGAGGTCTTCCCTTAATTGTACTGATTCAGATTTAATGATGTGTGAAGGGTCGTGGACATATTTTCTCAGTTGGGAGACATGGAATACATCATGGACTCGGGATAAATGAGGGGGTAAGGTTATCTTGTAAGTTAGAGGGCCAACCCTCTGCAGGATCTAAAATGGGCCAATGAATCTGGGGTTGAGCTTTCTAGCTTTGATGGCTTGCCTAATGCCTGTGACAGGAGTTACTTTAAAAAACACATGGTCTCCTTCCTCAAATTATAGTTCTTTTCTTCTCTTGTCAACATAAATCTTCTGCCGGATTTGGGCAGTAACAAGCTTTTCCATAATGACCCTAATCTTTTTTGTGGTCTCGTGCACCAACTTTGGACCTAACAGAGTTCTCTCACCTCATACGAATAGAGTGGGGTGATGGGTTTCTGGCAAGCGAACCAAAAATCTAGTAGTATAATAGTAAGAAAAGTATCGTATCCACAGGGAACGGTCAATTCGCGTATAGTCGTGATCTATTTATCAATGGAAAACAACGGATTTGTGAGAGTATTTTGTGCGGAAAATATAAATTGTAAATTAATAATCAGATGAAATAGAAAGGAAGAGTTGGAGACACTTTACTTGGATTAGGATTGAACTTCGCGTCATCGCACCCTTCGTGTATGTAAAAACTATTTATTATTTATTGTTATACTCTATAATACTGTAGACAAACTAAATTGCTAAGACCCCGAGTTACCAGCAGCCTTACCACTCAAAGATAATCCATGCGGGCTCTCCCAAGCGACAAATTACCTGATGGGTTTCTGGAAAGCGAACCAAAAATCCAGTAGTATAATAGTAAGAAGAGTTATCGTATCCACAGGGAACGGTCAATTCACATAAAATTTTGATCTAATTATCAAGGGAAACAACGGTTTGAGAATATTGTTGCGGAATTGTAAATAGCAAATTAATAATCAATGAATTAGAAAGGAAAAGTTAGAGACACTTTACTTGGATTAGGATTGGACTTCATATCATCACACCCTTTGTGCATGTAAAAACTATTTATTATTTTAGGTTTACTCTATAATAATGTAGACAAACTATATTGCTAAGACCCCGAGTTACCAGCAGCCTCACACACTCAAAGGTAATCTATGCGGGCTCTCCCAGGCGACAGACTTACCCTCGGCTTATTTTGCTCTCTTTTATTCCGTTTGTAAAAGAACTAATTGATAAACGTGGCCTACTCCTCTGGATGCACCTTCGCTAGAGTACTGTCACTACCCATCACTCATTAGAATACACCCACGTTATCGCTTTCGGGATTGACAATCAACTAATTCTTTGCTATCGATAATTTAATAACCATGCCTATCCTTTAGACGCCCTTCATTAGAGTACTCACACTACCCATCAATCACTAGCAACACCCATGTTTCGGTCAATGGCTACCGAGTCCTCTTATTCACTCAGAGAATGAGTTTCTTCAGAATTCGCTCCCCTACTCTCAATCCTAGTCGAAACTAGCCTATAACTCCGGCGCAAGCGCAAAAGTTAGGAATTAAGTACAAAATAAGATTACCAATATTATAGACAGAGAGCTCATGAAATAATAATATAGAGTTTACATACACTTGGGGATAGAATCAATTACATCCAATCCTAATGGAGAGTTAACTACACAAGGTAGCCATACAAACCACCGAAGATGCTGTCACCATCTTCAATCCTTGTGAAGCGCTCCTCCTCTCCTCCTCTAAACTTAGCTCTGGTGCATTCTCACTGAAATATGATTGTATTACAATAATCGTGCACACCGGATTTGGCACAAGAGGTTCCTATTTATAGACTAACGAAAGACAAAGAAATTTGAGGAGAAATCTATCTAAAAACGGCAACAGGGAGCAAATCAGCGTGACTTACGCTCCAAGCTGCGCTATAGTGCAGGCTGGAGCGCAAGATCTAGAGAGTTTGCGCTTCATCCTGCACTGTAGCGCAGGTGAAGCGCAGGTAGCGTCCTGCAGCTCCAACTTTCTCTTTTTAATCTTGATCTCTCCCCGAGACTGGTTTTGGCAGATGTGTCTTTCCTTGTTTCCCTTTTCTTGATAAAATCCTTGCATTTATTGAGCAATCTTTGATTTATTTGGGAAGCTTGTCTGCAGAATCCTTGATTGATTGGAAGTGATCTCCTCATTAATGACTTTAAATCTTCTTCAAATCTTTATTACATGTCTTCAATCAATCTCAAATCTTGCAGGTATCTCCCTCATTTAATGCTATCTTTCTTCCAAATCAAATCTTTGCAATATCCTGCAAAAATCAGCAATATTTCTATCGATATAGCATCAAATTCAAATCTCAGATTAATAAATACAATTTCTCTAATATTTAATGGAAAGGGATTAAACTGGGGAAAAATTACCATTTTATCCTTGATAAGTGAACTAAAAAGTACTCTAATTTATCAACTAATTTTTACTTATCATTACCCTCGGCTTATTTTGCTCTATTTATTCCGTTTGTTAAAGGACTATTGATAAACCATGCTTATCCTGTAGACGCCCTTCATTAGGATACACACACTACCCATCACTCATTAGCAATGCCCATGTTTCAGTCACTGGTATTACTATCAACAAACCTTTACTATCGATAAACCATGCCTATTCTGTAGACGCCTTTCATTAGGATACCCACACTACCCATCAATCATTAGCAACACCCATGTTTCAGTCACTGGTTACCGAGTATTCTTATTCACTCAGAGTTTGAGTTTCTTCAGTATCCGCTCCCCCAAACTCAATCCTAGTCGTAACGTTAATCACAAACACTAGCCTATAACTCCGGCGCAAGCGCGGAAGTTAGGAATTAAGCACAGAATAAGATTACCAATATTATAGATAGGGAACTCATCAAATAATAAGATAGAATTTACATACACTTGGGGATATAATCAACTACATTCAATCCTACTAGAGAGTTAGCTACTCATGGTAGCCATACAAACCACTGAAGAATCTATCACCTTCTTCAATCCTCATGCAGTGCTCCGCCTCTCCTATTCTAAACTTAAAAGTGGTTCATTCTCACTGGAATAGTCTGAATTACAATAATCGTGCACACCTGATCTGGTGCAAGAAGGTCCTATTTATAGGCTAAGGAAAGACAAAGAAAATTGGGAAGAAATCTATCTAAAACCGGCAACAAGGCAAGAATCACGTATCCTGCGCTACAGCGCAGGTTGAAGCGCGCAACGCGAACTGCACAACTTCAATCTTTCTCTTTTTACTTGTTTTCTCCCGAGACTGGTTTTGTTTGATTGTCTTTCCTTGTTTCCCTTTTCTTGATGAAATCTTGCATTTATTGAGCATCTTGGATTTAATTGGGAAGGTTGTCTACAGAATCCTTGGTTAATTGGCAGCTGATATCTTCATTAATTGCTCTCAAATAATCTTCAAATCTTCATTTATTGCCTTCAATTAAACTTCAAATCTTGCAGATATCTCCCTCATTCAATGTTATCTTTCCTTCATATCAAATCTTTGCAATATTTTGAAAAAATCAGCACAATTTTCATTAAAATAGCATCAAATTCAAATTCAAGATTAATAAATACAATTTATCTAATATTTAATAAAAATAGATTACTTTGGGGCAAAAAAAAAACCATTTTATCCTTGATAAGTGAACTAAAAAGTACTCTAATTTATCATATAATTTTCACTTATCAAAATACCCCCCAACTTAACTTCTTGCTTGTCCTCAAGAAAGAGACCTCTTTGCAATCAAAATCAATTCTATCCCCTGTATAACTCAAAATATAAAAAACAAATTCAAGGAACTTTTCATCATCTCTTTGTTAAGCAGCAGTCACTTTCCAAACATAAGAAAAAATCAGGATTAAGAGATGTTACCAATCCTCAATCAGAATAGAACACAAACATTAGTCAAACTTCTCAAAAATAGAAATTAAAGCAATAAGTGATAAACCAAGGAAATCTCTCATTCTCACGGGTAAGTGTTTCCCTCAATCTTTTTCACCACTGTTGAGCAACTAGAATTGATAGTTGTTTCTAACATCTGCACCTGCAAGTAGTCAATATGGATCAGAAGGTCTTTTCATTGGTTGTAATGAGGCTGAGCTATCAAGAAATCATGGTTTTTCTAGATATGCAAAGAACACTTTGAATAGAGAGCATCTTGTGATTGTGCTTGGGACTTCTCTCCATTCCACCTGGTTATTCTTGAATTGTCACCCTTTTCTCAGCTTGGCCTCCTTGTTTGTAGAAGAACTCCCCCCCAACTTAATTAATATCCACACTTTTGTGCAGGTTTTTTTATTTTTGTAAACAATAACATAGAGAACTTATTTATGGGGGAGTATTATTCTTTGTGATTTCTTGTGCCTGCTCTTTGAATCTTTTTGATCTCTCAATTTACCAACTTCTTGTCCCATTTTGTTGTGGTGCACCTTGCTCTCTATCCCAAGTGTTAAGGGACAAAATATAATCATTGAATATGGTTGGGGTGCATCAAAAGAAATATTAAAGGCTCAAATGGGCAATCAATAATTGGGAACATTTAATCAAGGTTGGCTATTTGGCACTGAGAAAAATATTATAATCACCAAATATGCCTTTATCACTTCCATATTTTCCACTAGCAAGACAAAATTCAGAAACTCAAGCAATAACAGTTGACAAGCAGCGGTGAAAAACTCTCAATTTCAATGTTTGGGCTCTCAGCTCACCAGTTATTGGCTAAAATTCCTTGATATAGCACTTACTGGTTTTAATTAACTATCCAGATAAGTTTTCCTGAGAAGTATCCTGGTCCCAACTGATTATGGAATTAGTCACAAAACCCTATCATCTTTCCTAATCTGGTTAGTTAAACTACTTAATTACAAAGAATTTTGAAAAAGTTGCCTTAAATCCTAATTTCCTAAGATCCTAAAAATATTTAAAAATTTTAAAATTTATCAGAAAAACAGAAGATAACTGAATATACACTGCATTATATAAATGGTGTATCCGTGGGGAAACAATATACAATACATATCAAAAGAAAATAAGAAAAGAAAATAAGAAGAAAAGTAAGAAAATAAAAGAAAAAGAAAAGGAAGGAAAAACACCAAATAGGAAAAAAATCAATCGTCCTGGTCCATGTGAGCGGCTCCATCCTTAGCTCCAGCTCCAGCTACTTCATCCCCCCTGGGAAAATAGGCATGTCCCCAGGCCACTGTAGGTACTCTTGAAACTGATCAGGGGTCATGCCGAACTCGGGGTCCACACGAGCCTGATAATGTAGATCCTGAAAATGAACTGCTGCTCGGTGAATGGTGGATAGCTAAACCATCACGTGAGTGTTCTGGGCCGCAAGATGCTGGGCCCAGACAGGAGCATCCATGTCTGCTGCTGGTGGTGGTGGTGCCTGCTGCTGCTCATCCTCAACCTGCAACTCCTCAGTTGGGATACAATTGGCTTCTATGTATGCTTTAGTCATAGGGAGTGCAATACGGACCGTGGGGTTCACACCCACACCCCTAGACCTGCAGAGTGCTGTGATGAGAAAGGGGAAGCCAAGCCGGATCCTAGAGTTAGGGCTCCTGCGCCCTACAACAGATGCAAAGTCTGATATCTTCTGGGTGATGACCTGTGAGACATCGACAACAGCGTCGATGAGGATGGTGTAGATGAGGTGAGCCATGGGCATAACTACATCAGAAACATGCCCTGTAGGATGAATGTTGGCCAGTATGAGTACTGTCCACATCTGAGCTATACTCCTTATATCCTTCTTGTAGATCCTAGCAGCCTCCTGATATGCATTCCTCTCAAAGGAACGCCCTGGTAAACATAGCAGCTGGGCAGTCTCTATATCAAGGGGATCATTGCCATGAAGCCCTACAACCTGCATCCTCTCATGGTATTGGCACTCCACGAGGTCCCTGTCCCCTTGTATGGGACGTCCTAAGAATGCATTGATTGCATCGCAATCAAATCTGATAACCTGTCCTTGCACGTAGGACTCCCTCCTGTAATCAACGCCGTGATCTCCAATGGCGTTGGCATAGAACTCCCTGACGATATCTGGGTCAAAGTAGTTGTCAGGGCGACTGAGGCGGTCCCATCGCCTCCTATGAATCTCAGTAGAGAACTCCTCATACTCATCCTCCTCAAGTAGGACTGGTCGCTCGAGGATGAAGTTGCACCTTTCTATGGCAGTGTAGGCTTCAAAGGACTTAAAGTCCTTAAAGCGGTGAGGGTCAAACTCAGGTTCCCTCTGGGGTGCTTTCCTCTTGGCACCCCCTGTGCCTCTCCCAGATGAAGTGGATGCCCTAGCATTCTTGGTGCGTGCCATCTATGAAAAACAAATGCAAACAAAATTATCTATGCAACATAATAATATTGAATTGTTCCAAATTAATGAAATAAATGATCAATTAATTTCAACAATCAGAACAGTCAACTAACCAAACAATTGTGCATAAAAATTTTAATTTTAAACATCACCAATGATTTCCAATTAATTAATTAAGAACATGCTAAAGTGATCAAGCAAGTCCCAAACAACTCTAAATGGGCAAAGTGAGAATAGAACTCATGCTAAAAAATCATGTCATCAGTAACATGCAATAAGGCATAATTATTTATGTATGGGCATGCAAAAATATTATGGCAATTAATTGAGCATACATGCGCCAACAAAACAATTAGCAGAAATCACTGAGCACTCAAAAACTACCACCTAAGCAAACAAGGAATACTCATACTCAATCCTAGCAACATGCAATCTAGATTAAGGCACTATGGACAATTATTTCTTTCCTAAAGGTTCCTAGAATCCTAAGTTTCCTATCCTAAGGTTTTTTCTCAAAAATAAAAAATCAAAATTTCAATCGGTTAAAAGTAAAGAAAACTATAAAAACATACCTGGTATAAGCTCAGAAATGGAAAAATGAAGGCTATAAGAGTGAAAAAGGCAAAGCAAAGGGTTAGGGATTCACAGAAAAAGAAAGAGAAAGAACGAGGGGAAGTTCAAATGAACTTCCCTCATCCAAACAACTCTATTTGTAGAGCCCGCGTTCTGCGCTCCACCCTGCGCTACAACGCAGGTTGGAGCGCTTGTCCCTGGAAGTCGAAATGCTTCCGCTGCGCTTCACCCTGCGCTAGTGAAGCGCAGAATTCAGAAACTCAGTTTTCAATTTTTAATTATGCGCTTTACCTGCGCTACAGCGCAGGTTGAAGTGCAGATCTGCACTGTATTTTTTTGCTTCTGCCACTCCTAACTGTTTTCATGCATTCCTTTGAAATTAAATCCTTCACTTAACAATTTCCTAATTAAACAGGTAATATCTAAAACTAAAAATTAACAAAATTAAAATTGAAAGAAAATTAAAACTTACAAAGACTGGGTTGCCTCCCAGGAAGCCCGTGTTTAACGTCTTTTAGCTCGACGCCTGGTTACTCAACCCTTTTATGGTGGCCTCAAGTGGAGGATGATATTTGGCTCCATTCCAATTCTTCCTTTAAGATCCCATCCGCCATGCCAATTCTTGATTCTTCCATCACTGTCACTATCTTCCTCAGTATCAGATGTTGATCCTTTTCTTCTCTTGAATTTGAACTCCCATATTGACTTTGGTTGCTTTACTCTCATTCTAGGCTTCCTCAGAAATTCGGAGCCTGGCAGCTTTGTTTGAGTTTTGGAAATAGCATCAGTTTGTTGTAATTTAGGGATACCTCTATCAATATGAAACACAATACTTTCATCTTTTGAGCTCAGTTCATATTTTCCCTGATCAACATCATTAATCATCTTAGCAGCTTTCATGAAAAGCCTTCCTAAAATTAGGGGGACATCAATATCCTCCTCTTCTGTCTCTGCAATGTAGAAATCCACGACATATGCAAACTGTAGAAACACAGGGAAACACTAGAAGGGGGGTTGAATAGTGTTTCTTAATATTTTTGAAAGCTTTTTCAAAACAACAAGTATAAAACTGTTTCAGACAGGTTTTTGAGGGCTGTCTGAAGTTTTTAAGACAACTTCTGAAGATGTATTTTAAAAGGTTTCTTAGCTTTTAAAATATTTAGAATTGCTTTTCAACATCCTTAAATTAGTATAAACGAATTGACAAGAGTTAAGGGATAGAAAACTTAGCCAAGGAATTTATCCTGGTTCACTCACTACCACTGTGAGCTACGTCCAGTCCCAGTGCCAACTAGCACTTGGATTTTATCTTAATCTTTCACAAAGATTACAAGTATTCTTTTATAGTCAAGCCTCTTCAGGCTCTACAACCAAGTATTCTTTTACAGTAAAGCCTCTTCAGGCTCTACAACCAAGTATTCTTATACAGTCAAGCCTCTTCAGGCTCTACAACCAAGTTTTCTTTTACAGTCAAGCCTCTGCAGGCTCTACAACCAAGTATTCTTTTACAGTCAAGCCTCTTCAGGTTCTACAACCAAGTATACTTTCACAGTCAAGCCTGTTCAGGCTCTACAACCAAGTATTCTTTTACAGTCAAGCCTCTTCAGGCTCTACAACCAAGTATTCTTTTACAGTCAAGCCTCTTCAGGCTCTACAACCAAGTATTCTTTTACAGTCAAGCCTCTTCAGGCTCAAAAAATGTTTACAGAGAAAATAAGTTTAAGCTTTTAAACTAAACCAATTTTTAAGCTCAAACAGAATACAATGTACAAAGATAACTGAGGTATACTCAGGATAAACAAAAGTGTGTACAAAGAATTTTATCAGAGAGTTTTTGCAGAGTAAAAACTTGCAGCGATTTGTTTCTCTTGATTCTCTTGAATATGTATTCCTTCACTCTTTTGATGGTCTTCATGAGGGGTATTTATACCCAGACTTCAGTCCGTTGAAAAACCACCATTTAGAGATAGAATTAAATTCTATTTAATCCGTTGTGAGACATGCTTCTGAGAGTCCTGACCTTTCTGACACGGAACAAGGTTGGTGCTGCCATAAAGCTGCTACTATTTTTGCTGCAGAGGCTGCGTTGCAGAGATTTCCTCAGTGGTGTATGAAATTCAAAAACACCAGGAAAGACCTCTGTTTTCCTTGCCATAAATATGCTTGAAAAGGCACGTGCAGCAGAGACTCAGAAAACATCTTCACAAAACTTCAGCAAAGGTGCCACGTCATTATTGAGACTTCAGACAACTTCAACACTTCAGACGGGTTGGGCACTTCAGACGGCTTCAACACTTCAGACGGGTTGAACCTTCAGAAGGCTTGATCCCTCAGACAGGTTGAAATACTTCAAAGTCTTTTTGTAGGATCATAGTGGCTTGCTGAAATCATAGATAAATCATTAAAACATATATGTATCTATGATGAATTATTTTAACTCAAATTTGTTAATCATTAAAACTTGGGAATTACATTATCTTAAAACATCATAATTTCTTTTTATGATATTTTTGAGACTCAACATTCTCCCCCTTTTTAATGATGACAAATTTGCTTTAAAATACAAATCTGAAAGGAGTTTTTAAATAAAAGAAAAAGATAACTCCCCCTCAGATGGTGAACACTTAAACTGATTTTTGAGCAAAAACTCTTCTCAGTTTAACAGTTCTCATTTACTCCCCCTGAGTCCTGTAAGTCCTGTCACCACTTCAGATTTTGTTTTAGTACTCCCCCTTTTGTCATCAATCAAAAGGGAATCCAGAGCATAACAACAACAGTAGTCACAACAAAAACATGAAGGATAACAACAAACTCAGACAATAAAGCACAACATTCATGAGTAAAAACTAATAGATTATAGCAAATAGTTTATACAAACAGAAATTTAAACTCTTGAAAGAAATGAACTAAGAAACATGGCTACACATCATAGACTGTCCATCTTTCTTCAGCAAAGCTTCCTTCAAGAAAGAAATCATCTCATCTTTGGCTTCGTCAATCTGAGAAAGAAGAGCAGTCTTCATATCCTCTTGGCCATACTTAATCTGCTGTTGCTCTTGAAGGATTTGGTCTTGCTTAGCAACAAGGTCTGCATTCTTCCTCTCCAGCTTCTTTATCTTCATCCTTAGCCTTCTATTTTCTTCCTCAGGATCAGGATCTGATTCATAGAAGATGATTTGAATGTACCTACATACAAATCGCAGCACTCCAAAACCTGGAAATAACCCATACTTATAAGGATGATAGACAGGATGAAAGAAGGTGCCAATGGGGTTGATCAACTCCCATTCTTCATGAAATGGTGCAGTCAGAGGGGGAAAGTGTTGTCTGATAAACATGTACTGCACATTCACGAATCTCCCATAGTCAATGAGAGAGTCTTCATCAGGTCCAGTTGACCCAGAGGAGAATCCAACATCCTCTCTGATCTTCTAGTAAGAATCCCAAACTCTGTCCCTAAGACTATGATCCATTCCTCCACCTTGTCTCTTGACTCTTGCTGGAAACTCCTTCCATTCACTTGGAGTTAGAGGTTTGAAGGGGGCTGGGTAAGACTTAGGATCCTTAAATTTATCTTCAGGACCATCCTTCAAAGGATACCTAGGAACAATCCTATCAGGTTGTACCAGAATCTTGGTGGTTGGCCTGATTGAGAAAGTCCTAGGAGGCCTGTAGCCTCTCATGCCAACTAGCTTGATGTTGTCCCTCTCATACAGTTCTCCTTCTGTATACAGCTTCCTAGCAAAGCTCCAGTCTTCATTGGATAATTTCAGACAGTCTTCATCAGAGAAAGGATTGAGTGGAGCCCACTTATGAGAAGGTGGTACCACACCCTTTCTGATCTTCTCTAACTGTCCTGAATACTGCTGATCAAAGCTTCCCTTGTACTTATCTCTTTCAGCTTCTGCTGTATGCTTGATAAGCCCATGGTGCAGTGAGATTGGGGGTGCATCTCTGAAGTACTGTAATTCTTCATACAGATTGGGGAACTTAGGCACTCTCTCCCTTTCAAAGAAGGGTCCCTCATACCTTCTATATGGTACTTCAGCTTCTTGAGCATACTGTAAATCAGTTAAAGGAAAAGCATATGGATCAAAAGTGGGTTCTGTGAAGAAATCCCTACTCTTGGGTCCAAGTCTGATGTGCTCAGGTAGCATGCTTCCTTTCCACACCTTGGAACTGGATCCTTGCTGAATCTCCACAACAGGTTCTTCAGATTGAGTTGACTCTGAAGATGATGGTGATGAGGGTGAGGATGGTGGAGATGGAGGTGATGGTTCTTCTTCTTCTGTTAACACAGGTTGCTTAACAACCTTCTCTTCTATTTCTTGGTTCTTTTCTTCTACTTGCCTCTTTTCTTCCTTTCCTTCTTCTTCTGGCCTCTTTTCTGGTGAAGAGGGTGGTGAATGGGTCACATTATCAAATCTTACTCTTAGCCTCTTCACAGGAGTCTTGGCCTTTTCAGGTTCAGACACCTTCTTCTTTTCTCTTTCAGCTTGCTTAGCTTCTCTAAGCTTCTTGAAATAGAGATTGGCTTTGACAAACTTCTGGTATTTGTCAGCCATATCCACAGCTTCTTGTTGACTTGCAACACTCCTTGTAACCCTAGTTGTGGGTTCAGGAGCAGTCTCAAGAAGTCTGCTTTTCTTCTTCTTCCTCTGAGCTGCACTGGACCTTTTTATCTTTTTAGATCCTTCAACAATGGTAGCCAGCCTTTCACCTTCAGCTAAGGCTAGCTGTGCAGCAACTGCAAGAGCATGGTCAGTCTTCTCTTGTTCTTCCTTCTTTTCCAACTCCTCTTGTTCCAAAGCTGTAGCTAGGGCAGCCACTTGAATCAACTCTGGATCAGAGGGGCAAGCAGCCAAGGGTGGTGCTGCTACAGCATCAGCGATCTCCTCCTCATGAGCCTTTCCTTCTATGTCAGAAGTAGGCTTAAGAGGTTTTGCACTTTCAGACCCCTGACCCACTATTTCAAACGACTTTTGCAAAGCCTTCTGAACAGGTTCAGATGTCTTAAAATGAAAAGTAGAAGCTATTAAGGATACCTTTGCTGCACTCGTCACAGGTAGCTTTTGCAGCTTAGGTTGGGGGGAAGGTTTGGACGCCTTGAACTCCTCCTTTCTGATATCTCCTTGCAGTTCCCTTTCCAGAATTTGAATGGTGCTTTTTCTTCCGGAAGCCTTCTCCATTAGCACACTCTCCTTCAGAGTAGGAGATGAGGGCCTTGGAACTAGAGCATTCTTCAGATTCATGCCCTTAATGTTTGATTCTCCAAAGAAGACAGGACCCTTGTGATCAAATCTTCTTTCCAGAGGTACTTTGAAATGGAGAAGTACCTTGGTGATAAGCAGATTGTGGGGAAGGTTTGCACCTGAGTCTCTAATCTTCTTCTGCATATGGAACAACAGAATCCTTGGTAGATTTGCCTTCTTTTTCAGCACAAGGTGGATTAGGCAGAACCTTTCCAACTCAGAAACATGGTTCCTGCTTCCACTCTTAGGGATTATGGAACACCCTAAAATGGAGTGTAGAACCCTCACTTTGTCCAGCAAAAATTTGGAATCAGAACTCTTGGGTTCTTCAGACCTATACAACAATCTTGTATACATTTTCTGACCACCATTCTTCAGCTCCCATCCAGGGTAGAAGGTTTCTCTTTCAGCCTTCACTTTTGTGATGTTAGAGAGGATCTCCACATCAACAAAAACAGGGACACCAAGCACATATGACCTGATGCTCTCGTATTCACCTTTGGAGTTGGGAATACCTCTTGCTGAAGCCCAGAAATCCACTATGCTTTGTTCGTGCCAGCCAGCAGCCTCAAAATCTTCAGTTAAATCCATACCCAGATTCCTGAGATCCTCAAGGTCAATACCCTTTGACCTGACCACATTGCCTCCTGAGCTAGACTTCTTAGGTGCCATTGGAAGTTGCAGAGAAAAGCTTTGAAGAAAACCGGTTGCTTAGAGAGATGAAGAGGTTCAAACAAAAGCTGAGAGAAAGTGTAAGGCTTCTCCAACACACTAACTCCTGCATTTATAGACACCCACGATGCAATGATGGCATGTACTGGCTGCGCAGACATTGGGTAACGTGCGAAGTGGAAGAGACAAAATAAATGTAATTCAACCGTCTCAGATAGCCACGTCATCAAGTTATTTCAGACAAGCGAGAAATTTCAGACACACATATAAAATTTCAGATACCCTAAAATTTCAGATATGTCACAATTTCAGACACCCTGAGATTTCAGATGCTCTTTTCAGACAACATACCTAATCAATTAGAAAGTGCATGTATGTTCAAGTTATTGCATATGAACTTAAATCTATCTTCAGCCAGGGGTTTTGTGAATATATCTGCCCATTGATGCTCTGTTTCAATGAATTTTATATCAAAAACACCTTTCTGAACATAGTCTCTAATGAAATGATGCTTGATTTCTATATGTTTAGCCCTAGAATGTTGGATAGGATTCTTAGAAAAATTAATGGAACTTGTATTATCACACAACACAGGTATAACAGATATAGGAATGTTAAAATCCTGAAGCTGATACTTTACCCATAGCAGTTGTGAACAACAACTGGCTGCTGAGATGTATTCTGCTTCTGCTGTTGATAATGTAATGGTGCTTTGCCTTTTGCTTGACCAACTGATCATGTTGCTTCCAAAGAAGTGACATCCTCCATTGGTACTCTTTCTTTCTATTCTATCTCCAGCAAAGTCAGCATCACAGTATCCTATTAACCTGCAATCCTTGTCTTTCTTATAGCATAGACCAAGATTAGTAGTACCTTTAAGATATCTAAAAATTCTTTTAACAGCTTTGTAATGAGTAGTTCTTAGATCTGATTGAAATCTAGCACAAAGACATACACTGAACATAATGTCAGGTCTGCTTGCTGTTAGATACAATAAAGAGCCAATCATTCCTCTATACAAAGTTTGATTAACTGGTTCTTCATTTTCATCCTTGCTTAAAGATGAAGAGGGATGCATAGGAGTTGACATGGGTTTGCAATCATTCAAGTTGAATTTCTTAAGCATTTCTTTTGTATATTTCTCTTGATGGATCCATATACAATCAGAATTTTGCTTAATCTGAAGTCTTAAGAAAAATTTTAGTTCACCCATTAAACTCATTTCAAACTCTGATTGCATTAACTCAGAAAACTCTTTGCATAGTGAAGAATCAGTTGAACCAAATATAATGTCATCAACATATATCTGGACAAGCATAAGATTTTTGTTAGACTTTTTTCTAAAAAGGGTTGTATCCACTTTTCCTCTTTCAAAACCATTTTTTATAAGAAAACTGCTCAATCTGTCATACCAAGCTCTTGGGGCTTGCTTCAGACCATAAAGAGCCTTTTTCAATTTGAAAACATGATTAGGAAAAGCAACATCCTCAAAGCCAGGGGGTTGTCTAACAAAAACTTCTTCTTCAATGAATCCATTGAGAAAGGCACTTTTGACATCCATTTGATATAGTTTGATGCCATTATTTATAGCATAAGAAAGAAGAATTGTAATCGCTTCTAACCTGGCAACAGGGGCAAAGGTTTCAGTGAAGTCAATGCCTTCTTGTTGATTGTACCCTTGAGCCACCAATCTTGCCTTGTTTCTGACCACTTTTCCTTCTTCAGACAACTTGTTTCTGAACACCCATTTGGTTCCAATAATTGTTTTCCCATGGGGTTTAGGAACAAGGGTCCAGACATCACTCCTAGCAAATTGATTCAGCTCCTCTTGCATGGCTAGGATCCACCCTTCATCATGCAGAGCTTCATCAATGTTCTTTGGCTCAATTTCAGACAAGAGAGCAAGAGAATTCAGATTCTTGAATTTTGATCTTGTCTTAACTCCTTCTGAAGTACTGCCAATGATTTGCTCTTTAGGATGATGTGACTTGTATCTCCAGTCAGGTTTGTGAGGTGATACTAAGTCAGTATGAGACTCAACATTTGTCTGAGAAGGTTCTGATAGATCTTCAGAAACCTGTTCATCCTTGGTGCTGTTGTGTGTGTTTAGCTCCATTCCTGCAAAATCATCTTCTAGATCTGATAGTTCCCTATCAGTCTCTTTCATGTCATTGAATTTAACATGGATTGATTCTTCTACAATTAAAGTTCTAGAGTTATAAACTCTATAGGCTTTTGATGTTTTAGAATAACCTATGAAAAATCCTTTGTCAGACTTTGCATCAAATTTTCCAAGATCATCCTTTGTGTTAAGTATAAAACACTCACAGCCAAAGGGATGGAAATATGATATGTTGGGTTTTATTCCTTTCCACAATTCATAAGGAGTCCTTTTCAGAATTGGTCTTACCAATATTCTGTTTTGAAGGTAGCAGACTGTGTTAATAGCCTCTGCCCAAAAGGTCCTTGGTAGATTGCATGAGTTGAGCATGGTTCTTCCCATCTCTTGCAAACTTCTGTTCTTTCTCTCAACAACCCCATTTTGTTGAGGTGTTCTAGCCATAGAGAAATTGTGTGAGATCCATTCTCATCACAGAACAGCTGAAAGTTTGCATTCTCAAACTCTCCACCATGATCACTTCTAATGACAGATATACAAAATCCTTTTTCATTCTGTACCTTCTTGCAGAATATTGTGAAATTCTTAAAGGTCTCATCCATTCTTCTAAGGAATATCACCCATGTATATCTAGAATAGTCATCAACAATGACTAAACCATATTTCTTACCACTAATGCTTTCGGTTCTAATAGGACCAAACAAGTCAATATGTAAAAGTTCTAATGGTCTGCTAGTAGAAACAACATCCTTACTCTTAAATGAGTGTCTTTTTTGTTTCGCTTTTAGACAACTTTCACATAAAATATCAGATTTGTAAGAAAGCTTGGGCAAACCTTTAACAAGGTTGTGTTTTGCTAACTTTGAGATTAATTTCAAGCTGGCATGCCCTAGTCTTTGATGCCAAATCTGTTTTTCATCTTCAACAGAGATAAAACATTTTACATTTTGACTTGCTAACTCCTCTAGATAAATTTTGTACACATTGCTGTGCCTCTTAGCAGTAAAAAGGATTTGATCATGAGAGTCTTTGACTATACATCCTTCCTTAGTGAAGGAAACCACATATCCACTGTCACACAATTGACTTATGCTCAATAGATTGTGTTGAAGTCCTTCTACTAGGAGAACATTCTTAATAAGGGATAGAGGAGTCATACCTACAGTCCCTATACCAGTGATCTTCCCTTGCTGATTTCCACCAAAGGTGACCACTCCTCCTGCTCTGGGTCTAAGGTTTTGGAACAAAGACCTTTCTCCTGTCATGTGTCGCGATCGGCCACTGTCCAGGTACCATTTGTGGGGTTTCCTTTGTCCTGTTAAACACATCTACAATAGGAATAATCAAGTTCTTAGGTACCCATATTCTTTTGGGTCCTTTCTTGTTAGACTTGGGTTTAGGTCTCCCTTTGTGTTTGCATTGAGCCACATTGTGTCCAGCTTTGCCACAGTGAAAACACCCAATAACTTTCTTTCTGCCTTTAGCAACATTGAAAATATGAGGTTCAAAGACATCATAATCACAAAAGCCTAAACCAATTTTGTCCTCAACTTGTTTCTGAAGTTTTTTATTTTCTTCAGACACAGATTGTGAACTGCTGACTTCAGACACAAGAATCTTTTCCTTGAGCATAATATTTTCTATCTCAATAGCTTCATATTTTCTACACATTTCTGTGTGAGATTTGGATAGATTCTTATACTCTTGGAAGAGCTCCTTGGAACTTTCCATCAGGTCATCATACATCTCTTGAAGAGTTAAGGGAAATACCTTTTCTTCAGAGCTGTCTGATGAGGGCAGGCTGGCCATGAGACATAGGTTAGCCACTTCTGAAGTGTCCTCCTCTTCTTCTGAAGTGGACTCATCAAGATCCTCCCATGTTGCCATCAGACCTTTCTTTTTCTTGAAGAACTTCTTCTTTTTGAAGGTATTCTTCTTCAGCTTTGGGCATTCTGCCTTTATGTGACCTGGTTGTTTACACTCAAAACAAATAACCTTGTCATTTTGAGAGTCTTTACCTGACTTACCTCCTTTAGAGGTTGAAGGTTGGTTCCTTCTGAACTTCCCTCTATTTTGCAGCATTCTTTTGATCTTTCTACTTAAAAGAGCAAGATCATCATCTTCTGAGCTATCTCCAAAATCTTCATCTGCTTCTGAAGTTTCTTCAGCTTGCATAGCCTTCATCTTGCCATGCCTAGGCTGACTGGCCTTGGAGTTTAGTGCTAGAGACTTCTTCTTATTGTCATCTTCACCAAGCTCAAGCTCATGAACTTTAAGAGATCCCAACAGTTCTTCCATTCTAAGAGAGTTCAAATCTCTTGCCTCTTGAATGGAAGTAACTTTGGGTCTCCAGGACTTAGGCAAACTTCTTAGAATCTTTCTGTTATTATCTCCAGATTCATAAGTTCTACCTAAAGACCTGAGTCCATTGGTTATGGTCTGAAACCTTCCAAACATTTGATCAATGGTTTCAATTTCTTCCATCTTAAACATCTCATATTGATGTATAAGCATGCTGATCTTGGATTGCTTGACAGTCTCAGTCCCTTCATGGGCTGCTGCAAGTGTATCCCAGATCTCCTTGGCAGATGTACAACCATGAACCTTCTCATATTCTGATTTATTCAAAGAACATATCAGATAGAGCTTGGCTTTGGCATTCATCTGGACTCTAGCCTTCTGCTCCAGGGTCCATTCAGCCTTAGGTATAGGCAAGCCATTAAGCATAGGCACATAGTCTCCATCAGTGACCACATCCCAAACATCAATGTTGTTGCTCTCAATGAACAACTTCATACGATCCCTCCAATAGTGGTAATCCACACCATTGAATGCTGGGGGTCTTGTGATAGAGGCTCCTTCAGTGATATATTTCCTGTTGTTGTTGGAAGCTTCCATCTGGATCTTTAATCCTCAACACTTGTTAGGTACTCAACCCTGATTTGAGCTCTGATACCAACTGTAGAAACACAGGGAAACACTAGAAGGGGGGTTGAATAATGTTCTTAATATTTTTGAAAGCTTTTTCAAAACAACAAGTATAAAAACTGTTTCAGACAGGTTTTTGAGGGCTGTCTGAAGTTTTTAAGACAACTTCTGAAGATGTATTTTAAAGGTTTCTTAGCTTTTAAAGTATTTAGAATTGCTTTTCAACACCCTTAAATTAGTATAAATGAATTGACAAGAGTTAAGGGATAGAAACTTAGCCAAGGAATTTATCCTGGTTCACTCACTACCACTGTGAGCTACGTCCAGTCCCAATGCCAACTAGCACTTGGATTTTCTCTTAATCTTTCACAAAGATTACAAGTATTCTTTTACAGTCAAGCCTCTTCAGGCTCTACAACCAAGTATTCTTTTACAGTCAAGCCTCTTCAGGCTCTACAACCAAGTATTCTTTTACAGTCAAGCCTCTTCAGGCTCAAACAATGTTTACAGAGAAAATAAGTTTAAGCTTTTAAACTAAACCAGTTTTTAAGCTCAAATAGAATACAATGTACAAAGATAACTAAGGTATACTCAGGATAAACAAAAGTGTGTACAAAGAATTTTATGAGAGTTTTTACATAGTAAAAACTTGCAGCGATTTGTTTCTCTTGATTCTCTTGAATATGTATTCCTTCACTCTTTTGATGGTCTTCATGAGGGGTATTTATACCCAGACTTCAGTCCGTTGAAAAACCACCGTTTAGAGATAGCATTAAATGCTATTTAATTCGTTGTGAGACATGCTTCTGAGAGTCCTGACCTTTCTGACACGTAACAAGGTTGGTGCTGCCATAAAGCTGCTACTATTGTTGCTGCAGAGGCTGCGTTGCAGAGATTTCCTCAGTGGTGTATGAAATTCAAAAACACCAGGAAAGACCTCTGTGTTCCTTGCCATAAATATGCTTGAAAAGGTACGTGCAGCAGAGACTCAGAAAACGTCTTCACAAAACTTCAGCAAAGGTGCCACGTCATTATTGAGACTTCAGACAGCTTCAATACTTCAGATGGGTTGGGCACTTCAGACGGCTTCAACACTTCAGACGGGTTGAACCTTCAGAAGGCTTGATCCCTCAGACAAGTTGAAATACTTCAAAGTCTTTTTGTAGGATCATAGTGGCTTGCTGAAATGATAGATAAATCATTAAAACATATATGTATCTATGATGAATCATTTTAACTCAAATTTGTTAATCATTAAAACTTGGGAATTACATTATCTTAAAACATCATAATTTCTTTTTATGATATTTTTTAGACTCAACACAAACTTATCCACTTTGATTTGAATATCTTTTATTATCCCATAAGGGCATTGAGCGGATTTATCTGCAAGAAGCAATTTCACCCTTGCAGGCTTGACCTTCACATTACTCAACTTGTTAAAATACGATAGCGGCATCAAATTCATGCTTGCTCCAAGATCTAATAAAGCTCGAATAGATGGTAAATTACTAATAGAGATGGGTATAGTAAACTTACCTGGGTCAAGTGACTTACTTGTGATATAGACCTTTTCTTCATGATGTTCTTCTTCCTCTTGTGCTGCTTTTTCTTCATCTTGATGAACAATTTCTTTGGATATTTCCTCTTGTGGAAGTTGTTCTTCAAAGATGATTTCTTCTTCCTCATCAGGTTCTTCCTCCTCTGACTTGTTGCCATCAGCAACAACCAAGTTGCATTGTTCCTTTGGGTTGGTTTGGGTTACAACTGAAAAGTGATGTTGCCTGTGCTCTGCCATTTCAGTTGCTAGCTGACCCACTTGGTTTTCTAGAGTCTTGATTGACGCCTCAGTATTCTTCTTGAATCCATTGAACCCTTGTACGAGATCTTCAATCTTTCCTTCCAGACTATTCAGTTTGTCATAGGTTGAAGGTTGCTGTTGATAAGGTGGTTGTCTAAATCCTCCATTCTGACCCCAACCTGAGTTGGTTTGGTTATTTCTCCATCCTTGTGAGTACTGGTTATTATTATTGGAGAAATTACCTTGCCTCCCCTGGTTGCCCATAAAATTGACTTGCTCTGGTTGCATCCCTTGATTAGCACATTGACCATTTAAATGGTCACCTCCACAAAAATCACAAATCAATGGTTGGGTTTGGATGGGTTGTGAGTGGACAGCTTTGAGTTGTTGAGGGAGTGCCTTTAATGTCTCAGTGAGTGCTTCTATTTGACGTTTAATGAGCTTGTTCTCAGCTAACAAAGCATCACTTTGATTGAGTTCAAGCATCCCTTTCTTTGGTAATTGAGCAAGTTGTCTTCCACTTTGAGCTTGTTGATCGTTTTGTGCAAAATTATTAATGATTTCTAGTGCTCGATCAACTTCTGCGGATAAGATAGTTCCTCCTGCTACAGCATCTATGAATGACTTTGAATCTGAACGGAGTCCCTTGCAGAATATGTTGAGTTGGGCTATATCTTCATAGCCATGATTGGGACAGTTGCGCAGCAAAGATTTGTATCTTTCCCATGCTTCACACAGTGGTTCATCAATCCACTGCCTGAATGTAGAAATATCTGCTTTGGCTTCAATCTGCTTCCCTGGTGGGAAGAATTTTGTCAAGAACTTTTCCTCAACTACACCCCAATTGGTTAGACTTTGATTTGGGTGTGATTGCAGCCATTCCTTAGCTTTACCTATCAAAGAGAAAGGAAACAAGCGTAAGTAAACAGATTCTAAACTACCTTCCTCGAAACCCATAGTTCCAATTAATTCATAAAAGTTAGAGAGATTAGTGTTTGGATTCTCGTGATCCAATCAAGCGAATTGATGTGCATTGATGAGGTTGAGGTGTGCAATCTTCAACTCCAAAGCTCTGGCAGTTGGTGGTAACACAATGCTTGAGAAGTGACGTGGTCCTTGATGAGTGATATAATCCCCTAGCGTCCTTCTTCTAGGTTCTCCTGCAGCCATGTTTTTGGGTTTTTCTACAATTGTCCTTCTTCTCCTTCTCCCGTTTCTACCTCTGTTCCTCCGAGATGTCCTCTCTATTTCCGGGTCGAATTGTAATTGATTGGGGGACACTTGGCCTCTTAGAAGCATAAACAAGAAACTTTGAAAAAGGTAAGTGTTGAAGAAAAATTAATAATAAAAGAAAACTATAAATGTCCTAAATAATAACAAGTTCTTAAAACAATAAGAAGAATAAATAAAAGAATTCCTAAGATAGATAAGACAAAAACTAAACAAAATCCTAAGATAAATAAGACGTGATAACTATATTGAGACAAGTTCACCCCCAAGTGGTTTTTAATATGACAAACTGATTAAGTTCAAATATACATATGAGATGCATCTTGTGTTACTAAATGTGTGTTTAAGTGTGGCAGAGATTCTGTGTATCTAAACAAATGCAGGAATACTTAGATCATAAATAACACAAGTAACAAATGCAAGAAGCAAGCTAAGAACAGATGCAAGCTCAGCTTGAGATGCAAAGCCAAGGTCAGACACATAATCAGCATTAAGATGCTAATACAGCTTGAGATGCAAGCCTCTATGTTCACATGATATTCTAAGGAAAGAAGAGACCCCAACATTAAACTAAAAGATACTCAAGAACAACTTGAGGTGCAAGCTATGAACAGATGCTAGTTCAGCTTGAGATGCAAGGTCAGCTTGAGACGCTGTCTCAAGGTCAGACGAAGAAAGATGGGATCTCATCAGAGATGCAAGTAATTCATAACAGAATCTGGACAGAAGCAAGACTGCACATTCAATGCTAGGAGACAACAAGTAGAGTCAGCACAAAGTCAAGCAAGGACACAAGGACACTGACATAGTACCTTAGTCTGAAAAGCTGTTGACTGCCTACTGAAAAGACTGCATCTGATGCTATGAGCTCTAACAGATTGCAATGGCCACATAATGGCTAGTTTCTCATCTGATGATATAAAAGAGACAAGAACAAATACTGAGTAGTGAGAGAGACTGCCTACACTTCTGTGAAATCATTCAGCATCTTATCACATCTCAACCAACATCTCAAGTACACACATCAGTTATCTGTGAACAGATTCAACACATCTTGAGATTTACTATTGTCTCTTTCATCTCTCTTCAGTATATCATTTCAATACTGTAACTTAAGAAGAGAGTTTCCCTAGCTTACTAATTTCCATATTCATACTGTGTATGCTGTAAGCTAGATCCATCATTTTCACCTACTGTAACCTGTCTCATCTAAGATAGGAAGGTTCCAAGTCTTGGAGTGAGGTGTTTGCGTCCTGGAGAGGCTGTAAGAATACTTGTGGCTCAGCTAAGATAGGAGTGCCTAGGCTTAGTGTGAGTGAGACGTCCTGAAGAGGCTGTAAGAATACTTGTATTGACTGGTTTGTCAATAGTGGAAAATCTCACTTGTTGTGAGGACTGGATGTAGCCCAAGGAGTGGGTGAACAAGGATAAGATCTCTGCCTACTGTCTCTTACTCTATTTGTTTAATTACTTGCTTTGAATTAACCTAAAGCTATCTGTTAATTACAAGGATAAGTACATTAACAAGCAAGATAAAGAATCTAAGTTGAAGCATAAGAACTAGTACTAAAATTGAATTAACTCTATCCTGTCTTAACAGAGACTCCAAGTTAGCAAACTTGAGAGCACATCTCAACATTCAATTTTAGTGTGGATTTGCAGGAATAGATTTGAAAAGTCTCTATTCAACCCCCCTTCTAGAGATCTTTAGCCAATTTCAGTTGGTATCAGAGCTCGGCCTCTTGGGGTTGAGCACACCTCTGTGTGAAGAGGATAAAGATCCATGGCTGGTCCTAGCACAAGTCTGTTCATTCCTGAAGGAGCTTCAACAAACATACCTCCTGCCTTTGATGGAACTGATTATTACTACTGGAAAGACAGGATGAGACTGTTCATTGAATCTCAGCATGCTGATCTATGGGAGATCATTGAGGCAGGCGCTTATATGCCATACATCACAGATGAGCTTGGACTCAGGGCAGCCAAACCCAGAGAACAATGGACAGATGCTGAGAAAGCAAGATATGTGCTTAACTTAAGAGCTAAGTACCTGCTCACTTGTGCTCTAAGTAGAAGTGAATATGACAAGGTAGCTGGATGTGTCTCAGCAAAGGAAATATGAGATGCTCTTGAGATTGAACATGAGGGAACAAACCAAGTTAAAGAAGCCAAGATCAACATACTGGTTAGACAGTATGAGCTTTTTAAGATGAATGAAGATGAAGGCATTGAAGACATGGTGAGGAGATTCACTATCATAACAAATGATCTAAAATCTTTAGGAAGAACATACTCAAATCAAGATATGGTAAGAAAGATCCTAAGAAGCTTACCCAAACCTTGGAGACCCAAGGTTACAGCCATTCAGGAAGCTAAAGATTTAAGCATCCTCAGATTGGATGAGCATCTTGGATCTCTGAAAGTACATGAACAAGAGCTGATGGAAGAGGATCTCATCAGACGACCCAAGACTATAGCTATAAAAGCCTCTTCCAGTAACTCAAAAGGTAAAAAGACAAGCTCATCTCAACAGACCTCTCTCAACTCATCTCATGATTCAGAAACAGAAGATGATGAAGAAGGAGATGATGATAGTGAGATGGATGATGAGCTAGCCTACATCTCAAGGAAGATCAGACGCATGTGGAGAGCTAGAGGGACTGGAAGAAAAAATTTCCCTTCAAGAAGAGGAGAAATAAAATCTGACAAGAAGGGGCAATTCATTTGCTTTGAGTGCAAAAAGCCTGGACATATGAGATTTGAGTGTCCTCAGCTCATAAGAGAAGTCAAGAAAAGCCCTGGGAAGAAGGCAATGATGGCCACCTGGGATGACACAGATGAAGAAGGAAGTCAAGATGGACAATCAGCCAACCTATGTCTCATGGCTAATGGAGATTCATCAGATGAAGAGGTAACTGAATCTGACTCTGAATACTCTATTGATGAGCTTAAGTCTGCCTTTGAAAATCTTCTGTATGATTCAAATCTTCTTGCCTCAAAGAGCTCATTACTTAAATCAGATTTAAATACAGCTCTTGAGAAAATCAAATTTCTTGAAAAAGAAAATGAGGATTTAAATCATAAAAACAGTAGCCTCATGTTGTCTCACATGAGATTATCTGAACAAGTAAAAGCTAAGACTCAAGCTCTCAATGGGCAGGAACTAAAAAATCTATCAAATGAAAATCAGCAACTCAAACTACAAAATAGAATTCTCATAAATGATCTGGCTAAGTTTGTAAATGGAACAAAAAACCTTGAGAGACTCATTGGATCTCAAAAGGGTATTTTTGATAAAGCTGGACTTGGTTATTAGAGATCTTCAAATGAAGTTTGGTACAAAGATTTTTTCATTCCTGCAAGAAAAAAGAAAAAGGAAAGATGCTCTTGTTGTAGTAAATATGGTCATAAAGCCACAGATTGTTACTTGAGACAAGTAGCATCTAAGAGAAAGGCAACTAACCATGAAGGACCCAGATATAAGTGGGTACCTAAAGATAAATCCCTTGTTTTGACAGATGTGCTTGGCAGCAGCAAAATCCAAGAAAGAATGGGTGCTGGACAGCGGATGCTCAAGGCACATGACTGGGGACAAAAGCAAATTCCTGTCACTTGAAGAAAAGGCCACTGGAGTTGTCTCTTTTGGAGACAACAGTAAAGCCCTGATCAAGGGTATAGGTAAAATTGGTAAGACTAACTCAGCTCAAATTGAGAATGTGTACTTTGTTGAAGGATTGAAACATAATTTGCTGAGTATCAGCCAGCTATGTGATAATGGTTATCATGTTAATTTCCAACCTACTTTCTGTGAGATCATAGACTCCAAAACTGGAAAAATAATTTTCTCTGGAACAAGAAAGAAAAATCTTTACTCAGTCTCACTAGAGAGTCTATTAGATCTCACCTGTCTCATGTCTCATGATCATGAGAGATGGCTCTGGCACAAAAGAGTTGGACACATTAACATGAGAACCATGAATCAACTTGCTAGTCAGTCTCTTGTCAAAGGATTACCCACGGTTAAATTTGACAAAGACATGAAGTGTGACTCTTGCATCAAAAGCAAGCACAACAAATCAAGTTTCAAACCTAAGAACTGTGTCTCAACCACCAGACCACTTGAGATCCTTCACATTGACCTTATTTGGACCAACTAAGACAGCAAGTCTCAGTGGTAAAAAGTATGGTTTTGTCATTGTGGATGATTTCTCAAGATACACCTGGGTTCTATTCCTATCTCAGAAAGATGAATCATATGACTCCTTCAAAACTTTTTGTAAAAAGATTCAGTCTGAGAAAGGATATGGAATTGGATCTGTTAGAAGTGACCTATGGAGGAGAATTTGAAAATGCCAAGTTTAGAAAGTTCTTTGATAAAAATGGCATCTCTCACAACTTCTCTTGTCCAAGGACTCCTCAACAGAATGGTGTAGTTGAGAGAAAAAACAGAAACACTTCAAGAAATGGCTAGAACTTTGTTATGTGACTCTGGAATTGAAATGTACTTCTGGGCAGAAGCTGTCAATACTTCATGTTACATTTTGAACAGAGTCACTATAAGAAAGATCTTGAATAAGACACCATATGAGCTGTGGAAAGGTAGAAAGCCTTCAATTTCATACTTTCATATTTTTGGATGTGACTGCTATATTTTAAATACTAAAGATCAGTTGGGAAAATTTGACACCAAATCTGATAAAGGAATTTTCCTAGGATATTCACTAACATCTAAAGCTTATAGAGTATATAATCTAAGAACCAAAACTACTGAAGAATCTATGCATGTAGTTTTCAATGAAGTTCAGGGAAACTCTCAGAAAGAAGTTGATGAAGAAATAGAAGAGCTAATGAAAGATCTAAAAGTCTCAACTCAAGAAGCTGAAGAGAGACTCTCACCTGAACAGAAGATGGTAAGATCATCCCAGTCTGAACAAAGAAGAGAAGTTCAGCCAGAAGGAACATCTTATAGAAGCAACCAATCTGAAATATCTCATATTTTTCAAGAAGAAGATAAATCAGATGATCCAACCAGAGCTCTAGAACAAGACCAGAAAATATTGAGATACAAAATGAGCATGCATCTCAACTACTCAGAAGCTGGAGACTTGTAAGGTCTCATCCAAGAGATCAAATAATTGGAGAGACTTCAGACAGAGTCAGAACCAGATCTTCTTTCAGAGACACTGAAAATCTGATGGCCCTTCTATCTAAAGTAGAGCCAAAGGATATACATGAAGCCTTAAATGATGAATCATGGATTAAGGCCATGGAAGAAGAAATAAATCAATTTGAGAAAAGCCAAGTCTGGAACATGGTTCCCCCACCATCTCATCAAACCATAATTGGAACCAGATGGGTCTTCAGAAATAAGCTGAATGAAAAAGGTCAAGTCATGAGGAACAAAGCTAGCTGGTGGCACAAGGGTTTAATCAGCAAGAAGGAATAGATTATGATGAGACCTTTGCACCTGTAGCTAGACTTGAAGCCATCAGGATCCTATTAGCTTTTGCTGCATTCAAGGACTTCAAACTATACCAGATGGATGTAAAAAGTGCCTTTCTTAATGGAATCATAGAAGAAGAAGTCTATGTAAGACAACCCCCTGGATTTGAAGATCCTGATCATCCTGAATATGTGCTCAGACTATCCAAAGCTTTGTATGGTCTCAAGCAAGCTCCAAGAGCTTGGTATGACAGGTTAAGTTCTTTTCTAATTAAAAATGGCTTCATCAGAGGTAAAATTGACACTACACTTTTCAAAAAGGAAATTAGTCAAGACTTATTAATTGTTCAAATCTATGTTGATGACATTATCTTTGGTTCAACTAATGAGTCCTTGTGTCAAGAATTCTCAAGTCTCATGCAGGGAGAATTTGAGATGAGTATGATGGGTGAGCTGAGATTCTTCTTGGGACTTCAAATCAAACAATTGTCTAATGGAATCTTCATTAGTCAAGAAAATTATACAAGAGATCTGCTCAGCAAATTCAAAATGAGTGAGGCTAGACCAATGAAAACACCTATGCACCCCTCAACTCAGATTGATCAAGATGAAGCTGGAAAAGCTGTTTCAGACAAGCTTTACAGAGGTATGATTGGCTCTCTTATGTACTTAACAAGCCAAGCAGACCAGATATTCAGTTTGCTGTAGGAATCTGTGCAAGGTACCAATCCAATCCTAAAGAATCTCATCTCACTGCTGTAAAAAGAATATTTAGATATTTAATTGGAACTGCTAATCTTGGCCTATGGTATGAGAAAGGAAAGAGTTTTGATCTCATAGGATATAGTGATGCTGATTTTGCTGGTGACAAGATGGATAGAAAGAGCACCAGTGGGTCTTGTCAATTCCTAGGGAAGTGCCTTATCTCCTGGTCATGCAAGAAGCAAAATACAATTGCCTTATCCACTACAGAGGCTGAGTATGTCTCAGCTGCTGCTTGCTGCACTCAAGTCCTATGGATCAAATCTCAACTACAAGACTATGCAGTGAGGTATTCCAAGATCCCTATTTACTGTGACAACACTAGTGCCATAAACCTTGCAAAGAATCCTGTGCATCATTCTAGGTCAAAACACATTGATATCAAACATCATTTTATAAGAGATCATGTGCAAAAAGGAAGTATTGAGCTAATCTTTGTGGATACCAAGAGTCAGCTGGCTGACATCTTTACAAAACCCTTGGTAGAAGAAAGATTCATTGAAAATCTAAAATTATTGAATATGTGCTGTCTTGATTGAAAAATGATGAATTTAACATGGCTGAACACTGGATTGTATGATAAGAGTCTCACTACAGATAAGACTCAAGTGTCGTCTAGTCAAGAGACGAGGCCTCAGACGCATCTGTCATCAGACGCGTCTCTTGGCTCATCTCAACTGACGTCTCATGAAATCATTGAAACGTTGCAATGAGCTGTTAGAAAATTAGAGTCGTTACTCAACTGGTTAGTAACTGCCCACTACCTGGCAAACTAGCCGTTAGGCTATAAAAGGAGTGCCAACTACTCCCAACTGCCATAATAACTCCCCACTACGCGCAGTTATTACGTTCCCCTCCTTCTCTGTGTTCAGACTATTTAAGTCTCCTCTCACACTCCACTCTCACTTTCTCTTCTCTATCAAATGCGTATCAAATTTACTGCTCTAAAACTCCCATTCTCTGATAAATCATCATCTTCCTCATCACCTGACAAAATGTCTTCTGAAGAAGGATCTCCATCTCAAAGCATCCACTCCAGCCAGGAAACCCTATCCCGTTCACCATCTCCACAACCTAGCACTGAAACAGAGCCTTCCCAATCCACCCAACCTACTCAACCTTCACCATCCTCAAAATCCACATCCTCCAAAAAGAGCACTCCCATTCTTCCTAGAATGAAATCCCAGAGAATAGCCTCTCAAGTTACCCAGACTTCTGCTCCCAGATCCCCTGTTCATATAGACCTCACACAAGCCTGGCTCCTCAAAGAAAGGAAAGGAGAAAGCTGCTGAAGGAAAGAAGATCTCTTTTCAGTCTGATCTATTCTCAAGTCCTGAGATAGAAGAGAAATTCACCAAGAGATTTTCTGAAAAGAAAATCATAGTTGGAAGAGTCATCTCCTCTCAAGAGCTGAGAGATCAAGGATGGGACATGAGTCCCTACTTGAAGAAACAGGGATGGCAGGACTATCTGACCATGACAGATACTGTCTTCTAAAAAATGACTAGAGCCTTCTACGCAACATGCTACAAGGCAAAGGGTTCCACACAAGAACAGCCCCACATCATCTCTGACATCAAGGGAGTTCACATAGAATTGACAGAAGAGATACTAGGCACCATCATCCAAGCACCTGTAACTGGAAACAGGTTGTACAATGAGGAGCATTGGTGGAATAATGTTGGAATCCCCTCTGCCAATGTGGGCACATCTCTCTTCAAGGGAGGTCTCATTACAGATGCTGCTTCATCTCTCAACCCCTTTGGAAAATTTCTGTTTCATTTGGTGGTTAAATGCATCATGCCAAGGGCTGGCACATTCAACAAAGTCTATCACCAAGACCTGATGGTGATGTATCATCTCAAGCATGGCATTCCCCTGAATCTTCCATTCCTATTCTTAGGCATATGGAGCATGCTTTTCACAACTCCAAAATCAATGCCTCTCTTCCCTTTGGAATGCTCATTACCAGAATCCTGAGGCACTTCAAAGTTGATCTCAGCAGTTGTGACAAGTCTGAAGAGAGACCAGGCTATGTTGGCAAGACAAACCTGAAATCTCTTGGCTTAGATGGTAAGACCATACCTCTTCCTAATTTTCCTTTATCCGATCCTTCTCCTGTTGTACCTACCACAACACAGGCTTCCCCATCATCCAAAATGTCAGAGGCCAAAAAGAAAAAGAAGAAGAAAGTCTCCAAGGAAGCTACTGAGGGATCTCAAGAAGGTTCAGAGATCCCTGTTACAGAGAAGAAAAGAAAAGCACAACCATCTGCTTCCACAGAGACTGAGCAAAAGAAAAAGAAGAAGAAGAAGTCAAAGGTTGAGTCTACCAACCAATCTGAGCCTACACCTGCAGAAGATGAGCCCCATCTTCAGCAAGACACTGAACTAGAAGTGATCCACAATGAAGAGGAAATGACCAGACCTCAAGAGGAATTGGCTAGAACTGAGGAAGAAGTGCCTATGACTGAAGAAGAAGAACCAATAGCTGAGCAAGTTCACCAGTCACCCCATCAATCCCCACCTCATGAGGTATCTCCATCAAACGTCTCTCCCATGGGAATGGTTGCTGCTGAGACTTTGGTGAGCATTGAAAAGGAAACAGCTCCTCCTAGTCATGAGACTCCTCCAGAGCTACAAACTGCAGGGTTTGAGCATGGTGATGTTCAGACCTCTAAACAAGCTACACCAGTAAGAGCTGAACCATCTCATTCTTTCCAAACTTCATTTCCCACTCCTGGCAGATTCTTTGTTGAGACTATCTTATTCAACTCACCACAGCCTAAATATGATCAATCTGCCCCATCTGCTGCACAACCCAAACCAGCTGATCCACCATCATCTGAACCATCCATCCCAACACACCTCTCCAATTCCATTAACACTTTTTGAACCAACTCCATGAGGAACAACAACAATATCAACAGGATCTCAATACCAGACTTGAGCAAAACCATAAGAAGATCTTGAAGAAGCTAAAGCACCACAAGAAGAGGCAAGATTCTTTATTTGCTGCATTTGACACTGTTCTTCAAGCTATGCATTCAACAAATGAGTTTCACAAGAAGATAAATCTTCATCTTTCCAATCTGCCTCCATTGCCTGAATTCCCACAGACTGTGCTGCGACCATCTGGCCCTGGCTCTGACTCATCCTCTTCCCACTCATCCTAGCTTGGCTAGTTTTCCTTATTTGATAATGTCAAAAAGGGGGAGAGTAGGTTAGATATATCTAATGAGAGTCTTAGTTAGGATTTATTTCAGCTTAATGTTTGTGAGGATTTGATCTGCTTGATAGCTAGAGATGTAGTTGGCATCTTTTCAGCTTTTTGATAAGATGCAGTGGCATCTTTTGTTTTGTAATCCTCTTATATTTTGATTAAATGAAAATGACTCTCTGAATGATTGTAGTATATTTCTGTGTGACTTTCTTAACTCTTGTTCAACATCTCATCTCAATACTAAAGTCTTAAAACAAAAAACTGTTCTATAGCTCAGGGGGAGCTTTCCTCTTTAATTATTTTTGTTTTAAGAGAGATTGCACATCTCAGGGGGAGTTAAGAATATATATGAATTATCCTATTCTAATCTCATCAGATATTTTAACTTACAGTTTGCCATCATAAAAAAAGGGGGAGATTGTTGAGACAAGTTCACCCCCAAGTGGTTTTTAATATGGCAAACTAATTAAGTTCAAATATACATATGAGATGCATCTTGTGTTACTAACTGTGTGTTTAAGTGTGGCAGAGATTCTGTGTATCTAAACAAATGCAGGAATACTTAGATCATAAATAACACAAGTAACAGATGCAAGAAGCAAGCTAAGAACAGATGCAAGCTCAGCTTGAGATGCAAAGCCAAGGTCAGACACATAATCAGCATTAAGATGCTAATACAGCTTGAGATGCAAGCCTCTATGTTCAGATGATATTCTAAGGAAAGAAGAGACCCCAGCATTAAACTAAAAGAGACTCAAGAACAACTTGAGATGCAAGCTATGAACAGATGCTAGTTCAGCTTGAGATGCAAGGTCAGCTTGAGACGTTGTCTCAAGGTCAGACGAAGCAAGAGGGGATCTCATCAGAGATGCAAGTAAATCAGAACAGAATCTGGACAGAAGCAAGACTGCACACTCAATGCTAGGAGACAGCAAGTAGAGTCAGCACAAAGTCAAGCAAGGACACAAGGACACTGACACAGTACCTTAGTCTGAAAAGCTGTTGACTGCCTACTGAAAAGACTGCACCTGATGCTATGAGCTCTAACAGATTGCAACGGCCACATAACGGCTAGTTTCTCATCTGATGATATAAAAGAGAAAAGAACAAATGCTGAGTAGTGAGAGAGACTGCCTACACTTCTGTGAAATCATTCAGCATCTTATCACATCTCAACCAACATCTCAAGTACACACATCAGTTATCTGTGAACAGATTCAGCACATCTTGAGATTTACTATTGTCTCTTTCATCTATCTTCAGTATATCATTTCAATACTGTAACTTAAGAAGAGAGTTTCCCTAGCTTACTAATTTCCATATTCATACTGTGTATGCTGTAAGATAGATCCATCATTTTCACCTATTGTAACCTGTCTCATCTAAGATAGGAAGGTTCCTAGTCTTGGAGTGAGGTGTTTGCGTCCTGGAGAGGCTGTAAGAATACTTGTGGCTCAGCTAAGATAGGAGTGCCTAGGCTTAGTGTGAGTGAGACGTCCTGAAGAGGCTGTAAGAATACTTGTATTGACTGGTTTGTCAATAGTGGAAAATCTCACTTGTTGTGAGGACTGGATGTAGCCCAAGGAGTGGGTGAACCAGGATAAGATCTCTGCCTACTGTCTCTTACTCTATCTGTTTAATTACTTGCTTTGAATTAACCTAAAGCTATCTGTTAATTACAAGGATAAGTGCATTAACAAGCAAGATAAAGAATCTAAGTTGAAGCATAAGAACTAGTACTAAAATTGAATTAACTCTATCCTGTCTTAACAGAGACTCCAAGTTAGCAAATTTGAGAGCATATCTTAACATTCAATTTTAGTGTGGATTTGCAGGAACAGATTTGAAAAGTCTCTATTCAACCCCCCCTTCTAGAGATCTTCAGCCAACTTCAAACTAGACTTTGGCGGTCGACACGAATTAGAAACCGTCCTGGCAACAGCGCCAAAAATACTTGATGGGTTTCTGGCAAGCGAACCAAAAATCCAGTAGTATAATAGTAAGAAGAGGATCGTATCCAGAGGGAACGGTCAATTCACGTATAATCGTGATCTATTTATCAAGGGAAAACAACGGATTTGTGAGAGTATTTTGTGCGGAAAATATAAATTGTAAATTAATAATCAGATGAAATAGAAAGGAAGAGTTGGAGACACTTTACTTGGATTAGGATTGAACTTCGCGTCATCGCACCCTTCGTGTATGCTAAAACTATTTATTATTTATGGTTATACTCTATAATACTGTAGACAAACTAAATTGCTAAGACCCCGAGTTACCAACAGCCTTACCACTCAAAGATAATCCATGCGAGCTCCCCCAAGCGACAAATTACCCTCGGCTTATTTTGCTCTATTTATTCCGTTTGTTAAAGGACTATTGATAAACCATGCTTATCCTGTAGACACCCTTCATTAGGATACCCACACTACCCATCGCCCATTAGCAACGCCCATGTTTCAGTCACTGGTATTACTATCAACAAACCTTTACTATCGATAAACCATGCCTATCCTGTAGACGCCCTTCATTAGGATACCCACACTAACCATCAACCATTAGCAACGCCCATGTTTTAGTCACTGGTTACCGTGTATTCGTATTCACTCAGAGTTTGAGTTTCTTCAGTATCCGCTCCCCCAAACTCAATCCTAGTCGTAATGTTAATCACAGACACTAGCCTATAACTCCGGTGCAAGCGTGGAAGTTAGGAATTAAGCACAGAATAAGAATACCAATATTATAGATAAGGAACTCATCAAACAATAAGACAGAATTTACATACACTTGGGGATAGAATCAACTACATTCAATCCTACTGGAGAGTTAGCTACTCATGGTAGCCATACAAACCACTGAAAAATCTGTCACCTTCTTCAATCCTCGTGCAGTGCTCCGCCTCTCCTATTCTAATCTTAAAAGTGGTGCATTATCACTGGAATAGTCTGAATTACAATAATCGTTCACACCAGATCTGGTGCAAGAAGGTCCTATTTATAGGCTAAGGAAAGACAAAGAAAATTGGGAAGAAATCTATCTAAAACCGGCAACAAGGCAAGAATCACGTATCCCACACTTCACCCCGCGCTACAGCGCAGCTTACAGCACAGAAGTCAGAGAGTTGCCCTTCACCCTGCGCTACAGCGCAGGCTGAAACGCGCAACGCGAACTGCACAACTTCAATCTTTCTCTTTTTACTTGATTTCTCCCTGAGACTGGTTTTGTTTGATTGTCTTTCCTTGTTTCCCTTTTCTTGAAAAGAAAAGAAAATTGTTTGTCAAGAAAAGAGTTGTTTTATGCAGAAATTTCTAAGGTCCATGAAAAATAGAACCTCAAGGTTCATATCACTTAGGGACACAGACTCTCCCTTGGAAGAGAATCATCCCATCACCCGACTTAGAGAAACCCGACTGCCCTCTCCTAGCTTGGAGGTCTGGGTTTGAACCTTGGGCCTCCCTAATCAAAGCCCTAAGTTCACTGGTGACCTCTAACCTATAGAGTCTCAAACTACTCTCTCCAACCTCAACATTAAGGCTTAGGTTCCTAAAGTCTTCTAAAAACCCCATCTCATGCACCATCATGGATGACATATGCAGGGATTTCTTACTGAGGGCATCAGCCACTACATTGGCTTTGCCCGGATGGTACCTCAACTCAAAGTCATAGTCCTTAAGAAACTTAATCCACTTCCTCTGCCTCATGTTGAGTTCCTTCTTATTAAAGAGGTACTTCAAACTCTTATGATCACTGAAGACCTCAAACCTCACACAGTACAGGTAATGCCTCCAAATCTTGAGGGCAGATACCACAACCGCTAACTCTAAATCATGGGTAGGGTAGTTTACCTCATGGGGCCTCAACTGCCTAGAGGCATAGGCCACCAATTTCTTCTCCTGCATCAAAACACATCCTACCCTTTCCCATAAGCATCACTATGGACCTCGAAGGTCTTCGAGAAATCCGGCAACACATGTATCGGGGCGGTGGTCAACCTCTCTTTAAGCTCTAGGAAGCTTCGCTCACACTTCTCGTCCCACACAAAGGCTTGACCCTTACGAGTCAATCTAGTGAGGGGCAAGACTAGCTGAGAGAATGCTTTGATGAATCTCCGATAGTAGCTGGCCAATCCTAGGAAACTCCTAATTTCCGTAATGGTCTTAGGCCTTTCCCATTCAATGACGGCTTCTATCTTGATAGGGTCAACTGACACACCCTTTCTAGAAATCACATGTCCTAAGAAATGGACCCTGTCCATCCAAAACTCACACTTCTCCGGGTTGGAAAACAACTTCTTCTCTCTCAAAATCCCTAAGACAACCCTAAGATGTCGCTCATGCTCTTCTAAGGTTTTGGAGTAGATAATGATGTCATCGATGAGCACGACAACAAACTGATTAAGGTAAGGTCGAAAAATCCGGTTCATGTAGTCCATGAACACGGCTGGAGCATTGGTTAAGCCTAAAGGCATCACCAAGTACTCGCAGTGCCCATATCTAGTCCTAAAGGTAGTCTTGGGTATATCCCAACCCCTGATCTTGATCTGGTATAGCCAGATCTCAAATCTATCTTAGAGAAGACCAATGCCCCTCTAAGTTGGTCTAGGAGGTCATCTATCCTCGGCCTAATAAACTTCTTCGTTATCAGATCCTCAAACTGTCACTTAAGTTCACTAAGCTCTAAAGGGGACATCCTATCGGGTGCCTTGGAAATGGGCCCTTTGCCCGGTACCAAGTCAATGGTGAATTCAATCTCTCGGTCCGGAGGTAAAGGGATGACAGGAATTGCACAGGATCTAGAATTGAGCAAAACAAACCAATTAGCACCAAGAAATAGCAAATAATTCACGAAATATAGTGCTGGAACAGCAGCTATATGGCGTGAGAAAATGCAAGAAAGTGAAGGAAAATGAAAGAAAAAGTGGAGGAGAAAGAAGTGGAGAACGCCACTGGTGCAAGTCCCTTCTTGCAGCAGATAAGTTCAATCGCCAGACGCCACTAATTCAGGAGAATTAGATAAGTCTCACCATGGTTTAAGCAACAACCACCAAGCCTCACTCAACTCTCAAGAGAGGAGAAAATTTGGCATAATGCCTTTACTATAAAAATGATGATGCAAATACAAGAGAGGAGGCTCCTATTTATAGGAGAATGAGGGGGAGGGGGCGGCCAAATGAAGGCTTACAAGGGGGAAATTAAAAAGGAAAATAAAAGATGAGTGGAAACTCATCCAAGGTGGGATTTGAACCCACTCCCCTATGGCTTTTAGCTAAGCTAAGCCTTTAGCCACTAAACCCATGAGTTATGCGCCCCACTCTTCATAGGAAATAGAAAGATGAGTTAATTTTCTATCCTATGTGGGATTAGACCCCATGACGTCCTACACCTTGTAGCAAGGCAACCTACTAAACCAATAAAACCCTTATATGGGCGCCCCTAATTAATGAAAAGACCAATATATCCTAATTACATCATAAAGTCCTAATTACATCATGAATTACTAATTACATCACAAAAATCCTACTTAAGTTGAGTCTTGCATGTGACTTAGGGATGACCCTCATGAAGGAAGACTCATGCTTGGTTCAGCTCCAAGCACTTCAAGTAGCTCCAAGTTGGTCCTAGCCATCGTCAGTTCAGAGGTCTACTGACAGGTTGTCATCATCCCCTCCCCCTTGGAAAGCATTTGTCCTCAAATCTGAAGAAAGAAATGAGAAGATTATCAGGGGTAGAAGAGAATTCAGGGGAATGGATGACAAGAAGGAAAAAGGTGGAAACTTCCCTTTCTGGATTAGTGAATCCGAGCTAGGCCTCAATCTTGGACATCCTTGCGCACCCTAGTCACAAAGAAAAAGAGACTCATTATTCCTAAGCATATAACCTCTAATGCTCATAACAATAATACTTAGGAATCATGTAGGGAGCTTTAGTGAAAGAAAGAGGGGTAGAAGAAGGAGATGAAGAAATAGGGGAAAAGGTTAGAGGAAACTCCCTTGTGGTGTAGCCACTCCCTCCTTCCATATCCAACAGCTCCTTTTCTTGAATCCCTTCAAAACAATCAAGGTCAGCAGTTTTAAATTGGTGGAGTATTAGCATAGCTTCCTTTTTATTTTTTTGTTTTTCCTTGTTTTTCACCTTTTCTACCATCACTTTTGATGCTTCTTCTTTCTTTTTCTTTTTATCCTCACTCTCTATCTTAAGCCTTTTTATTCTCTCAAGCTCTATCTCTCTCTTCATGTGGGCTTGATCCTCACATATTTCTTGAATTGACATTGGCATTAAAGTGATTTTTGTTCCATCGTGTTTGAAAGTGATTTGATTAGAGTAACCATCATGAATGGCCCTCTTATCAAATTGCCAAGGTCTACCCAAAAGAATATGTGTGGCATCCATAGGTACAACATCACAAAGAATATTATCATCATAATCACCTATGGAAATAAAGATGAGAGTTTGCCTATTTACTTCCCTTTCCCCATCTTCACATATCCAAGATAACTTGTATGGTCTGGGGTGGGGTGGGGTAGATAACCCAAGTTTTGCTACTGTTCTTGAACTTGCAATGTTAGTGCAACTTCCACTATCAACAATTAGGGAACAAATGCGTCCCTCTATCATACATCTAGTGTGGAAGACAGTTTGCCTTTGTTCATCTTCTCTAATCATTTGATTTCCTAAGGCTCTCCTAACCATGCAAAGTTTGCCTTCGGCCCTATACACTTCTTTCTTAACTTCGTTTTCATCTTCTTCACTAGTTTCTTGTTTATCATCCTCACTATGTTCATTTTCGCTTTCACTAGTGTATTCACCATTTTCCTTAACCAACATGGCCCTTCTATTTGGGCATTGGGAAGCTATGTGTCCCTTTCCATCACACTTGAAACATTTGATGTTTCTTGTGGAGGTAGAGGGCTCTTCCTTTCTAGTAGAAGGAGTGGGGTTAGAGGTAACCCTAGAACCCTTAGGCTCTTCCTTCTCTTGGCTCTTTCCCTTATCTTCTCTTAGGGTTTCCTTGTTCCTAGTTGCAAAACTAGTGTTTCCTCTTTTATAGTTATCCTTTCTTTTAAGTTGAGTTTCAATTTTAATGGCTTGATGTACCAAGTCCTCTATTTCAACATAAGGATGCAACTCCACTATGTCCCTTATGTCGAAATTTAGGCCATTGATAAACCTATCCATAGTTGCTTCACTATCCTCAACTATGTTTGCCCTAATTAAAGCAAGTTCCATTTCCTTAAAATATTCATCTACACTTTTCGACCCTTGCTTAAGAGTTTGGAGTTTAATGTGCAACTCCCTAGTGTAATGTTGAGGTATGAACCTCTTTCTCATGATGGATTTCATTTCCTCCCAAGAGGAAACTAAAGGAGCATTGCACCTTCTTCTATCAGCTTGAAGCTGATGCCACCAAACTAAGGCATAATTCTTAAACTCAAGAGAGGCAATTTTAACTTTTTCTTCTTCCCCATACCTATGGCAACTAAAGATTTGTTCAATTTTAAGTTCCCATTCTAGGTATTGTTCTACATCATTTCTACCATTAAAGGTTGGGACTTCTATCTTTACCCCTCTAAACCCTTGTTCCCTTCTAGGTTCCTCTTCTCTTCTATGTTCCCTTCTATTCCTCCTAGGGTTTTCCTCATAGTACTCTTCTCTTCCTCTCCTAGGGTTTTCCTCATGATACTCTTCTCTAAACCCCCTATGTTCCTCACGCCTCCTACGCCTCCTATTTTCCCTTCTCCTATAGGTATGGCTAGAGTGTCTCTCTCCCCTCACTACTTTCTGGATGGTATCTATCTTCACTCCTAACCACACTATACCTATCCTCACTTCCTCCTTCTTGAGAAGAATGTCTTCTCTCCCTCCTACTCCCACTTAGCTCATTCCTAAGTTCACTCATCTCATGCCTCATCATTCGAGTCATATCATGAATTGCACGTTGCAAGTCGGACCTATACTTCAAAGTTCTAGGAGAAGGAGGTGGTGAGTTCCTACTACCCATTGTTTTAAAGTTTTTGATTTAAAAAATTGGACCTTACCACTCAACTAAGTGTATACACTCAAATGGAATGCAACACTCGTGTATGTCACTCTTTTTTTTGGCTTTTTCTATAATGAGACTCTCTTGCCTCTTCTACTCGGTTGGAGGTTGATTGAAGTTGCAAAGACCAGATTGAGTCTAAGTCTTAACCCTTACCCAAAATAGAAGCGCGCTAACAAAAGAAAAATATCTACTGGAAGAGAAATAGAAATCCTAAGACAAACAGAAGAATTGATATGACAAACAAGAAAAGCTGGCACTCAAACAAGCTTATACACAAGAGCAGACAGCAAAACAGACAAGACGGAAGAAATTGCAAAGAGAATTGTTTTTGGTGATTTTTGAAAAAGAGTTGCCAAAATTGTCGTTTTTAAGAAAAACAGCAAATACAACTCAATTACAGTATACAGGGAAAAGAAACAAAAATTACAGTAAAATTGTCACTGTATTGTTGGGATATCTCTTGTTTTGAATTTTCTATTTTTCCGAATTTTTTTGAATTTTTTTGAATTTTGACTCTTTTTGGGTGTCTTTTTGTCTTTTTCTTCGTTTGCACCCTTTTTTTTGCTTTTTACACCTCTTTTTCTATTTTTGGCACGTACGTACTCTTTATATTTTTTTGTCTTCTTTTTCTTTTTCTGACTTTTTCCCAACAGAAAATTACATAAATTTGTACACAATGAAAAGAAAATATACTGAACCTACTGTAATATTTTTGGAATTTTCTGACAGTAAACTGGTCCAAGTGGCCCAGAAAAAGCAAAAATTGTGAATAAACTGATTTCTAAAAACTGTAAAAACGTGATGGCAACTGATTTTCAAAAATGGCCAAAAAAATTGCTTAGCACTTCCTTGTTGATTATACAAGACCAGTGTGGTCACAGAAACGCGCTTGGTTCAATTTTAAGTTTGGAATTAAATTTGATGGAAAATCAACAATTAGAATTTGTTGATCTTCTTCCAATACTATGAACCAAAAAAAAAGATCCTATAGGTGAGCGTTTTGCACAATGAAACAGGGAAAGTTCTAGGTAGAGATAGCAGTCAATCCAAATTTGCAATCAGAATGCCAATCAAACAGACATAACAAGAGTAGAATATGAACAAAACATAAGCCCAAAAATGCACATAAATGGCAAAAAGAAAGGAGAAAATTGCGCAAAATTAAATGACAAGAAAGTAAAGGGGGAAACTGAAATTAAAAGGATGGGGAGGACAAGAATGTAAATGACTGAAATGTAAAGGGGGAAGCTGAAATTAAAAGGATGGGGAGGACTGAAAATTAAATGACTGAAAGTAAAGGGGGAAAGCTGAAATTAAATGGGATGGGAGAAGCGGAAATTAAATGGCGGAAAGTAAAGAGATGATATATGGGGGATGACAATGTAAAGGTGATTGGGAGAAAATGTAGGTGAACGATCTTTGGAAAAATGAAGACAACAATGCCTCCTCTTACCACACTTCACCAACAAACAAACAATTTATAGCAAGTATATGTAGAAATCACTCAAGAACAAGTATGAGCAATTAAGAGACAATTATCAAACACCTAGGGGGTGGGAATTAGCGGCCCAAAACAGCCCCCAATCTAGCAAGAATTCACCCAATTCAATCAAGCAAACAAGCACAAAGTAGTAGTAGAAAGGCACCTCGGGCCCGGGAAACAGTCCAAGTCCAAATTACAATGAAAAGAGGGATTGAATTACACTAAATTGAAGCAAAATTCTGCACAAAAGAGGTGCAGCCACACGCTCCAAACAGCCACAAAATAGCCCCCAATTTGCTCAATCCATCAAGCTCTTGATACCAAATGATGACAGGAATTGCACAGGATCTAGAATTGAGCAAAACAAACCAATTAGCACCAAGAAATAGCAAATAATTCACGAAATATAGTGCTGGAACAGCAGCTATATGGCGTGAGAAAATGCAAGAAAGTGAAGGAAAATGAAAGAAAAAGTGGAGGAGAAAGAAGTGGAGAACGCCACTGGTGCAAGTCCCTTCTTGCAGCAGATAAGTTCAATCACCAGACGCCACTAATTCAGGAGAATTAGATAAGTCTCACCATGGTTTAAGCAACAACCACCAAGCCTCACTCAACTCTTAAGAGAGGAGAAAATTTGGCATAATGCCTTTACTATAAAAATGATGATGCAAATACAAGAGAGGAGGCTCCTATTTATACGAGAATGAGGGGGAGGGGGCGGCCAAATGAAGGCTTACAAGGGGGAAATTAAAAAGGAAAATAAAAGATGAGTGGAAACTCATCCAAGGTGGGATTTGAACCCACTCCCCTATGGCTTTTAGCTAAGCTAAGCCTTTAGCCACTAAACCCATGAGTTATGCCCCCCACTCTTCATAGGAAATAGAAAGATGAGTTAATTTTCTATCCTATGTGGGATTAGACCCCATGACCTCCTACACCTTGTAGCAAGGCAACCTACTAAACCAATAAAACCCTTATATGGGCGCCCCTAATTAAGGCAAAGACCAATATATCCTAATTACATCATAAAGTCCTAATTACATCATGAATTACTAATTACATCACAAAAATCCTACTTAAGTTGAGTCTTTCATGTGACTTAGGGATGACCCTCATGAAGGAAGACTCATGCTTGGTTCAGCTCCAAGCACTTCAAGTAGCTCCAAGTTGGTCCTAGCCATCGTCAGTTCAGAGGTCTACTGACAGGTTGTCATCAAGTGATGGCAATGGCCAGTGGAGCTCTGATCTGGCAATTGGGGTTCATTGAGCTAGAAGGAAGCTTGGACCTTACTAGGGTTCTTGGAGCTAAACTAATCTTTCATCAACCATATTATTGGTCAACCCCCATGGTCAACCTTTGACCAACTTGACCTAAGTCAACATGAAGACTTCATTTAATTAGGAGTTAATTAGGATTTAATTGTAATAGGACTTGTTTGTATTTTCCTAATTATTACTATTAATATGGGACGCTACTTTTAGTGGGTTTATTGGCTAAGAGTTAGCTTAACTAAGAGCCTAGGAGGGCCATTGGTTCAACACCCATGTAGAGTAGAATTTTAGTCTATTCTAGTTTTCCTTCCCGCCACCTAGCCTCCTCCTTTTCCTATAAATAGGAGACCACCCCCCTTGTAATTCAACTTTGATTTTATGAGTAAAGGCATCATGCCAAAATTCCTCCTCAACATTGTGAGTAGGTAAGGCTTGGTGGTTCTTGCTCAAACCAACCGGAGACTTATCTGATTCCCCCGAATCAGTGGCGTCTAGCACCAAACTTATCTGCTATGGGATTTGCCTACTGCAGTGGCGTTCATCTCCATTCCTTTTCTTACCATTTTTATCTTTAATTCCTCCTTTCTCTTTCATTTTGGCTGCTGCACTTGCAGCCCCATTTGGTCCGAATTCTAACTCATTATATGCTCCTTGGCTTCAATTCTAGATCTGGGAAACGATGTGCTATCAAGTGGTAATCAAAGCTTTTGAATTTGGAGCTGTTTAGGGGAATTTTCTATACATTTGGTCGCGGGTTTGTTGCACTTGTAGGTGCAGAATTTTGCTTCATTTTCCTTATTTTTACCATGTATTCAAGCTCAATTTCCCTGTAACTGTTGGACTTGTGGACTATTCTGAGCCCGAGGTGCTCTTCTACTGCACTGTATCTCTTGTTTGCTTGTCTCTGTGCTTGATTTGAGCTAGTATAGGGGGCTGTTTTGGGCCGCTAATCCCACCCCTCCAGGTGTTTGTTGAAATGTTGCTCAATTGTTCATATTTGTTCTTGATTGTTCTTGAACTATTCTTGATATAACTGCTGTTGTGTGGATTGTGGTAAGTGAAGGCATTGTTGTCTTCATTTTCCAAAGATCGTTCACCTACATTTCTTCCCAGTCCTTTTTACATTCTTGTTCATCTCGCCATATAATTGTTCATACATATTCATCTCTTTACTATTCCGCTTTTAATTTTCAGTCATTTAAATTCCACTTCTCCCATTCTTTAATTTCGGTCATCCCTTCTACTTTCTGCCATTTATTTTCAGTCTTCCCCATCCTTTTAATTTCAGTTAATCCCCTTTACATATCTTGCTCTTTAATTTTGCGCATTTTACTTCCTTAATTTTTGCCTATTTGGCGCATTTTTTTGGCCTTGTATTGTTCAATTTGCTACTCTTATTTTGTCTATTATTCTTCTATTCTAATTGCAAATTTGGATTGAGCACTAGCACAACCTTAGGAAACACATGTTTGAATATGCAAAACGTATAAGTATAGGCTGGGTTTGTAGCTCAGAAAAGAGACCAAAAGTTCACCAAATTAATTGTTGGGTTTTTTACTGTTTTCTTAGTTTGAACCTTAAAATCAATCCAGCTCACTTGAAGTATTGTATGCAAAAGTTTTGTATAGTCCAAGGTGCATGCTAAGAAATTTTTTGTGCAAATTTTGATTCAAGTTGTCTTTCCGTTTTGCAAATTAAGTTTTAGAAAACAGAAAATTCTTTTCAATTTTTGATACTATTTGGTCCGTTTTTAGGCAGAATTCTTGCAAATTTTTATTTTAGATAGATTTCAATTTCTTGTAATTTTGTACAAATTTATGTAATTTTTTGTTTGGGCAAGGGACAAAGAAAAAGAAAAGAAGAGAAAAATATTCAAAAAATATATATTGCCCAAAAATACAAAAAGAGGTGCAAAAAGCAAAAAAAAGTGCAAAAGTCAAAGGAATAGAGGAAAAGTAAAAAAGATACAAGAATAAAAAAAATATAGAAAAATAGAAAAAGAAGAGAAAAATAGTAGAAGAAAAAGCGCAACAATACAATTTCCAATTTACTGTAATTTTTCTTTCATTTCCTTGTATCAGTTCATTTTGAGTTGTAATATGTTGTTTTCCCAAAACAACTGTGTTGGCAACTCTTCTTTTTTAATAAAACTTAAACCAAAACAATCATCTTAGCAATTCTTGTGTGTTTGTTTGTCTTGTTTGAAACTCCACTTTTATGGATAAGCGTTTTTCATAACTAGCCTTTCTTGCTTGTCTTGTCTAATCTTAGTTTTGTCTAAAGGCGACTTATAGATTCCTTTATATAATTTGTTGCTCGTGCACTTCCTAATATGGGTAGAGTTAGCTTGAGTCTCGCTTTTGGTCTTTGCAAGATCAAACCAACCTTACCCGAGTAAAAGAGGCAAAAGTGCTTCATTATAGAAAAAGCCCAAAAAAATGACATACACGAGTGAATACATTCCATTGAGTGTAAAGACTTAGTGAGTGGTAAGGACCTTGAAAGCTTTCAACTAAAAACATTTTAGGATGACATATAAATTGTGGAGAAAGGAGCTAGATGAAGATAGGAAATAACTTAGGAAAGAAAAAGGAAGTGAGAAGAAACTCTTCTCATAAAATTGATGAAAGGTATAGGCGAGAAATGAGAGAAATAAATAAATATCACTTTAAAGATGATAAGAAGAAGGAAAGGAGTATGTTGAGTCTCAAAATGTTATTAAAGAAATTAATAATGTTTTAAGAACTCACAAATCCTAAGTTTCAATAGATAACAAATTTAATTTAAAAAGGATTAATTATTATGAGAACAGTACCACTTGAAGGTATTTTGCTTTATACTGTTTCAACAAGTACTATAAAGAGGAAACCTCAAGTTAAACCTACTGATGTGAGGAACCTTCTGAAGAACCAAGACCTGCTGAACTCATATCTACCTTATGAAGTATTACAAAATCATTCATTATAGAAGAATTGCTGTTACCAGTTGTTGACTGAAGCCTGAAAGCTGAGTTGCCTGCTCAAGACTTCATACATCATTAATGTCTGAAGCAAGTTTGATTCATTTAAGGAATAATTTCAAAGTTCCTTTTTGCTGTCAAAGTCATCTTACCATAAAAAGGAACCTGTTGTGTGTGTCAGAGCAGTGTTGCAGACTGCAACACCTGCAAATCTCAAAAGTCAGAAGCTTTAAAGAAGATTTGTCACAACATCTCAAATAGAATTTAATGCTATCTCTCAAACGGTGAATGAGCACTCCTCAACGGTTGCATTTCAAGACTCTATAAATAGCTTCTCAAAAGACTTTGAAGGTGTCGACCAAACTCTATATGAAATTCTATCAAGTCAACACTCTGCTGAAATTACTCTGAATTTCCTTGTACTTAGAATTTCTCTTTCGTATCCTTAGTTATACTCAATTAACCTTTGTACAAGAACTCTTGTGTTTAAGTTTCTCAGAGACTTAAACTTATCTTTATTGTAAACAATATAAAGTGTTTTAGAGACTGAAGAGGCTTGGAGAAACAAAGAATACTTGCTGGTTTGTAGCTTGAAGAGGTCGTGTTCAAAGAATACTTGTTGTTTAGCCTGAAGAGGCTGTGTCCAAAGAATACTTAGTGTTTATCCTGAAGAGGCTGGGAGCAAATAATACTTGTATCAGATCTGATTAGTGGAAAATCCAGTGGTGTGTTTGCCCTGGGACTGGACGTAGCTCACTGTGTTAGTGGGTGAACCAGGATAATTTGTTTGGCTAAGTTTTCTCAACCCTTATCTCTTTACTTTCTGTTTTAACTAACAAAGGAGGGTTCTGAAAAGTGATTTTATAAATCCACATAGAAAAACAATCTGGTTTATCACATTAAACTATTTCAAAACCATTTTACTCAACCTGCTGAGTCATATCAGCAAGTTGCTGAAAACTTCAATTTCAGAATGTTGCATAAATCTCTTTATAAAATCTTTGCTTGTTCAAAAAGGTTTTCATAAAATCTGTAAAGAATTATAAAACACTATTCAACCTCCCTTTTAGTGTTTCCTGTGGTTCTAACAAAGGAGTTATGATAACTCTAACCAAGAAATGGGAAGGTGTAAAGAAATAGAGCATAGAAGAAAGGATTATTATAGGGCTTGTGATGAAAGGGAGAAATAAGAATAAAGAAAGGAAAATAAAAAGTTATAAGGAAGATTCTTTTAAGGACTATTAGGAGAGAAGAATAGAAAAATTTTCAAAGGTTAAAAGTGAAATGTCAAGGCACTTGAATAGGATCGAAGAAATATGGAAATTAGAGAAAGAAGAACAATTAGAAAAAGAGAGAAGAAGAAAAGCTTAAAAATGAAATTTAGGAAAAGATACTAAGAGTGAAAGAAGAGAAGGATGTATTGAAAATGCAAACTTATCTTGTGATCATTTGAATGCTAACTCTTCTAGTGGAAACTTGAATAGGTTGATGGAAAATACGTCTCTAGTGTTGCAAAGAGTACAATTCAAGTTGTTGAAAGGGAGTTTCCTAAATTACCTTTCTTTATGCATGACATGTCTTACTCTATGCATGAATATATGCCTCAAAGCATTACAATTATGTTAAAACTAGATAACTTTGATAGTGCTTTGAAACCTATTGCAAGTTTTAGAGAATCAACTAAGTTTAAGAGTGTCATAAAGCTTACTAGAGATGCATGTTTAGTCAATTCCTTTGATCAATTTGAATTACATGATGATACGAAAGTTGGATTGAAAATGCATATACCTTTGGTTTGATATATAAAGTGCATACACATTCTGAACCTAAAATAATTGTTTCATATAAAGATGTGTATTATACTTTTGAACTAGTAAAGGACAAGGATAACAATTGGGATAGGGATATCACATGTAACAATAATTGTATGACATCTATATCTCATGTTGATATGACTAAAGTTATGCTTGCTCAAAGTGATTCCTTAATCGTTTTGCCTTGCTTGAAAGGAAATGATAGTTTTGATATAAGTAAGGCACTCACATACTTGAGTAAGTTCATTCGTGTGAGCATTAGGATACCTTCTGATTCATGGCATGAGCATTAGGATACTTTGTATTTTCCAATGTTTTAAAAATCAGATCAGCAATTGAACCGGTGAAGACTCTGGTTCACGGTTAACTTGAACCAGCGTCGAACCTGCAACAATTAAATATATATTTTAAATATATATAATATTTCAATTAATAAAATAACACAAAATCATAAAAAAAATAAGATATATAAAGTTATAAATTAACATAAATTATTGGTAAAATAATAAATATTTATGTGTATTTTTAAAAATATGTCTTATTTATCTTTAAAATATTTTAGATTAAATAAAAATTAAAAAAAAAATGTTTTTTGGAAAATGACCGGTTCAACACCAGTTTTTTACCGGCTTTCACTTGTTCGACTAGTTCTCTACCATCACTGGTTCTGAGCTTGGCCAGTTTTTAAGGTTCAACAGACTAGTTACCAGGTTGGTTCCCAGTCAGACCGATTAAACCGACCAATCCGGTGTTCAGAACAATGATATTTTCCTTAGCGCCTCTTTTAGGAGCTTTAATAGTCTTGGGTTGTGTATTCAAAACCCACTTAAAATAGTTTTAGTTTAATTGTATTATTTTTCTTTCTCTTTTTGCCGCCCCTCTCCTATAAAAAGGGAAGGCCTCCTTTGTAATTTTTTTACCATGAATTTTAGTAAAAAGACATATACTTGTTTCCTCCTCTTTGTGAGTTGAGAAGGTCAGGTTGTTGGTATTGCTTGCCCAAACCATTTTGAGACTTACCTAGCTCCAGGAGTTGGTGACGTTTTTGTATCAAGACTTATCATTATCAGCCAGAGGGGTTGCCTCAACTTGTGGTGTCTTCACCATTTCTATCTTTTTCCATATTCCCATTTTTATTCTCTTTGTTCATGAAGTCTGAATTATCTATGTCTTTTGCTTGATTTATGCGTAGTTTTGAGTGTTTAAATTCTAATTCTAAATCGGCGAGGTGTTGTTATCACTAAAGATCGGTTAATGTTTATGTATTACATTTTCAAAAAGTTAGCACTTAATAGAATAATTTGCTGAGTAATATTTTTGAAGGATGTTTTTCAAAATTTAAAATTTTGAAAGGATAAGAATGAAAAATTATAAAAATCAAAATCAATACTCAGTTATTTTATAAGATAAAAAAAACATATTTGACCCATTTTTACGATAATATTCATTTAATCATTCATGTTGGAGAGGAGCAGTTGGTGCATATATTATAGAGGGTTGTATCCTACTTAAAGGTTTTCTTTCCCTATTCTATTAACTTAATGATATATTTGAATGATTTTACTTTCATTTGAATTTTTTCTTTGTAACTTTGAGCATTTATTAACATACATTCATAACAGGGTTGCACCATAAGTTTATAAAGATAAAGATTCTTGGTGGAGGAGTGTCTCTCTTTTCTCAAAATATTTGTAAGATGGTGACGGTGAAATGATATTTGATAAGCCAAGATGCTATGATAATGACAATGAGGTCAATGCTATAGAGAGATAGGAAATAATGGAAAAGATTCATCAAATTCATTAATGTACATTGTATATAATATATATTCAAGATTTGAATTTCAAAATTCAAAAATTTAAATAATATAAAATTTATTTGTTACATAGAGAATAAAATTATCAAATAAAGATAACCATATCAATGGGTTTTACCATGTAGTAAATCTATTATTTTATCGAATAGTGTTTTAAAAAAACTTTCTCAAAATCGATTAACTCAAGAATCAATTATGTGACTAATAACGTGTTTGGTTTACTCCAAAATCACATTTCAAATGTGGATCTGAGCCAACGCTACAGAATGTAGCTTCTGTCTGAATAAATGTTTGAAACATGATTTTGATAAACCAAACACACTATAAATCGGGTGGCTCAACATAATATGCAATTAATTTGGCCAATCTGGTTCGAGTCAATCATGTCATTTGAAAATTAGTGACTCGGCTAGTTCATGAATCATGTGTTTAGTACATGGACACCTTTGTTAAAAGGGTAATTTTGTACACCAATAGATGTACCACTGTTATTAAAATTTTGTCCGACCAGTTCAACCGAAAACTAGATCAGTCACTGGTATGGTTATCTGATCGGATCTAATAGTAAACCAGTGTGACAACATCAAACTCGGACGGGTTAGACAAGTCAAGGCACGAATCGGATGAGTCAACACGGTTTGACCGAGTCCCTGTGCTGCTGAAAATCCAAAAAAGCTCTTGCGAAGAATCGAACATGAGTGTTGTGTATGCAAACCAACACCTCAACCGCTTTGCATCCTTAGATGTTATTATGAACAATTTTGTATATAATCATGGTATATTGGTATGACTTATGATTTGTATCCTGTAAGTCCATGTCCTACTCTCTTGCTGTTGCTGCCACCTCCCCTGGATGAATAGGCCTGTCCCCAGGCCACTGCAAGAATATCCGGAACTCTTCAAGCAGCATGCCTGGGTAATGGTCTGGTAACTCCTGATTGGTTTGAGGTCAACTAGTCTTGTAACACAAAGTTGCATGATTTATGAGCTTTATACTTTGCAACAGCCTGTGCACTCTTGAATCTCATAGGATCATAAGAGATCATCTCTGACCCTCTTCCACATACCTTTTCTTCATGAGCTAAAGCCACGAGAAAGGCCAGCAATGTATTTGATCCTAGGCATCTGAAAAGTCAAATAGGAACAGTTAGTTGATGAAAAATCATTCATTTTAATGATGCCTTATTGCAAACACCAATTCATGAAGAACATGGAAGACTATCATTAACCAATTGCATGCATAATTCAAAAAGAATTAATCATTCACAACAAAATTTCATTGCACTTGGTAATGGCTTCCTAAAATGAAACATACCCATTAGTTTTGCAAGCATTCAATCAATCCATGGAAAGTGAAAGTTCAAAATTTTGCAAGAAACAGAGCATAACACTTTCAAGCTCAATAACTTACAAAACAACGAGCATTCCAATCAAACAAATTGTTCTTCATGTTCCTGTTGGCTTTAATTGTCAGCGTCACCCTTAGGATTCGATGGGCTTAAATCCCAACCCATGGCGCCTCTAACGGGCGCAACCCCTTAAGCTAAATGCGGCTCTATCCCTTAAGGAAATAAAGTTGCGCCCTTGCTATCAGCTATAGATTTTGGCCTGATGGTAAGCGCTTGATCCATAAAGAATTGTGAAGTCTATAAATCAGTTTAATATTTAAAACATGACTATAAGACTTAACATCTTTAAGTTTTAATGATTAACAAATAAGATTATATTAAGGACAAATGAGTTTATATAAGAATGTATAAGATTATGTAAACAGATTCTACTGAGAAAGGTATGGTTTGTTGATTATGTTTCAGGTCAGAATAATTATCTGAAGAAGAAGAGTAGAAGATCAAATCAGAAAGACAAAGTGCAGAATCCTAAGAAGAGTAATCCACAATAAGGTTGAAGCAATTTGAAGACTCGAAGATTAATTGAAGATCTGAAGAATTGAAGACTCGACGAATTGAAGATTTGAAGATGATCTAAAGCAGTCTTGAAACTGAAAGATGAAGATGTCAGAATCAACAAATGATCTCTTGGTAGACGTTGCAAAGCGTAAAACACACCTCATCAAATGGAATACACTTATCTCAGTAGATAAAGCTAGACATGCTTTTCTACCTCGATCAAAGTCTTGTACAAATAAGGAAATACTGTAGAGAATTTCTGCAACGCCTGCTACACCTGCAACAAAAGGATCTGTGTGCGCAGACCTACTGCATGTACGCCTGCCAATGACCAGAATGGGTTAGAAGACTAAACAAAAGCAAGCAAGGAAGATGGTTGAATAAAGTACATACAATTCAACATCTTTATTTGTCTCAGAAGAAGAAGATACAAGAAGAAGCTGTCTGAAGCAAAGAAGCTGTCTGAAGCTGTCTAAAGCAAAGAAGCTGTCTTAAGCAAAGAAGCTGTCTAAAGCAAGAAGCTGTCTTAAGCAAAGAAGTTGTCTGAAGCGAAGAAGCTGTCTAAAGCAAAGAAGCGTTTGAAGCTGTCTAAAGCAAAGAAGCTGTCTTAAGCAAAGAAGCTGTCTGAAGCAAAGAAGCTGTCTGAAGCAAAGAAGCTGTCTTAAGCACAAAGCTATCTGAAGTATTAAAGTCATCTGAAGAATGACGTGGCATCATCTTGAAGACTTTAGCCATCTAAAGTTTGCTAAGAAAAATTGTTCTCTGCAAACACGCAAAGCTAAATTGGCAAAGTCACAGAGATTTTCCTGGTGTGTTGTTTAAAGTTCATACACCACTGAGGAAATCTCAGCAGCACTCCACAGCAACAACGGTGGTAGCTTTACTGCAGCACCAACGTGTACTATGTCAAAACTTTCAAGAAGCGTGTCTCACAATGGATTAAAAGAAGACTATTGCTATCTCTAAATGATAGTATTCAAAGAGACATTTCTTCATTTGTGCAATATGGAACAGAACAGAGGAAAGCAAGCAGATGCAAGCAGATGCAAGATAATGCAAGCTGGAGCAAACAGAAGAAAGCTGGAGAAAGAAAGCAGAAGAAATTCAAAAGAGAGAATACGCTGAATAAATCATGAAATATCTCTCAAACAGAGCTCTCTATAGAAGTGTCAGAACGGGATCGTTTTGAACACTCAATTTGTTTAAGGAGAAGCAACCGTCTGAGAAGCTATTACACAAAGGCTATTTGAGCCACATCATCTATAGCTCAACGGTATTATGAAACATCTTCAAACGGCTATATTTCATCAGAACATATAAATAGCCTCAAGATTGAATTTGATAAAAAGTTTGCATCACTGCCCAACCAAGAGTGGTTGTTGTTGTTGTTGTTGCAATTGAAAATAACAACCATAGAAAAAAGGAGACATTGGCCATGCTTGTCATTACTGTTCGGGTAAATAAATAGGCAGCTGTTATGCTGGTCAAAATGACAGTCAACCTAAAACAAGTTGAAGCCATGAACACAACTTGGTACTCCAATGATACGGGTGAGAATGTAGCCCATGGAAACCAATGGTTGGAGAATGAGGCTGGAGCTTAATTTCATATCTCACTTAGGCCAATTTAGGGAGGGAGAAGTACCTCACTTATTAGAGACGAGATTGTACTTAAGTTAAACACTTGTGTCTCTGTCTTACCCTTGTATTTAGATTCATATATTGTATCCTGAGTAGTACTCAGTCAACCTCTGGTACAGGAAGAGATTAAGTTAGTTATGTTTCATGGAAACTTAAACTTAGTTAGTTTGTAAACACTTAGTTAAGTGTCAGAGAGCCTGGAGAGGCTTGGTGGAAGAAAGAATACTCTACACTTAGTTAAGTGTCTGAGAGCCTGGAGAGGCTTGGTGGAAGAAAGAATACTCTACACTCAGTTAAGTGTCTGAAAGCCTGGAGAGGCTTGGTGAAAGAAAGAATACTTGTGGTAGAGCCTGGAGAGGCTTGATAGAAAAGAATAATTGTTGTTTACCTGAAGAGGCTTTAGTAAAAGAATACTTGTATCTGAGTTCAGATAGTGGAAAATCCAGTGGTGGTTTGCCTCTGGGACTGGATGTAGCTCACGGGTTTGTGACTGAACCAGGATAAATTCTGTGTCTAAGTTTTCTTTCTCTGATCTCTTTTACTTACAGTTTTCATATTTACGTTGGGGATTGAAAAGTATTTTTTATAACAAGCTTAACTCAATGATTTCAATAAACAAGTTTTCATACAAACATAACATTAAAACTTCTCTAGTGTAGGATGAAGTATTATAGAAGAATATATTCAGAGGGATGTCTGAAATATCTGTCTGAAGTGAGGCCAACAGGAATTCAGTTCAGACACAAGATTTAGATGGTCTCTGATCATCTAAAGTATTTCAGAAATAGTTCTGAAGGTACTCTTAGTAATATTCTTCAGAAGACATTTAGAGAAGCTCTTTGAAATCAAAACAATCTTAAGTGTAAGAGAAAGATTTTTTATCTTTATCTTTCATATGTTCCGCACGCTTCTAAAATAACTCTGATCTTAAGATTGGTTTTGCACAATGATCACTTACGTGATTGTTTTAATTAAAGATTTCTAAAATAGTTTTAAAAAATGTATAAAACACTATTCAACTCCCCCTTCTAGTGTTGCCTGTGGTACTAACAATTGGTATCAGAGCTCACCTTCAGGTTGAGCATCTAACAAATGCAGAAGGAGTAGATCCTCAGAAGATGGAAATCTCACCAAGCTGAAGCAACTCTGAAGAATGATAATGAGAATAGGAAAAACATTTTCCAAAACTCATTATTCATAGAACTGAAGCGCAGGACATAACTGGAAAAGGAAAGTGTATCTAATTCTAGATCACAAACGGGTGACACCTTTCCAATCTAAATTTAAATTTAAATTTAAGTATAGTTACTTATCTGTTGCATGATTTGTTTTATTGAAATTGTTTATAGTATGTATTGCATAATCAGTCTGTTTGAAATCAATTTCTTAAATGTTTCATTTTAATTATGTGAAAATAAACTATCGCATGCTATGTGTTTTAATCTGTTTATGTATATACTTATTGAATGTTTCTTTATTAAATTAAATCAGTTGAATGGTCGTGCATGTTTAGTAGAACAGTATTTTGCATTTGAGATAATGAAGAGTCATATGTGTTGTTTTGATAAATGCGAAACGACGCAATGTGAATGATTGAATCATCAACTGATTTCTCATAACTGGCACGATGCACACCTCTCCATAACTGCTCAGTGCTTGTAACCGCTCTCCTCATAAATTGAAGCAACGATTGATTGCCTATTTAAGGATTGGAAGATCACCAGAAGAACCTCATAGTACATTCCTTCCAATTCCTCAAAATTCATTTCAATGGCATCAAGATTAGTTATCTCAGGTGTTCAAAAGACCATGCAAGTGTAATGAAAGGATCATTCCCACAAGAGGAATAAGACTAAGTGACTTGACAAAGGAAAACTCAAAATCTCTGAGTTTTTCGAAGCTGCTGGCTGGATTCCTTATCTTGAAAAGGCATCTTCTCCCTCGCCGAACAAAGTGTTCTGGAATTCTGGAACAATTCAGAAGTGTTCATGGAAGAGATATGTGGTCTAAACACCTCTGTAATGGGTATGCCTATCAAGGTGGACTCCAAAGTTCTGAAGGAGATTATTGATGTTGAAGCAACCGAGAACATTCTCTTCAGATTGGGAAATCAATGATAGAGAGAAAGAGATGCATGATCAAATGCTATTTGGTTGCAGAACTCTTGAAACACCAATATGCTCAAAATTATTGGAAATTCCCAGCATTCTGCTAACAATTATTAAATGTTGTATTCTCCCCAACAGGAATGATACATTCATCATCTCAGACATGGAAAGATTTATGCTGATTCATCTTCTCAAAAGAAAGAGACTAAATCTTCCAAGAATCATCCTCTATCATATGATAAGAAGAAAATTAGAAGAAGTCAAAGTCTTTCCCCATACTACACTGATTATGAAAATCCTTCAATATAAAGGATTTCTTATTGAAAGATTCTTTGACCAGGAGCCATCACCCTTGTTCACTATAAAGGAATATGAACATTCTAAAGGGATAACAGCAGAGATAAAGAAGAACACAATTCTCCGTCATCAACTCAGAACCATATGGAGTCATCTGATTCTCTAAGTAATCATGGAGATTTGAGAGAAATTTTCAGAAGATGTAACATAAGGAAGTTGAATGAACGCATCGGACGGCTGGAAGAAACACTCAGATTCTATCAAAGAGAACTGCAGATGCTGAAAACACAAAGGAGAAAGCCAGTGCCAATGAAAACAACCCTGTTGATTATCAATGATATACTTGTGCTCTATTTTGAGTCTCTGTATCTATGTCTTTCTGTCTTGAGTCCATTTCACTTTCTATCCTTATTTATGTGTTTCTTTTAATGTTAATATTCTATGTGTTCTATTTGTTTATATGTGTTTCCTTGTATGCATATTTAAGTCTATCAATAACATAACTCTATCTTAATTAATTAATAATTGTATTAAATTTTGTGATTATACTGTACATAAATCTTATAACTTAACATTTGTTCCCTTAAATAATTCAACTAAAAGATAAATTAAATTAACTCAATTAAAATATAAGATAATTTCTTAAATGGTAAAATATAATCACGAATTTAAGACAATTGGTTTAATGATTAACTTAAACATCAGATGCTATGAAAGGTATTTTTAGTTGTTCTTATTTCAGAAACAGGTTTAAGAAGATCGTCAATGAACATAATCTAAAAGGGCTGAGTAGTATGGTAACATCATCATTGTCTGAATCTATTCAGATAAGTTCAAAATGAACTCACTGAAATTATGGGTTAAACAATGTTCAGATGATTAACACTCTATACATCAAGCCTAACTCAATCTTGAGAAGATAATCATGACTTAGTAACATCCCTATTCTCTGAACCTATTCAGGAAGTCTTATGGACTTGCTGAAATTGTGGGTCAAGAATGCTAAGGTGACTGATATTTAAGCCATTAAAGTCTATCTCAATTTTTTTTTGAGGAAAGGTTAAGATGATTGTTCAAACATTCTCGGAAGAGGAAAAGACAAAAGACAAAAGTAGGACGTGCAGAAATCAAGCGACCTCAGATGGAGAAAAAGTCTTCAAGAAAGAAGTAATATCAGAAATGCTCTTCTCTATCCAGATAACAATAACCGGATTATGTGGTAACATCTCTCCATTACCTAATCTAAACTTTCATGATCTTATATTTAATGCATTTTCCTTAAATATGACATTGTCTTCTGAAAGACGTGTTGTTTTAATAAGGGGGTCTCTTGGAACTATAACGTCTAATATCTTTAAAGGTCGCGGCGTTTCACTTGTCCATCAATCAACGCACTCTTCCCAGGAAGGCGTTGTCAGTGTCATAATTAATTGCTCTTGTGTATATATTTATTCTCAATTTCCTATCTGCTCTCTTCATCTCAACCTCCAAATCTCTCTAGGAAACCTCCAAAAGATTTCTTACTTCCATCTCTCAAAATGTTCCTCTATTTCTATCTTTCAAACTCAAACTGTAGACTTTCAGAATCTCTCTAAAGATGGTTATAATGTAACTGCCTATTTCGAAGCTGCCGGATGGTTACTTCTTTGAAGCCATTGATAGTCAATCGCATGAAGAAAGTGTGTACCAATTTTGGAACACATTATCTCTAGAAAACTCAGAAGAAGAGACTTGCCTCAAAGCCCAAGTAATGAATCAAAAGGTGGTTGTGACTACTGATATTCTTGAAAAAGCTCTAGGAGTAAAAGCTGAAGGAGAATTGTTCTCAACTGCTTGGAAAGATCTGTTTGAGGAACAGTTTAACCATCTAATCTTCAATAGGGGAGGAATAAAAGTTATTCCCAAAGTTCTCTTCAATATTCTAAAATATTGTGTGATCCCACGTATTAAGGATAACCATAACCTTGAGATGGAGAGGTTCTGTGTTATCAATCTTCTACAGGAGAAGAAGATTAATCTTCCGTGGATCATTCTTTTCGATATGGCAAGAAGAAAACTGGGAGACTCCACTATCCTACCTCACAATACTATAATCATGAAGATTCTTATGGTAAACAATGTGTTCATTAGCCACCTGTACGATCATAGACATCCTGGTCTTCTTAAGGTAAATCATCGGAACACAGAGGAAACCGACGACATTCCTGAGGTTCAAAGACTAAGGATGGAGAACGCTCAGCTTCGTAATAAGTTAAGAAGATAAGGAGAACTGTGTTCAATCTTACAGGTGATCTGGGTGTTTAAAGAAGTCAAGTGGAGAAAAGATCCTTTAATCAACCTCTGTAAAACATCTCATGTCAGCTTGTGTGTCTTTGCCTTTCTATTTCAACGATTGACGTTTTTCCTTTTTTAGTCTAGATGTTTGGTTTCTCTTTCGTCTCAATTTATTTATTTTTTTCAGTCTTTATAACAACTAATTTAAGATTTTACTATGTTTAATGCAAGATACAGAGGAAAGTTAAGTAACAAAAGAGGGAGTAATCACCAAACCTTTTTAATCAATGACAAAAGGGGGAGAAATATAAAACTAACAAAATGCTAAAAAGAATGTAACTAAAGGGGAAATATATATATAGGAAAATATAAAATACAGTAAGGAAGAAGATAACAAACTAAGAGTTCTATAATAAGTAAGAATAACAATAAGTCTTAACAATAGGTATCTAAAATATTAACAGTAAAGATTTAACAGTTGGTATCTAAAAGACTTAACTAACAATTGGTATAGAAAAGATTTAATTGTTTCAGAAGATAACTAAAAGAATCAAATGCTTGTCACAGGGGAGTAATACAATTAAATATTTTGTTTATTATCTCTCGTTCTTTTTATACACATTTTTCAGTAATATATAATTTATTTGTCATCATTAAAAAGGGGGAGATTGTGAAGTCTATAAATCCGTTTAAGTATTTAAACATGACTATAAGACTTAACATCCTTAAGTTTTAATGATTAACAAATAAGATTATATTAAGGACAAATGAGTTTATATAAGAATTGTATAAGATTATGTAAACAGATTCTACTGAGAAAGGTATTGGTTTGTTGATTATGTTTCAGGTCAGAATAATTATCTGAAGAAGAAGAGTAGAAGATCAAATCAGAAGGACAAAGTGCAGAATCCTAAGAAGAGTAATCTACAACAAGGTTGAAGCAATTGAAGACTCGAAGATTAATTGAAGATCTGAAGAATTGAAGACTACGAAGACTTGAAGATTTGAAGATGATCTAAAGCAGTCTTGAAACTGAAAGATGAAGATGTCAGAATCAAGAAATGATCTCTTGGAAGACATTGCAAAGCGTAAAGCACACTCCATCAAATGGAATACACTCATCTCAGTAGATAAAGCTAGACATGCTTTTCTACCTCGATCAAAGTCTTGCACAAATAAGGAAATACTGCAGAGAATTTCTGCAACGCCTGCTGCACCTGCAACAAAAGGATCTGTGTGCGTAGACCTACTGCATGTACGCCTGCCAATGACCAGAATGGGTTAGAAGACTAAACAAAAGCAAGCAAGGAAGATTCTTGAATAAAGTACATACAATTTAACATCTTTATTTGTTTCAGAAGAAGAAGATACAAGAAGAAGCTGTCTGAAGCTGTCTAAAGCAAGAAGCTGTCTTAAGCAAAGAAGCTGTCTAAAGCAAAGAAGCTGTCTTAAGCAAAGAAGTTGTCTTAAGCGAAGAAGCTGTCTGAAGCAAAGAAGCTGTCTGAAGCTGTCTAAAGCAAAGAAGCTATGTTAAGCAAAGAAGCTGTCTGAAGAAAAGAAGCTGTTTAAGCACAGAAGCTATGTGAAGTATTAAAGTCATCTGAAGAATGACGTGGCATCATCTACTGAAGACTTTAGCCATCTAAAGTTTTCTAAGAAAAGTTGTTCTCTGCAAACATGCAAAGCTTAAATTGGCAAAGTCACAGAGACTTTTCCTGGTGTGTTTAAAGTTCATACACCACTGAGGAAATCTCTGCACGCGCAGCACTCGCAGCAACAACGGTGGCAGCTTTACTGCAGCACCAACGTTGTACTATGTCAGAACTTTCAAGAAGCGTGTCTCACAACGGATTAAAAGAAGACTATTTGCTATCTCTAAACGATAGTATTTCAAAGAGACATTTCATCATTTGTGCAATCTGGAACAGAGCAGAGGAAAGCAAGTAGATGCAAGCAGATGCAAGATAATGCAAGCTGGAGCAAAAAGAACAAAGCTGGAGAAAGCAGAAGAAATTCAAAGAGAGAATACGCGAATAATATCATGAAATATCTCTCAAACAGAGCTCATCTATAGAAGTGTCAGAACGGGATCGTTTTGAACACTCAATTTGTTTAAGGAGAAGCAACCGTCTGAGAAGCTATTACACACAGGCTATTTGAGCCACATCATCTATAGCTCAACGGTATTATGAAACATCTTCAAACGGCTATATTTCATCAGAACATATAAATAGCCTCAGATTGAATTTGATAAAAAGTTTGCATCACTGCCCAACCAAGAGTGGTTGTTGTTGTTGTTGTTGCAATTGAAAAGAACAACCATAGAAAAAAAGAGACATTGTCTATGCTTGTCATTATTTTTCGGGGTAAATAAATAGGCAGCTGTTATGCTGGTCAAAATGACAGTCAACCTAAAACAGGTTGAAGCCATGAACACACCTTGGTATTCCAATGATACGGGTGAGAATGTAGCCCATGGAAACCAATGGTTGGAGAATGAGGTTGGAGCTTAATTTCATATCTCACTTAGGCCAATTTAGTTGAGGGAGAAGTACATCACTTATTAGAGACGAGATTGTACTTAAGTTAAATACTTGTGTCTCTGTCTTACCCTTGTATTTAGATTCATATATTGTATCCTGAGTAGTACTCAGTCAACCTCTGGTACAGGAAGAGATTAAGTTTATGTTTCATGGAAACTTAAACTTAGTTTAGTTTGTAAACACTTAGTTAAGTGTCAGAGAGCCTGGAGAGGCTTGGTGGAAGAAAGAATACTCTACACTTAGTTAAGTGTCAGAGAGCCTGGAGAGGCTTGGTGGAAGAAAGAATACTCTACACTTATTTAAGTGTCTGAGAGCCGGGAGAGGCTTGGTGGAAGAAAGAATACTCTACACTTAGTTAAGTGTCTGAGAGTCTGGAGAGGCTTGGTGAAAGAAAGAATACTTGTGGTAGAGCCTGGAGAGGCTTGATAGAAAGAATACTTGTTGTTTAGCCTGAAGAGGCTTTAGTAAAAGAATACTTGTATCTGAGTTCAGATAGTGGAAAATCCAGTGGTGGTTTGCCTCTGGGACTGGATGTAGCTCACGGGTTTGTGAGTGAACCAAGATAAATTTTGTGTCTAAGTTTTCTTTCTCTTGATCTCTTTACTTACAGTTTTCATATTTACGTTGGGGATTGAAAAGTATTTTTTATAACAAGCTTAACTCAATGATTTCAATAAAACAAGTTTTCATACAAACATAACATTAAAACGTCTCTAGTGTAGGATGAAGTATTATAGAAGAATATATTCAGAGGGATGTCTAAAATATCTGTCTGAAGTGAGGCCAACAGAAATTCAGTTCAGACACAAGATTTAGATGGTCTCTGATCATCTAAAGTATTTCAGAAATAGTTCTGAAGGTACTCTTAGTAATATTCTTCAGAAGACATTTAGAGAAGCTCTTTGAAATCAAAACAATCTTAAGTGTAAGAGAAAGATTTTTTGATCTTTATCTTTCATATGTTCCGCACGCTTCTAAAATAACTCTGATCTTAAGATTGGTTTTGCATAATGATCACTTACGTGATTGTTTTAATTAAAGATTTCTAAAATAGTTTTAAAAATGTTAAAACATTATTCAACCCCCTTTCTAGTGTTTCCTGTGTTTGTAATAGTTCCACATAGCCAAAATCACATCAAGATAGCAGTGATCAACAATTATTCATTCACAATCCTAACGCTGCTATCCTAAAGTTTAAATCATAAAAATAGAGTAAATGAAGATTTCAATTGGTGAAAATTAAAGAAAACATACCTGAAATTTGAAAGTTTCAAAATTGATGGAGGTTTGTGAGTGGAAAAAGTGAAAAGAAGAGCTTAAGAAGTAGAGAGATGGTACAAGAGAAAATAGGGGATTTTTGAAATTTTGCACCGCTGCCCTTCACCTGCGCTCAGCGCAAGTGAAGCGCAGAAAACAATGACTAAAATTCCATTTATGCGCTTTACCTGCGCTCAGCGCAGGTGAAGTGCAGAAAACATAATGAAATTTTGCAATTTTAAGTCAAGTTTTCTGCTACTTCCAACTGTTTAAAAATTTAATTTTCCACAAACTCATTCCAATCAATTTTGAAAATTTTCTAAATCCTAAAAAAAATGAAAAATCCTAATTAACAAACAAAACAAAAGAAAACAAAACTGAAAACAATTAAAAACTTAAAAATCTCTGGGTTGCCTCCCAGGAAGCGCTCGTTTAACGTCATAAAGCTTGACGCATGTTCTCTCAAGGTGATTGAAACTGGAATATTTTGGTGAGCTTGTGTGTTGCACCCTTCCTTTGTTTTGCCAATAAACCTCCCATAATCTTGCCTTGGAACAATCTGTAGTGTGAAATGACTTTAACCATTTGAGCTTCTTTCTGGAATTAGACCATGCTTCTGACCCCCTTGGCATGACTTTTCTTTTCTTTATTATCTTGCTCTGATGTGCATGAGTCTTCTTTTCCTGAAGCTTAGATGATTCACAGCTGATTGTTCTCCATTTCTTTGCTTCACAAGGGTCTTTGATAAGAAACACACCTGACCACTTTGTCTTCAATCTGGCTCTAGGCTTTGAATTTAATTCTCTTAGCCTGATTCTTCCTCTCTTTGCTCTGGTCAGGTCAGTGTATTCGCAGGGCTTTCTTTCGTGAGGTCTGGAAGGTTTAACACTTGCACCATGCCTTTCTTGATCTTCCTTTGGAGGGCTGGTTAGATAAGGCAAGGTCTTTGGTCTTGGTACCACTTCTCTTCCTTTCTCGGGCTTTGACTCACTATCTCCCTGTTCACTCTTTTTCTCATTATCTTGATCCTTTTCATCATGTACACTCTCATATGTTATGTTCTCTTCCTCCCCTTCACAGTCATTCTCTTCTTTAAGCACATTTTTCTCTGTTTCATCCTCTCATTTTTCTTCTACTTCTGCTTCAGCTTCTTCTTCTTCCTTTTCTTCTTCAGCTTCTCTTTCTTGTGTTTCTCCAGTTTCCTCTTCTTTAGGTTCTTCTTTTTCTTCTTCTTCAGCCAGATTTTCATTGGTTTCCTCCCTATCAGTTGAATACTGTTCTTCAGGGTTAGGCTTGTGCATTTGCTGAAATTTGTTCTGACCGACATTTGGTCATATTTTCTACTATTTTAGCTAGTATGGGTCAGTAGGTAGTCTTGCTTCTTCACAATCCTTCTGAAATTGTATCAATTCTTGCAACTTTCTTTCAATAGGATCTTCCCCATCTGAATGCCATGGTTGAACTGAAGAGTAACTTTGCTGTTGTTGGGAAGAAGGTTCCACATGGAATGAAACATCATTTTGGAGCCTCCTACAATTTTGATTATGGCTATTTCTCCAATCTTGTAAGTAATTGTTTGCAAAGTTGTCACTGTTGGAGAAGTCGCCTAATCTTCGTTGATGTCCCATATAATCAACTTGCTCTTCTTGAGTGCATGGATAAGAACAATCTCCATTGGGATGCTCACCTCCACAAAAATTACAAATTAATTGTGGTGACTAGCCAGGATAAGAGTGCACTGTCTGTATTTGCTGAGAAAGGTTATCTAGCTGCTTGTTGAGTGCTTCTATTTGCTGCATTATAATCTTATAATCTACCCTGATTTCATCTGCAGAAGTTTGCTTATGCGACGAAACAACATCTTGTTTCCACCCAAAATTTTAATTCTGGTAACTTCCCCAATCTTGTGAAAAATTGTTAGAATAATTGTTGTAATTAGAGAAGTTACCTTGAATGGTGTGTGGGAGAAATATTTTGGCTCTTGCTACCTAACATAATCTCCAAGTGTTCTTCTTGGTGGATTTGCCATTCAGTATCCATTCAACATTTACTTCACTTGGGGTCGTTGAACAGAGAGTGTTTAGATTGTCTCCTTAAGCTTATCCTTGCCCCTTTTTCTGTTTCTAATTTTGTTCCTTCTACACTTGTCCTCACAAGAGAAATAATCAAGAAGCTCAAACAAATGTTAGCTCATATGAGAAGAACAAAATAACAAAAAATAATAATTCTTTTTAAAAAATAATAATAATTAAAAAAATTAATAATGAATATTTTTTTTAAATCCTAAATAAAAAGAAAAATTAAAATAAAATAATTAAAAATTAAAAATCCTAAAAAAAAAATATTTTTGTTTTCTTCTCGACTTCTCCTTCGTCTCCTTCTTTCTTTTCTACTCTTGTTCCTTCTAGATGTCCTCTCTATTTCTGGATCAAGTTGCAATTGATTTGGAGACACCTGACCTCGCAAGAGCATAAATCAAGAACTCGAAAAAGGGTAAGTGGGAAGAGAATAATAAAAATTTAAAAATTAAAATTTTTCCTAAAAATCCAAAAAATTAAAAAATCCTAAAAAATAAAAGATAAAAATATACAACTTGATAGAATTGACCTCCCAAGTTTTATAAATTGATACACCGTTCCCCGGCAACGGCGCCAAAAATACTTGTTGAAATTCTGGCAAGCGAACCAAAATCCCAGCATTATAATAGTAAGTAAGAGTATCGTATCCACAGGGAACGATTCAACTTATAAGGATTAGTGGTCACAACTATTAAGTAATAGCGTATGGTTGTTGTTGAGAATTGTGCCCGTAAATAAAATTGAACATAAATGAGAGAGATAGAGACAGTTACTTGGACTAGGATTGAACTTCATTCATCGCACACCCTTTAATATGTGAATGCCAATAATATTTATGATATATAATATGATACCTTAGCCAAACTATATAGTATTCCGCGTAGTTTCCTCGGATTGTGAAATACTCAGAAATAATTCATGTGGGTTCTCCCAGGTGACAAATTACCCAGACTTTAATGATCTACTTTACCGTTTGTTAAAACTATCGGTTCATCCTATAGCTCGTCCCATAGTGACTACTTTGAGTACTTTTACCAATCAAAGTTCAAGTTTCCTAAGTATCTCGGCTCTCCCAACTCGCTATTGATTTCACAAAACCATTTACCACTGCATCTTATAAAATCAACCTATAACTCCGGCACACAGGCGGAAGCTACGCATTAAGCAAAGAAAAAAATACCGATATCATAAAATAGGGATTCATAATATTAAAGAGAATTCACATACAATCGGGGTTTGAATCAACTGCGTTCAATCCTATCGAGGAGTTTAGCTACGCATGGTAGCCATTACAACCCAACGGAGAAACCATAACGCTTTTCTCCAATCTTAGCTTTGCTCTGCCGTCTCCCAAAAGCTCCCTTGATCTTTGCAAAGGTTATATTTATAGAGGTTGGAAAGCCATCTGAAATCTGGAAAGAATCTGATTTGAAATCCTTTGAAAAATTGATCTGTATTCCTGCGCGTCATCCTTCGCTCAGCGCGTTTGAAGCGCAAGATCAAGAACATAATTTAATTGCTGCCCTCCACCTACGCTCAGCGCAGGTGGAGCGTGATACACGTTCCAGCTTTCTTGATTTCCTCTTTTTCAGCTTGATCTTTTCCTGATCTTATCCTTGTTTGCTCTGCTTTCCTTATTTCCCTCTTTTTAGCTTGATCTTGTGCTGATTTGATCTTCAATTTGAATTTGGAATTAAATCTGCATAATCCTTATCCAAATGATTGTTGATCATATCTTCAATTTGATTTGAATTTAAATTGAGAATTTATCTGCAGAATCTTCATCCAAATTTGTTGATCTTATCTTCAATTTGATTTGAATTTAAATTGAGAATTTATCTGCAGAATCTTCATTCAAATAATTGTTATTTTATCTCGATCTGTTGTCATTTAGAATCTTATCTACAGATTCTTTCTTCAAACAAATGCTATCTTGTTTCTTCTTATTTAAACTTTCCATTTTATCTGCAAAATCAACAGATTTTCTATCAAAATAGCATCATATTCAATTCAAACCAAATATTCACAAATATGCATTTATTACTAAAAAGAGGTATTTTGGGAATAAATTTAACAATTTTACCCTTGATAGTGCAGGTAATTATACCAGAAATTATCATATATTTTTCACTTATCAAGAGGCCGAGTGTACAAAGAATACTCGTTGGGCCTGAAGAGGCCAGGGTGTGCAAAGAATACTCATTGAGTTGCCTGGAGAGGCAGTTAAGAACAAAGAATACTCGGTTGTAATCTTGCGAGATTATTGGAAAATCCAGTGGTGATTTTCCGTGGGACTGGATGTAGCTCAATGGGTTAGTGGGTGAACAGTATAAATCTTGTGTTAAGTTCTCTCTTCCCTTACCTCTTTAACTTTCCGCCGATATTGGTTTTAAACTAACAAAGGAGGGTTAAAGAAAAGAGTTTTATTAAATCTGAAATAAAAAACAATCTTTTCTTTAAAGGGAAAATTATTTTAAAAAGGTTTCATTCAACCTTCTGAGTTGTATCAGCAGGTTTGCTGAACGTCCCAGTTTCGAAAGGTTGATCAAATACTTTCAAATATGTTTTGCTTGTTTCGAAAGGTTTTCAAAATCTGTAAAGATTAACAAAACACTATTCAACCCCCCTTCTAGTGTTTCCTGTGGCCCTAACAAGTTAGAAGTAGACCATGATGTAAAGAACTGAGTAGGTACCTAAGTATTCTTTTGACAGCTTGCAAATGAGAATTTTGTGGATTGTGCATGAACTGGGATACTTTATTGAGTGCATATGAGATTTCAGGTCTAGTCATGGTTACATACTGCAATCAACCAACAATAGATTTTTACAAGTGAGGGTTTATGACAGGATCATCATTGGAATTCCTACTGGCCATAGGAGTAGTCATGGGCTTGGCATTGATCATGTTGGCTTTCTGAAGAAGACTAGTTATATACTTTGCTTGTGAGAGATGGATAGAGTCAGTGTGAGAAGAGTCAACTTGAAGTTCATAAAAAATAATGAAGGTTCCCTAGTCTTTAAGAGGGAAGATGGAATTCAATTGAGTGATGAGTGTATCTACAACAAAGGTTGAATCACCTGTGATGATTATATCATCTACATAGACCAACATCATAATGGTATGACCAGAGGATCTTTTGATGAATAGAGAACAATCTGATTTGACAGAGGAGAATCCTAGTGAGAGAAGTGTTTGATGTAATTTGGCAAACCAAGCTCTAGGAGCCTGTTTGAGGCCATAGAGAGATTTATTCAGTTTACATACTAAATTCCCATCACCTTGAATGAATCCTTGTGGCTGTGTCATGTATATTTTTTCTGTCAAATCTCCATTAAGGAAAGCATTATCAATGTCAATCTGTCTGAGTGTCCAGCCATTAGTGCAAAGCAAGTGTGAGAACCAATCTAATTGTGGCAGGTTTTACTACAGGACTGAATGTTTCAAAAAATCAAAACTTTCATGTTGATGGAATCCTTTAGCAACCAACCTTGCTTTATATTTGTTGAGAGACCCATCAACATTCCTTTTAACCTAAATATCCACTTGCAGGCCAATAGGGAGTCTATCTAGGGGTAAAGGAACCAGAGTCCAAGTATTATTTTTTATAAGAGCCTCATACTCATTTTTCATTGCCTTGAACCAGTGAGGTGAAGAAACAGTTGCAGTTACAGTCTTTGGTTCTGAGTCAAGATCATCAATTTCAGTGTGAAAAAGAATTTTTGGTTTGCAAATCCCAGATTTTCTCCTTGTAGTCATGGAGTGATGATTGGTAGTGACATGGTTATTTGGAGATGTGGAGTTTTCTTGTGAGTCATCCAAGATATTTTCTTGTGTACTTGTAGCACAGTTAGGAACAGGATAAAATCCTCTTATTACTACTGTTGTGAGTAACATGAGGATTTGATTGTAGTAGGAGAATTATTTTCTGTAGTAAGATAGCTGAATCTCTGACTTTAATATAGGAATAGAGGGCACACGTGAAGTGGTGAGTTCAAGAGGCTAAGATGAAAATACCATTATTGGAAGTGAATCTGTCATTGGACTGAAAAGGGAATTAACTTCATCAAATTTCATATGTCTGGAATGTATATTTTTCCAGATGAAGAAAGACAAATAGCCTTTGTGATTAGTGGAGTAACCCAAGAACACACACTGTTCAGATTAAATTCAAATTTGTGCTTGTTGTATGGTCTCAAGTATGGATAACAAGCGAAACCAAAAATCATGAGTTCATTATATGCTGGAATTCTGTGAAAGAGTACTTCAAGAGGAGTGGAATGATTAACAGTCGGATATTACTTTTTATCCTATTCGCGTTTTACTAGTATAGATAAAGGTACCCTGCTTTGGCAGACCCACACTTCACCGATTCTAGTCTTAACGAGTGTTATTCATTGGAAGGCAAAAAGACTTAATATTCTTTTTGAGGGATTTGATCGCTTTAATTTTATTTATTCGTTGTTAAAACCATTTTATTTATTCTTCATAAGATCTCACGATCAAGTCATCTACTTGATTTCTTATGAAGTTTAAGCTTACTATTCTACGGACAATAATTATATTCTAAAAGAATAGGTTTGCCTTTATAAAATAACATGATACAAGTGATGGATGTTCATAAATATATAAGTCTCTAGTGTATATTCCTAACAATCTCCCACTTGCACTAGAGACATTCAGACATAACTATTATGCCTAATGATCTAGTTGTGCCCTTCATGCTTCTGCTGCACAAGGGGTTTAATTGGTTTGTAACAGCGACTGTTTCTTGCTTCGAACTTTTCTAGCTCACAACACCACCATTCAAACAAAACACATAACCTGATTGCGATCTTCAATGATCTTTGTCAGTTTGGAAGCTAGCATCATTGTAACCTTTACAAGTAGCTCTTCCTCACCTCCATATATCAAGAATGAATCCTCAGTTCTTCTCAAGTACTTAAGGATGTTCTTAAATGTTGTCTAGTGACCTTCACCAAGATCAGGCTGGTATCTGCTAGTCATGCTTAAAGCATATGATATATCTGGTCGAGTACATAACATGGAATACATGATAGACCCTATAGCGGATGCATAAGGAATCTTACTCATGCGATCTCTCTCTTCTTTACTGGAAGGAGATTGAGCCTTAGATATGCTTATACCATGTGACATAGGCAAAAATCCCTTCTTAGAATCTTGCATGTAACACTTTGTCTATGTATGTACTTTGACTTAGGCCAAGTAATCTTCGAGATCTATCTCTATAGATCCCGATACCTAACACATAGGTCGTTTTGCCCAAATCTTTCATAGAAAGCATTTTCCTAACCAAGTCTTTACAGACTGAAGGGTAGGAATGTCATTTCCTATGAGGAGTATGTCATCTACATACAAGCTAGAAAAATAACTATATTGTCACTAACCATTTTGTAGACACAATGTTCTTCTTCACTTTTAATGAAACCAAACTGCTTTATAGCTTCATTAAAACGAAGATTCCAGCTTCTAGAAGCTTGCTTTAATCCATAAATGGATCGTTGCAACTTATATACCTTTAGGTATAACAAAACCTTCAGGTTGTATACATATCTTCAAGAAGGCTTCCATTTAGGAAGGCTGTCTTGACATCCACTTGCCAGATTTCATAATCATGGTAAGTTGCAATGGCAAGCAAGATCCGAACAGATTTAAGCATGGTAACTGTAGAAAAGGTTTCATCATAGTCTACACTTATGAATTTACGTGAAACCGTTAGCCACCAACCGTGCTTTAAAGGTACTTACATTACCATCCATGTCAGTTTTCCCCTTTTGAAAACCCACTTGCAACCCTATGGGTTTTATCCCTTCGGGTGGCTCAATGAAGGTCCATACCTTGTTAGTGTACATGGAATCCATTTCAGATCTCATGGCATCAAGCATTTCTTAGATTCTGGACTCAAAAGAGTTTCTTTGTAGATCACTGGTTCAGCTTGATCCATTAACAATACATCCTCTTCCTGAGACACAAGGAAACCATATCTCTCAGGTTGGTGACGTACTCTATTTGATCTACGCAAGTCTTGCGCTACTTGAGAAGGTGGTGTTAGTACCACAGGCAACACTAGAAGGGGGGTTGAATAGTGTTTTAATCTTTTTAAACTATTTTGGAAATCGTTGATTAAATCAATCACGTAGGGTGATCAATGTTCAAAATGAATCTTAAGATCAGAGTTACTTTTAAAGACTTGCGGAACATATGAAAGATAAAGATAGAAAATCTTTCTCTTACATTTAAGATTGTTTTGATTGAAAAACTTCTCTAAGTATCTTCTGAAGATTATTACCAAGAGTACCTTCAGAACTATTTCTGAAATACTTCAGATGATCAAAGTTCATCTATTTCTAACTTCTGAACTGAGCTCCTTTTGAACTCACCTCAGACAGTTATTTCAGAGGTTCTTCAACATACATTCTTTGTAATGCTTCAAACGATATAAGAGATGTTTTATGTTATGTTTGTTTGAAAACTTGTTTTATTGAAATCGTTGTGTTAAAATTATTATGAAAATACTTTTCAATCCCCAACGTAAATGTAAAGACTGTAAATAAAAGAGATTAAGGGATGAGAAAACTTAGGCACAGAATTTATCCTGGTTCACCCACAAACCCGTGAGCTACATCCAGTCCTAGAGGCAAACCACCACTGGATTTTCCACTAACCAAATAACAACACACACAGGTGTCAGACAGAGTCACACAGACCCCATCATACAGGTCACACAGACCCAAGGTCACCCAGACCTAACACAGAGGGTCACCCAGACCCAAGGTCACCCAGACCTAACACTCAGGGTCACCCAGACCCAAGGTCACCCAGACCTTACCGAGTAGTCTTTTCTATCAAGCCTCTCCAAGCTCTACCGAATATTCTTTCTTCCACCAAGCCTCTCCAGGCTCTCAGACACTTATCCAAGTGTAGAGTATTTTACTACTCAACCTAAGTTAGGTGTTCTCTAGAACCCTCAACTCAGATTCTTCTCGTACATAGAGATTACTGAGTATACACTCAGGATATAGACATTACAAGCTAAGTACAAGGATAGACAGTGATACAAGTGTTTGAAATTAAGTACAATCCCTGTCTTTTCTATGAGGAATACCATCCTCTGAGAGTAGGCTGACTAAGATATGAATTTAAGCTCCAGCCTCATTCTCCAACCATTGGTTTCAATGGGCTACATTCTCACCCGCATCATTGGAACACCAAGGTATGTTCAGGGCTTCAAACCATTCCAGGTTTGATAGTCAGTTTGCTCAGCATGGTTGTCTTCAGACCAACAACCAACTTGATTGATCTAACAGATCAACTGACAAACATGACTAACTGACCAACAGGTCAGTAGCCTGATTGATCTAACCGACCACCATGGTTGGTTGTTCAACCGAACAACAACCACAAGCACAACCAATGTTTCTTTCACTCTGGTTGTGTTATCAACAACGATGACAACAACAACATCTTCAGATTCGATCTTGAGGCTATTTATATGTTCTGCTGAAATATAACCATTGAAGATGATTCATAATACTGTTGAGTTGATGATGATGTGGCTCATATAGCCGTTGTGTAATAGCTCCTCAAACGGTTGCTTCTTCATAAGCGAATAGGTGTTCAGACGATCCCGTTCTGACACTTGTTAAGTTCTTCTTTATTAGAGATATTTTGATATGTTTATGCTTGCTCTCTCTCTAATCTGTTTTTGCTTTCTTCTGCTTTCTACAGATTGCATCTGATTTCTTCAGCTTTTCTTCGGAGTGTATATAAGGAAATATCCGTTGGATTTGTCGCTTTGCATATTCTGCGTATACTCCTTTTTCCACATCCTTCCTGACACCATTTCTTTTTTCCTTTTTGAGTGAGGTGTCTAGTCCAAAAGCTGTTGTTGCCGTTTCTTCTTTGGATAAAGATATATGATATTATAAGCATTTAATCATATAATCTTTTCTTCTGTGTTGAGAGTTGTTTTATGCATTCAGAGAGTTGATATGTTCAGATGATTGATCTCTTCAATTTTCACATATACTCTGATAATGTTAGTTCATCAGCTTCAACAAGTGCTCATAATTGTTTCAAGCTTATTTCAATTCTTCAGCTTGAAATGCTTTCAATTCTTTGATATCAGCTTCATTCTTCTTCTTCTTCTTCTTATGAGATATACCTTCTGATCTTCAGATGATTGCAGCTTCATTCTTCTTGTTCTTCTTATGAGATATGCCTTCTGATCTTCAGATGATTCCAGCTTCATTTTTCTTGTATCTTCTTCTTCTTCTGATATGAATAAAGATGTTGAATTATATGTATTTTATTCAAACATCTTTCTTGTTGCTTTTACTTGGTCTTCTGTCCCGTTCTGATCGATAGCAGACACTGGTACAGTAGGTTTACGCACGCAGATACCTTTTGTTGCAGGAGCGGCAGCATTGCAGAAAGTCTTTGCAATGTTTCCTTATTTGTGCAAGACTTTGGTCGAGTTCGAAAAGCATGTCTGACTTTTGTATATAATCCTTCTGATGGAGTGAGCCATACTCTTTGTAACGTCTCCAAGAGATTATTTCTGGATTCTGATACGTTCAGTCTTCAGATACATAAACTGCTTCATATTGTCTTCATTTCTTCAGATGATAGTTGTTCTTCAGATAGTTGTGTCTTCAGATGATAGATAAACTTCCATTGTTGTCTTCAAGTCTTCAGATGGTCTTCAGATCTTCCGAGTCTTCAAAGTCTTCAATTCTTCAGATGATAGATGTTCTTATTTCTTGACTGTTCTTCAGATAGTCTTCAGATCTTCCTAATCTTCAGAGTCTTCAGTTCTTCAGAAGAAGTCTGTCCTCAATTGATTTCTTCTTCAATTGCTTCAACCTTGTTGAGAATTACTCTTCTTCAGATTCTGCACTCCGTTCTTCTGATTCTGATCTTCTGACCGATCTTCTGATTCTGATCTTCTGATTTTGATATTGTTCTTCTTCTGTTGTGATCTTATACTCTTCTTCTTCAGATAAATATTCTAACCTGAAACACAATCAACAAACAAATACCTTTCTCAGTAGAACTTGTTTACTTAATCTTATAAAGTTCTTATATAAACTTATTTGTCCTTAATATAATCTTATTTGTTAATCATTTAAACGTAAGGATGTTAAGTCTTACAGTCATGTTTAAATACTTAAACTGATTTATAGACTTCACAGGTGGCTCCACAACACTTTGTGGTATCTGCTTTTGTTCCATTACCGGCTCATTGCTACTTTGTGGTACTTGAATTTCTTCAAGTTCTACTTTCCCCCCACTTATTTTCTTAGAGACAAATTCCTTCTCTAAGAATACAGCAGTCCTAGCGACAAACACTTTGCCTTCGTTAGGATTATAGAAGTAGTAACCCTTAGTTTCTTTTGGGTATCCCACAAATAAGCATTTATCTGATTTGGGTCCTAGCTTATCTGAAACTTGGCGTTTCACATTAGCTTCACAACCCCAAATCTTCACAAAAGACATACTAGGTCGTCTCCCGGTCCACATCTCATATGGTGTCTTTATGACAGCCTTAGATGGAACACGGTTTAGTGTGAAGGCCGCTGTTAACAAAGCATGACCCCAAAAGGAGTCGGGGAGATCAGAATGACTCATCATGGATCGAACCATATCCAATAGGGTTCGATTTCTCCTTTCTAAAACTCCATTCCATTGAGGTGTTCCAGGAGGAGTGAGTTGGGATACTATCCCACACTCTTTTAGATAATCATCAAATTGTTGGCTCAAGTATTCTCCACCTCGATCTGATCGAAGTGTTTTAATAGTATTTCCAAGTTGGTTTTGTACTTTATTCTTAAATTCCTTGAACTTTTCAAAGGATTCAGATTTGTGTTTCATTAGATACACAAATCCATATCTACTGAAATCATCAGTAAAAGTGATGAAGTATTGAAAACCTCCTCTAGCCATTGTGCCCATGGGCCCACATACAACACTATGTATGAGACCAAGAAGATCACCGGCCCTTTCACCTTTTCCGGTGAATGGGGTTTTGGTCATCTTCCCCAATATACAAGATTCACATGTCTTAATTGATTCAAAATCAAAAGATTCCAAATAGCCATTTTGATGGAGTTTGGATATGCGTTTCTCATCTATGTAGCCCAAGTGACAATGCCAAAGATAAGTTGGGTTCAAAAAAATTATTTTGACCCTCTTAGAACTTATGTTATAGATAGGCACTTCCATGTCAAGAACATATTGTTTCAACTTTGCACAACCATATCATTCAAATAAATTGAATTATTCTTTATAAAAACACTCTTTTCTAAACAAGAAACGAAATTTAAAATTCCCACTAATGGTAGGCACAAAATAACAATTATTTAGTTCAATAACTAGTCCGGTTGGAAAAGTTTAATAATAGGTTCCTACGGCTAAGGCAGCAACTCTTGCTCCATTTCCACACGCAGGTCGACTTCTCCTTTAGCCGATGACCTACTTCATTTAGATCCTTCACATTCACACTAATGTGAGATTCACATCCAGTATCTAATACCCAAGATGCAGAAGTAGATAAATTGACTTCTATAATATAAATACCTGAAGTGGAAGTCTCACTTCCCTTCTTCTTGATCTCCTCTAGGTACTTTACACAGTCTCTAATGTCCCGATCGGCCACAGTGGAAACATTTTCCTTCCTTAACTATCTCATCCATAGGCTTCGAAAACAAAGGTACTAGGCTTATCCTTGCCTTTATCCTTTGGTTTGAAATAGGGCTTCTTGAACTTCTTCTTGCCCTTGCCTTTTTCCAGGTTGGATCATCAACATGGCCTTCCCTTTACCTTTATTAATGTTTTGCTAGGTTGTTCCCAACATGCTTAGCAATTCTGGCAGTGATTCGTCAAATTCATTCACGTTATAGTTCATGAAGAATTGACTATAGCTGTCTGGCAACAATTGCAGGACAAGATCAGTGGCCAATGCTTGGCCTAATTGGAATCCAAGCCTTTCTGGGTTTTCAATGTACCCAATTGCTTTGAGTACATGAGTACCAACAGGGGTTCCCTCTGCCAGTCTACATTGATAAAGTGCTTTTGAGACTTCAAATCGTTCAAGCCTAGCTTGTCCTTGATAAAGTCTCTTTAAGTGTATAATCATATTAAACGCCTCCATGTTCTCATGCTATTTTCAGCATTCATGGTGGCAAGCATAAGGCAACCCACATCGAGAGCAACATCCAGATGCTTTCTAAAAGCATCCTTGTTAGCTTTCGAAGTATTTGCAGCGGGTGTTTCAGGAATAGGCCCTTCCGGGACATACAACCTTTCCTAAGGATAATCCTTAGGTCTTATACTAGTCTAGAAAGTTAATTCCAGACAGTTTGTCCTTCTCAAGGACAGATCGCAATAAAAGTTACTTTGTTGTGTTCAAAATTATGCACGTAAGTATCATATAACAAACATATTTAATAAGGTCTTTAAATAAATATGTCTCCCACTATTTTGATTCAAAACAAGTACCCTTAATATAAAGAATCAGAAAATCCCATCACTAGATTTTCTAGTGGGCCAAGATCCATATTTCACCTAATTTTAAGTCAGCTTTGGTTGATCGCTTAAAAAAGGTTATTTAGGTAGGAACATGCTTTCCAATTGTATCTCATACAACTCTTGGATATATATAGTTAGGTGAATAACTCTTATTCTAATTCATCTTATGAATTAATGCCTAACTTAGTGCCTCTAGGTTTTTCAATCCTATTGAATATACCTAGTTAAGTCAAAAACCCAATGATTAACAGTCGGATATTACTTTTTATCCTATCACGTTTTACTAGTATAGATAAAGGTACCCTGCTTTGGCAGACCCACACTTCACCGATTCTAGTCTTAACAAGTGTTATTCATTGGAAGGAAAAAAGACTTAATATTCTTTTTGAGGGATTTGATCGCTTTAATTTTATTTATTCGTTGTTAAACCATTTAACATACAAGCATGAATCTCATACAAACACATGATATGGTTATGGCCTCCTAAAACAAATACAAAATTACATCAACTATAGAATCTTGTATGTAATCTTGAGCTCTCGAAGTCTCCCACTGAATCCATGCTCCATGACTTCCAGGTTACATTACATAACAAGAAGAAACCTCGTTTAACATACGAGGGGATAGAGATGAGAAGAGAATTACAAGAGGAATGTTTAGAGGTAAGGCACGACACGCATGTCGTATTTAAATTAAAACAACTAAGGCCATAACCAACCATCATGCAAAAATTAGCATTCATTGATTGTAAAATGAGTAATATAATAAGATGTATATATTAAGTGAGGTTTGATTATGCGCATACGAAATAACACACTACGCAGTGTAGCACAGGGTTCCCGCTTCCCGGTTAGCGGGCGGGGTTCAAGGGGAGGCCTCCCCTTGCGGGGTGCGGGACAGCGCCCCGACACAAAAAATTAGATTTGATAAACATTCAACCAATCATCAATAAGTGTCTCGCATCAAACGAATACTTCACGAACCGATAAACGAGTAAGTCCCTCGTATCATTTGAATACGCTCTTGTCAGCAAATTGATAAGTGGCATGTTTATCGCAGCCAATATTTGAGTCGAGACAAGGTTTCAACAATTGAACCCTTTGACGCCCAAGACATGAACTCTTTCGTGTTCCATGGGACCCTCCAACATTAGAACATATAAACATATATACATTGCAGACAAAACAATCAAAAAATTAATCAAATTAACAGAAACGCGCACATGCGCTTCACCTGCGCCCAGTGCGGGTGAAGCGCAAGTTCCAGTTTTTAATTCTGTAATTTCCGCTCCACCTGCGCTTCACTTCCGCTTCACATGCGCTTTAGTTGCGCGCAGCGTGAGTGAAGCGCAGATTCGAAAAACAAAATCATGTATGTTGCGCTTCACCTGCGCCCAGCGCAGATGAAGCGCACATAACAATGTTCAAAGTGCAGACGCGTTTTTCAGCAGAAAAACAGAATATCAACATATTCAAAACGATTTAAAAGCCCAAAACGTGTTTATCGCAAACCAACGCTCCGATACCAATTGAAGGGAATCAAGCATGTGGTCAGGGTGCAGCGGAAATAAATGGATTCCCTCCCTTGTTATAATCGTTTTGAGAAAACACGAATCAAGGCATAAAAGGTATTGAAACGAAAGGTCATACCTTATTAGGATTATAAACGAGGCAAGTGTAGCCACGTTTCTATTGTTATCCACGCCAACAGTCGAACTAGGAAACCCTCCTCACTTACTTAACCCTAGAGTGGTGGCTAGGGCTTTACCCACTCACTCACTTAACCCTCACATTTATGGGCCTGGCCCATTATGTTATAAATTCTAATTAAATTAAATTAGAATTATTATCCTTTCCTAGTGGCTTGTTGTATGCGTGTGACCCAATAGGCTTTTAATATTTGGTTATAATATTAAAATAAAACCATTTTATATTTAATATCATAAATAGTGAGCGGTGTCTAGCAACACATCACTATCCAAATATTGAGATTATCAATAACTTTGATAAATCCTATTTTATGATAATAATTTATATGATCTGTCCCTTTGTCCAAATATCTAATTGAACACAAGGGCATGGATTGTGTCAACCTTGTATAGTTCAATTTATATTTTCTTGATCCCCAAGTAGACTGTACAAAAAATAAACATCTCATGTTTATCCTCCTGAGCATGGCCATGCATTTTGCAATCTCACTTTATCAAGAGGCCTACAGATATAACTCCTCTGTTACATAGGAGGGACAAATCCCATCTAGGGCGCTCACATTCCACCATATAATTTATTATATGTCCAAAAACCAACTTTGATTACCCTGTTACAAGTAACGGTTGATTATAATTAAAACATATAATTCCTTATGTAGGAATCGTAGTGATTTCAGGTCAAAGGACTTCATATAACATTAATCAATTTAAGAAACGTTCATGACACTTATGCAACAATCCATGCAACGTTCTTAAGGCGGGTCTGTCCAGTACACCATTACTCTTAATGTGTACCTATGTGAGCACATGATATCTCATATCCATGATCTGTGAGATATGATCATCAATGAACTCACATACTAGTCTAAATGCATCTTTATCCTATGATGATGCTTGACTAGGGACTATTTAAGAATAGTTCTTCATAAGATCTCACGATCAAGTCATCTACTTGATTTCTTATGAAGTTTAAGCTTACTATTCTACGTACAATAATTATATTCTAAAAGAATAAGTTTGCCTTTATAAAATAACATGATACAAGCGATGAATGTTCATAAATATATAAGTCTCTAGTGCATATTCCTAACAGTATCTACTCTCATTGGAAGATGATATTAGTGTTGGTCACCAAATATCTGAGTAAATAAGCTCAAGAGGTTAGGTGTAAATTGTGGTGGATTCTATAAATGGCAGTTTATGAATTTTGCCTAAATAGCAAGCTTCACAGGTTGTCATAAATTTATTTTTAGAAAAAGGTATTTTACACCTGTTTAAGTTAATGGAAACTGTTTTAAAAGAGGCATGGCCAAGTCTAGAGTGCCAAGTTGAGAGGGTGGAGTCATTAGAACATAAGTTATAACAAAACCTTGGTCTTTTATTGCTCATCAAAGAATTTGTACAAGATTAATTTGAGTTACAATCAGAATTGGAATTATATTTTCTAAACATGGAGCTCATAGCACTGACATTATCAAAAGCATATAACCCATTTTTAGTGATCCCTTGTAGAAGTACTTCCTTGGTGGCCTGAGATTTCACATAGAATTTGTCAGAATGAAACTCAAAGAATACTTTATTATCTCTTGCAAACTGTGAGACACTCAGTAGATTATTTGAAACTTGAGGAACAAGAAGTAAGTCATGTAAAAACAGTGGTTGAGCTTTAGAGGTCAGAAAGAATGAGTTACCAATGTTTTGAATGTGTGCTACCCCTCCATTGGCTGTTCTAAGCCTGTTTTCACCAGTGATAGGTGCTTTAACCATCAGATTTCTAGAATCAAGGGTGACATGGTGTGTGGCACCTGAATCCGGATACCAATTTGGATCAACGATTATTTCAGGAACAGTAATCATTGTTGTATTAACAGAACTGTGTTCATTGATGTCTTCAATTTCGCTATTCATGACAGTAATTTGTCCTTCATCTTGTCTTTCTGTTCTTTGGGATGAGTAATCATCTTGATACTGTGAATCATACCTGTGATAGCAATTTAATGCAATGTGACCAAATTTTCCACATACTTGACATTGTGGTCTATTGTTATTTCTTCCAGAGTTGTAATTGAATCTTCCTCTTCCCCTGTTGGTTCTGAATGAGGATCTTCCTCCTCTATCACCTCTAAAAAAATCTTCCTCTTTCTCTATTGGCTTTTGATCTTATCAATGCAAAATCTGCAAGTAAATCTTGCTCAGTCACAAGCCAACAGAGAAGAGTATGGGTAAGATTATCATATCATGATCATAAAAACCTGGTTATAACATGACCTTAAAGGTTGATTAAATTGTCATGATATCATATGATTGGTAGCGTAAATTCTTGGTGTTCAAAGTAACATACATAATAACATTAAAAGTGAAATTGATTCAACATGTGTCTACATCCAATTTGCAATATAACTCGTGAAGTGAAAAATGGTTCAACGAGAAAATCACAGCGATAGAAAGACGAAACATGGTCTTCACGTGTATAAGTGACATTTCAACTCTAATAATAAGTTGTGAAAAATTACAACCATGTCATTCATGAAAATGAGTATTTCTTCATGTTTTTAATTGATTCCAAAACAAAAAAGAGAAATAGAAAGAGCAAAATTACTCTAACTCGTTTCCAATTTGTAAAGGATAATAATATAGTTAGTTAGTTATATATGTTATGTTAATGTTAGTTTTCTGGTATAGTAGTTTTTCTGATTTTACAGTTTCTTCTCTTTTCCTCTTTTTATATAAACACCTTACTCTGAATAATAGATCAAGGCTTGAGTTTCATTCATCTATCAAATACAGATTCAAACTCTCTTTCTCTCTAATTCATTTACTGTAACATCCCGCAAATTAGGGGTTTTAATAATCTATTAAGTTACAAACAAGAGAATTAGATTTTAGTAAATCCAGAAAGGTAAATTGTGAAATTATAGGTTAAAAATCAAGTGTATGCTTTAACTTAATAAAATTGAGAAAATTGGGTTCTGGTAATCGATTACTCACAGCGTGTAATCGATTACCAGGGAGCTAGTTTTTAGGTAATCGATTACTCAATGTTGTAATCGATTACCAATTTCCCAGAGACGTTTTCTTGTGTAATTTTACCTCTGGTAATCGATTACAGCATTACTGTAATGCTGTAATCGATTACCAGTTGTCCAGTATATATATCGAGGCATGCAAAATCTGAATTTCTATGTTTCTCTTCTTCTACCCCTTCGAACCCTAGAGAGAGAAAGTGGAAATTTGAAGTGGTTGAGGAGAATCAAAGCTAGGATTCATCAAAGGAACTTCCAATTCATCAATTCCTCTTGAGAATGTCAAGAAATTGGTGAGTATAACTCATACACTCTCACTTTCTTTGAATTTGATTTTCTCCCCATTGTATGAACCCTACTCTCTTGATTCCTTTTCTAATTGTGAATTGTAGTTAGATTGTTGATAGTTGTGTAAGATTGATTAGTTTAATCGGTGATTTCATTGAAAAACCTTAGGGTAGCGAGATTACGAAAATAGCGAAATTGTCGAAATGCTCAATGTATGAACCCTACCCCTTGAATCCCTTTTTATATATAGTTAAATTGAATAGAATTATGTTGATTGCATTAGGATTGATTATATTATGCTTGGATCGATTGTAAAACTATTGAATTTCGAAGTTACGAAAGCTACGAAAGTTACGAAACTTACGAAAGTATCGAAACACTCGAAATGTTCAAAATTCTGGTTTTTAACTATCGATTCATGTTTACCGGTTCCGACCGTGAGTTAATTCAAGATGGCCTTTGCGCTGTGAGTTAAGAAAACTAAGTAATTATGTGAAAACTTGACTTCGGTCCAGTAATGGGTGGGATACGTCCCCGGGAAAGACGTTTCTCGTAGTCTGAGCTCAGTTCTAACTCTAGTTTAAGTGAAAACATCATGCCTGCTATGTATAGCAGTGAGTTGCATTTTATTGCTTATGATTGAGTTAGTTATGTTATGAAATGTGAATACATATTGAAGTTTGATGTCTATTAGTTGGTGTACATTAATTAGTGCTTGTTTCCTGTACACTGGGTATGCTTAGTTATATTTCACTGAGGCATTAGTCTCACCACGCGTTTTGTGGATATAATCTAGGTGTGCAGGTACCTCCAGGAGATAGTAAATGAATTACAGCTGGAACCGTTGGATTTAGATATTGCTCTTTTTGGATTGTCTATATAAAGTTGTATCTCTTTGAATTCAGTTTAAGTTGTTTAGTTTGTAGCCTTTGGGCCTGATGTACATATTTATATCGGAGCTTGAATTTGTATATAGTTTTGTTGATGTTAGTTTATAATCTTGGACCTGATGTATATGGATATGTATATTATGGACTCTGATTATGATATTAAGGTTTAAGTTATTCACATTTGTATGAGTTTAGTTGGATACTTATGTAAATGTGAGGTTTGATTTCCATAATTGTAGGTTTTAATTTCGAATTTTCAGAATTTGGTTTCCAACGGACTAAGTTCTGGATTTAGAAATTAGGGCGTTACATTTTTGTATCAGAGCAGTTCAATCCAATTGGACTATGGTAGTAGGATTTTCTTGTGACTTGTTATTATAATTTATGCATTGTTTTAGTAGTGAGAGACTGATCACCTCGATGTTTATTTAATGATGTGTAGATAGTTATGGAAAGTGGCAGGAGGGGTCGCCCCAGAACCAATACCTCTTCCCAGAATCCACCACTTGACCCAGTGGCAGCAGCCCTTCAGGTATTCACACACATGATGGGAGAGCAGGAAGCTGCTAATACTGCATTACTTCAGGAGTTGGCCCGAAGGACAACGGGGACACCTCATGCACCTGTGGTGGATCCGTTTGTTCAAGGGCTGGAGGAGTTTCAGAAGCACAATCCTCCTCAGTTCAACGGAGTCTATGACCCAGATGTGGCATCCAATTGGCTGAGGGACCTTAATAGGATCTTTGATGTGATGAGATGTGCAGATGAGTCTAAGGTGGGCTTTGCTATCTACATTCTGAGAGGTGAAGCTGAGGATTGGTGGAAGACTGCTAGTACTAGAACTGCTGTGATGGAAGCTTCAATTACTTGGGGTATCTTTCAAACCTTATTCTTGGATAAGTATTTTCCTGCTACGGTCAGAAGGCAAAAGGAAGCGGAATTTTTACAACTAAAACAATGGAGTATGTCAGTGGGCCAGTATGTGGCCAAGTTTGAGGAGTTAGCTAAGTATTCCAGATATCATCAGACAGTGGCTGATGAGGAATGGAGATGTAATCAGTTTGAAGGAGGCCTCCGACCTGAATTACTGGATCGGGTTGGAACTTTAGAGATTAAGGATTTCCCTACATTGATAACAAGTGCTATATTGCGGAGAAGAATGTTAGAAAAACCACCAGTTCAACACCACCTATTGATATTAAAGGAAAGCGGAAGATAGAGGGGTCGAATCAATTCAAGGGCCCAAGGCCTAAGTGGCAAGGCACCTCAGCTTTGACCACTAGACCGGTCCAACGCCAAGGGGTACCCATTTGCCCCAAGTGCGGAAAGGAACACTCTGGAGAATGCTTGACGGGGAAGAATGTGTGTTTCTTTTGCAAGCAACCTGGTCGCATGAGGAATGAGTGTCCCAAGAGGAAGGATCTACCAAAACCCCAAACCACTGGGAGAGTTTTCACTCTGAGCGGGGAAGTGGCAGCTTCTGCTGATAATCTGATGCGAGGTATGTGCACCCTAGGAGATCGAACCTTAATTGTATTGTTTGATTCAGGAGCTACTCATTCCTTCATTTCTCTTGATTGTGTAAAAAAGTTGAATTTGCATGTTGTATCTTTACCTTACGTTCTTAGTGTTGTTACTCCCGCCAAGGAGGCCATTTCTACTTCCCTTGTGTGTTTTCAGTGCCCCATTGTGATACAAGAGAAGGCCTTCGAGGTTGACCTAGTTTGTTTGCCTTTACGGGGTATAGATGTTATTCTTGGTATGAATTGGTTGTCTTCAAATAGAGTCATGCTTGATTGTTTTAATAAATAGGTTGTCTTCCCACTCCTTCCTCCTCGTTCGAGGGAGAGATCATCAATTCTTTTGTCCAGTGTCACTGAATTGTCTGAATTCCTTAGTGATGGGAGTGAGTGTTTTGTTTTATTACTTTCCTCAACTCTAGAGTCCAAGATAGATTTAAGCAGTATAACTACAGTTAGAGAGTTTCAAGATGTTTTCCCTAGGGAGGTAACCACATTACCTCCAGACCGAGAGATTGCGTTTACCATAGACTTAGTACCAAGTGCAGGACTTATCTCTAAAGCACCACACCGAATGTCCCCACTAGAACTTAGTGAACTTAAAGCCCAGTTAGAAGATCGTATGTCTAAGGGATTCATTAGGCCTAGTGTGTCACCTTGGGGGGCTCCAGTGCTTTTAGTGAAGAAGAAAAATGGGAGTATGAGGCTGTCGTAGACTATAGGCAGTTGAACAAGGTTACCATTAAGAACAAGTATCCTTTACCCAGAATAGATGACCTTTTAGATCAACTTAGGGGAGCCTCAGTTTTCTCTAAGATAGATTTAAGGTCCGGTTACCATCAGATCAGGATTAAGGGAGAGGATATACCTAAGACAACCTTCAGGACTAGGTATGGGCATTATGAGTATTTGGTGATGCCATTTGGAGTAACCAATGCTCCTCTGTATTCATGGACTATATGAATCGAATCTTTAGGCCCTATCTGGATCAGTTTGTTGTTGTGTTTATTGATGATATTCTGATATACTCCCGTAGTCTAGAAGAGCATGAAAGACACCTTAGGATTGTGTTAGGAGTTCTGAGAGAGAAAACGTTGTTTGCAAATCCGGAGAAGTGTGAGTTTTGGAGTGATAAAGTTCAATTCTTAGGCCATGTGATTACCAGTGAGGGTGTATCTGTTGATCGTAGCAAGGTAGAAGTTGTCCTTGAATAGAAAGACCTAATACCGTTACGGAGATTAGGAGTTTCCTAGGATTGGCCGGCTACTATCGGAGATTCATTAAGGGATTCTCCCAGCTAGCCTTACCTCTCACAAGGTTAACTCGGAAAGGGCAAGCCTTTGTGTGGGATGAGATTTGTGAGCGGAGCTTCTTGGAGCTCAAGAAAAATTTAACCACCGCTCCGGTATTGGCATTACCGGATTTGTCCAAAGCCTTTGAGGTATATTGTGATGCTTCAGGGAAGGGTTTAGGTTGTGTTCTTATGCAGGATATGAGGGTAGTAGCTTATGCATCTAGACAGTTGAAACCACATGAGGAGAACTATCCTACTCATGACCTAGAGTTAGCAGCTGTGGTATTTGCCCTCAAGATTTGGAGGCATTACCTGTTTGGTGTGAGATTTGAGGTCTTTAGTGATTATAAGAGTTTGAAATACCTCTTTGATCAGAAAGAACTCAATCTGAGGCAAAGGAGATGGATGGAATTTTTCAAGGATTATGATTTTGAATTGAAGTACCATCGTGGCAAGGCCAATGTGGTGGCTGATGCCCTCAGTAGGAAATCCCTTCATGTGTCTTCCATGATGATTCATGAAATGAATTTGTTGGAAGAGTTCAGAAACCTAAGTCTAGGTGTTACCGTTGGTAAACATAGGATAATTCTTCATAGGCTTGATATCACCTGTGAGCTAAGAGCTCTAATCAGGGAGGCTTAGAGTTTGGACTCAAGCCTTCAAGCGAGAAAACAACAATTAGGGTTTTCAGAGTCAGAAGATGGGATGATTCTCTTCCAAGGGAGAGTCTGTGTCCCTAAGGGGGGTAGCCTCAGGCAGCAAGTTTTGGAAGAAGCCCATAGGAGTAAGTTTTCTGTACATCCTGGATCTACCAAGATGTATCAGGATCTGAAGGGGATGTTTTGGTGGGAGGGTATGAAGAGAGACATAGCTGATAATGTTTCTAAGTGCTTAGTATGCCAACAGGTTAAAATAGAACATCAGAAACCATCTGGAACCCTGTTACCTTTAGATATCCCTGAGTGGAAGTGGGAGAGTGTAGCTATGGACTTTGTTGTAGGTTTGCCTCGAGTTCAAGCTGGGTTTGATGCTATCTGGGTAATTGTGGACCGACTGACTAAGTCAGCCCACTTTCTACCAATTAAGAACACTTATCCCCTTAGCAAGTTGGCCAATCTGTATGTTAGAGAGATTGTCAGACTTCATGGTATTCCCTCTAACATCATATCAGATAGGGATCCTAGATTCACTTCCAGATTCTGGAATGCCCTTCACCAGGCTTTCGGGACCAAACTCCGGTTTAGCACTGCTTACCACCCTCAGACTGACGGTCAGTCTGAAAGAACCATCCAGACCTTAGAAGATATGCTCAAGGCTTGTGTTTTAGAGGAGTCAGGTAATTGGGATAGATTTCTACCTCTCATTGAGTTTGCCTACAATAACAGTTTCCATAGCAGTATAGGCATGGCACCTTTTGAGGCACTGTATGGTAGGAAATGAAGGTCTTCTTTATGTTGGTATGAGGTAGGTGAGAGAACTCTTTTAGGCCCAGAGTTAGTGCAGGAAACTTCAGATAAGATAAGGGTCATTAGGGAAAAAGTTGTAACTGTTCAATGTCGTCAAAAGAATTATGCTGATAAAAGAAGGAATGACTTAGAGTTTGAGGAAGGGGAACATGTATTTTTGAAAGTAACTCTTGTCACAGGCATAGGACGATCCATTAAAACCAGAAAGCTCAACCCTAGATTCATAGGTCCATTTCAGATCCTGCAGAGGGTTGGCCCTCTGGCCTACAGGATAGTGATGAACACATTTTTATTCACACTTTGCATAATTAATCTTAGCTTGCTTGGACTATAATTGTTATTAAATCCACTGTTTTAATTGGAATTTACCAAATTGGGCTTAATTGGGCTTTAATTGTGAATGTTGTTTAAATTCGGATTTTTAAGCCTACTGACCTACCTGTCTTGTTTTGATGATATCTGGAGCTATAGGTGTCCGATTTGAGAGATTCCAGTGGCATTGGAAAGCTAACTTCCGGGGCTTTAATTTGATATCCAATATGACCATATTACCATGAAGCAATTAGGAGCAGTTGCTGTTTGAAAATCGCCTACTGTTGCTGTCTGACACAAGTCCGAATTTGATTAGTTTTGTAATTAGTTTGTGGGCCTGTTTTAATTAATTTCGGCCCAATTAAGGCCTAATCAGATTGTTAGTGATTTAGGCTCTATAAATAGGTGTGTTGTTGAGTAGTTTGAACATTTTACATTCATTTTTCAGATTTTAGAAAAAAAGACTCTCCACTTTCCCTCTCTTTTCTCTCTTCTTGCAATTTTCGAATTTGGTTCCTCTTCTTCATCTTCTTCAATTTTCGAGTTTCTCCTCCATGGAAATGGAAGGCTAAGCTTCAAGGATTGTTTCTCTACTGAATTCACAAAGGAAATTGAGGTTATAATTTCGTTTTCCATGTCTTGAATTCTTGGACAGATTCTTCACTTTCCTTCTCCTAGTTTCTTGATGTTTAGGTTTGAATTTGAAATTGAGTTACATGCTTTATGGAATTCGAATTCTAATCTGAATCTAACTCACATTTTAGGTTGCTTAATCTGAAATGAATTCTAGGTTTGCTTAATTCCAAGGATTAGAAATTAGGATTCATGCTAGTTTGCTTTATTCTAGTGTGAAAATTAATGAGGATGCTTAATCCGAATTTGAATCTGTCAAGGAATTGAGGAATTTTGTATAAACCAATGATTGATCCAATTTGTGAATGAGGTAGAGAACCAATTCGTTTTTCTGAAATTGTTTTCTGCAAATTTAAATTCTGTTTTGGAAATTAGGAAATTAGTATGAACAACAATCAAAATCCTCTTGTGTGTGTGAGTTGTTATGGGATTGAAATTCTGAATTTGTAATTGGATTCCTTGAGAGACGACTTTGGGTTAATCAACCTACTGCACTTTAATTCATTTTATTTGGTTGAGTACGGCCTCGACCAATAGCTTTGCCACCCCAGTTGTCCAGGATACATAATGTTTTCCATGTATCTCAGTTGAGAAAATATGTTCATGACCCATCTCATATCATTAGCTCTGAATCAATACAATTAAGAGAAGATCTCACTATTCCTTCTAGACCTGCACAGATTATTGACAGAAGTGTCAAGACCCTAAGGAGTAAGACAATTCCATTGGTAAAGGTGTACTGGGAAGGTCAATCACCAGAAGAGGCAACATGGGAGAAGGAAGTTGTCATTCGAGAGAAATTCTCGGAACTTTTCAGTTGAGGTAGATTCTGAATTCTGTTTCTTGAACAATTTTGAGGTCAAAATTGCTTAAGGGGGGTAGAATGTAACATCCCGCAAATTAGGGGTTTTAATAATCTATTAAGTTACAAATAAGAGAATTAAGTGTTAGTAAATCCAGAAAGGTAAATTGTGAAATTATAGGTTAAAAATCAAGTGTATGCTTTAACTTAATAAAATTGAGAAAATTGGGTTCTGGTAATCGATTGCTCACAGGGTGTAATCGATTACCAGGGAGCTAGTTTTTAGGTAATCGATTACTCAATGTTGTAATCGATTACCAGTTTTCCAGAGACGTTTTCTTGTGTAATTTTACCTCTGGTAATCGATTACAGCATTACTGTAATGCTGTAATCAATTACCAGCTGTCCAGTATATATATCGAGGCATGCAAAATCTGAATTTCTATGTTTCTCTTCTTCTACCCCTTCGAACCCTAGAGAGAGAAAGTGGAAATTTGAAGTGGTTGAGGAGAATCAAAGCTAGGATTCATCAAAGGAACTTCCAATTCATCAATTCCTCTTGAGAATTTCAAGAAATTGGTGAGTATAACTCACACACTCTCACTTTCTTTGAATTTGATTTTCTCCCCATTGTATGAACCCTACTCTCTTGATTCCTTTTCTAATTGTGAATTGTAGTTAGATTGTTGATAGTTGTGTAAGATTGATTAGTTTAATCGGTGATTTCATTGAAAAACCTTAGGGTAGCGAGATTACGAAAATAGCGAAATTGTCGAAATGCTCAATGTATGAACCCTACCCCTTGAATCCCTTTCTATATAGTTAAATTGAATAGAATTATGTTAATAGCATTATGATTGATTATATTATGCTTGGATCGATTGTAAAACTATTGAATTTCGAAGTTACGAAACTTACGAAACTTACGGAAGTATCGAAACACTCGAAATGTTCAAAATTCTGGTTTTTAACTATCGATTCATGTTTACCGGTTTCGACCGTGAGTTAATTCAAGCCGGCCTTTGCGCTGTGAGTTAAGAAAACTAAGTAATTATGTGAAAACTTGACTTCGGTCCCGTAATGGGTGGGATACGTCCCGGGAAAGACGTTTCCCGTAATCTGAGCACAGTTCTAACTCTAGTTTAAGTGAAAACATCATGCCTGCTATGTATAGCACTGAGTTGCATTTTATTGCTTATGATTGAGTTAGTTATGTTATGAAATGTGAATACATATTGAAGTTTGATGTCTATTAGTTGATGTACATTAATTGGTCGTTGTTTCCTGTACACTGAGTATGCTTAGTTATATTTCACTGAGCCATTAGTCTCACCACGCGTTGTGTGGATATAATCTAGGTGTCCAGGTACCTCCAGGAGATAGTAAATTAATTAGAGCCGGAACCGCTGGATTTAGATATTGCTCTTTTTGGATTGTGTATATAAAGTTGTATCTCTTTGAATTCAGTTTAAGTTGTTTAGTTTGTAGCCTTCGGGCCTGATGTACATATTTATATCGGAGCTTGTATTTGTATATAGTTTTGTTGATGTTAGTTTATAATCTTGGACCTGATGTATATGGATATGTATATTATGGAATCTGATTATGATATTAAGGTTTAAGTTATTCACATTTGTATGAGTTTAGTTGGATACTTATGTAAATGTGAGGTTTGATTTCCATAATTGTATGTTTTAATTTCAATTTTTCAGAATTTGGTTTCCAACGGACTAATCTAGATTTAGAAATTAGGGTGTTACATTTACTGCTCAAATAGCTTTATGGTATGAGAGCTTCACCGTGGCACAAAATTTCACTCCCTAAACCTTTTCTCATCCAGTCTCTAAAAAACTCGATGGGAACAACTTCCTGATATGGAAATTGGAAGCTCTCATCACAATCAAAGGTTTCAAATTGTAGAGGTTCATCACAAAGGATGGAGGAATGCCAAAGAAGCTTTTGAATATTGAAGATGAAGAACTTGAAAAGATAAACCCATAATTTGTTGATGGGGAGCAGCAACATCAACTACTTACTTCATGGCTCAATGTCAAAAAAGGATCACTACTAGAGCCAAGGTCAAGCAGTTGAAAGATCAACTAAAGAACATAAAAAAGACAGGTAAGATCAATGAATATCTGCTCTCAATAAAGGAAATAATTGACATGTTAGTTGCTATTGATTCACCTCCTTGCTATTGATTCACCTCCGAATGATGAAGAATATGATTCTCTAATACACACCATTCTATTAATATCATATTATTTTTTAAAAATGTAAATACTAAATATGAAATATTTTTATATAAATCATTTTTAAAAGAACATAATTTTAAATACCAAAAACATATTTAACATATATATATATATAATTTTTTAATAAATTAAAAAAAACTCATAAAAAGTTTGATACAATCAAACAAGTTTTCTGTTTTTCAATATTTAGAACATGTCGAAAAACAAAAAATTACCAAGCAAATATTTTTATTCTTTTGTTTCCAAGACAATTTTCACACCAAACGGGGTTTTTCATTTTTTTTAAAATCACTTTTTCAAAATTCATCTGCAAAATAATTTTCAATTAAAAAACAAAACAATCATTCTGTTTTAAATTTTCTTTTCAAAATTCATAAACAAAATTTATTTACAAAATGACTTTTTCCTTGGGCGAATCTTCATCATTTGGTACACTTTGCAAATAAGTTATATGGTCTTAAGTATAGTTGATTTTCTTATTTTCATCATTTAAAATGCAACATATATAATAACACGAATCTTCATCCAGAAAGTGTGGAATTGAGATCACAAGGATTTCATTCAGGAATTGAGATCACAAGGATTTCATTATCATTATAATAATAATAATAATAATAATAAAAAAAAAATATGAGAAGTTTAGTGTCCATTTTCTACTTCCAATTATACCCTTAATCTTTTTAAAAAACCCAAATCATAGGGCAGTTAGCCACGCTTACATCAAGAATGTATTTGGTAAAGTTATTTCAACGAGTTAAAAGTTAAAATTAGTACCTAAAATCATTTTCAGCTAGTTTTACCAAACACATTCAATCAAATTAAATAACTTTTCAGCTTTCAGCTAGTTTTAGCTAACAAACTCCGAATCCAGATTTCTTAGAGAAAAAAGTTACTATAGCTGAGAATGCTTTAATCATGAAAAAGGTTGGAGAATTGAAGCATAGTCATTATTATACACATAAATTCAACAAATAATTTTGATTTGACCAATTGCTAAATTCAAGAAAGCAACAGGTGGGAAAATAAAATCCATGAGTCACGCAAGGCCTAGAAAATTTCATTTACAAGTCGAGAATTTCAAAGGCTTAATAATTATGTATATATACCAATATAGTACAAATTAAAGAGATGAGAAAATAAAACCACCAACGACAATTATACAGATAACAAAGTTGGGTGGCAAAAGTTGAAGGAAATATAGCAACTGATGCACAAAATTTAGCAAAAACAAAGGCATGTGAAAAATCATAACCTGTTCACTCGACATTGGATCCATTAACTGGTAGAACACTGTACATAACCAAGGCAGCATATTAATTGCATAGCAGATATGCAAGAATACTCAGCTGTCTTCTGATTGAGAACCATTTCCGTTTGCATTGGGGCTGGAGGATGAGGAAGATGAAGAGTTTAATGAAGAAAACAATCCACTGAAAGGCCATGGAAATGAGAATCTTCTACCCTCGCTTGCATTCCTCTCTTCACTATCTCCTTCTTCAGCATTTTCATGTCCATTATTTTCATCCTCCCTTTGATTTCTGCTATTCCTTGACACATCAGAGTCTTGCTTAGATTCATCCACCGGCAATTGAAACCTGCATACTGGACAAGAACTATGAAGCTCCAGCCAGGGCAGGATGCACTTACAATGAAACCTATGTTTACAAGGCATCTCTTTAGCCTCAGAACCAGCTTCAAAATCTTCCAAACACACAGAACACTGCAAATTCTCATTGATTGTCACAGTAGGCAGAGCATCAATGGCCTCCTTCTTTGCAGGTGGAGTTCCATACCTATTGGGGTCATTCTCAGCCAAATGTTGCAACAACAAATCCAAACCAGGCCCTATAAAATAGTCACCCAGAGATCCAATGGGACCACGGTTATCACTTTGATCCCTGTTTGTACCAAAGGAACCTTGAACAATAATAGTCTGATTAAAAGGATTAATCAAGATAACACGCTCTCTTTCTCTGTCTCTATCTCTATCCCTTTCTCTTTCCCTAAAATGTTCATCATTGTCAGTATTCACTTGTGATTCAGATGCCAATCCAGCTCTTATGCCTTGGAGCAATTGTTGAATGGTAGCTGAGCTTCTCCTTCTCCTCCTAATGATGGACTCAATGTCTTGATCATATTCATTGTCTCCACCATGACGTGCTGCACTGTCAACATCATCACGATTAACATTATCATCACTGTCATCATCATCAAGCTCAATTCGTCTGAGTCTTCGACGATGATGTGGATTACCCATCATGCCTAGCAAGATTGGTGCCCAAAGGGAGAGAGCCCGTTCGGATCCAAAATCAGCTTCTGGTGTATTTTGAAAGGCACTGCTAATGGTAGTGTTACTCATTTCTTCAACAAAACCACTTTGACAAAATGGGCATTTGATCTCCACTTCCATGATGGGATTCACCATTTGAGAGCACATATGACACCAATATCTTGCTGCCATTGCTTCCTCCATAATGTTCTGTTTATGAATGTGTCCTCCAAACTAGATGCTTTATTCCTTGATTCCTGAAAACATCAATTTAATACAACTTTGAATCAAAACCCCAAAACACAGAAAATCGAGGACTCATAGCCATCAAAGTTCACACCATTGTTGAATTCATCCAGAGAAATCCAGAAATGACTGAATTTTGCAATTACTCAGAGGTATAAACATTTAAGTTTCTGAAATGATTTCATTACACTAGCAATCAAGGGCAGTAATTGGTCAAACAAAACCCATGACCAGAAATCAGAAATAGGTATTTCATTCACCGTTAACAACGTAACAAGCAAGCTTCCAAAATCCAGATAGATATGCAATGGCACCAGTCACCATGAAAAAACAAAAAAAGAGCCCAAAGACCCCCAAACATAACCCTAAACAAATCTAAAACCACCACAGATCAAATCATCAGGTAAAAAGATAATAATAATAATAAAGAGAATCATCACCTTAACCTTAACAAAGAAGGATGAAACAACAAAAATAGCAGCAGCTACAATAATTTGTTGGGGTTGGGGTTTATGAACAGCAAAAAGTTTAAATTGAAATTCAGATATAATTAAATAGAAGAAGGATCTGGAAGCGCGTGGATTTGACATGACGGTAACACGTCACCGCACGCAGATACAGATTATATTATAGTTGACAATAAATAGTACAAGGAAAGGAAAGGAAATGATCGCAGCTTCTGCGAAGCAACATGATGATCACATTTGACACGCAATATCAACAATTAAATTGATATTTAAAAATTACAAAAGAAATGAAGCGGTACAATAAACAAATATTATTAGCACGTGAAATTGTCAAAATTCTGAGATTGGGAGTGAAAACATACCAAAATCAACGAAGAAACCTTCTGGATTTCATAACTTATGAAGGATTGTGGGTTTTTGTGCGTTGCAGCGATAGACGCAAGATAGAATTTGGCAAAGTGCGAGAAAATCCTCCTCTCGTACCGTCCAATACCAACCGCGTCTTACCTCATTTTGCTGTTTCTTCTTCTTATATTTTACTTAAAATAAAATTAAGTGTATATTAATTAAACGGTAAATAAAACAATTTTTCCATTTCATCGTTCTTAAAATTAAATACTCAGATTCTCCGTTCAAATATATCCAAGATATTAAAATCTCGAACGCGGTTTATTAATTATGCTGTCATAAGCTCCTTTGGTTAAATTAATTAATCCGTTATGTGGGGTCATCCACACCAAATAGTCAAGATTTCTCTATATTTTTACAGAATCTATAATCGGTAATAAAAAATATACAAGTTCTATAAAAACATTTCAATCGCAATTTTTATATTAATACCCTTTTCGGTATCTCGAATGGAAATGCTTTATCTTTTTCTTAATCTCATTCCTTGTTCTCTTAATTAAACATTAACAACGTATTAAAAATTTGGCAGCTAAAACAAAAATTATCACTAATTATAAAACATAAGTTTGTATTAAATTGTTATAATTTAATATCTAATCTAATCTAATATTATATACGAGAAAGATCTTATTTTACTTTGCTATTTGTATTTTGACTAGTATACAATCTCTCCGGTCAAATTTATAAGACAATGTTTAGAATTTTTTTTGTTCTATTTATAAGATAAAACACATAAATTTAGAAATATTTAATATTTTTTTCTCATATTTACCCTTACCGTGACAATGAAATTTAATTTTAAATAGGGGTAAACCTGAAATGTTGTTGAGTAATTTTCTGAAAAACAATGCATCAATTATTTTTCTTAATATGTGTGATTTAGTCTTACTTGTCATATAAATAGTACTAGAAGGAGTAACTTATGCGATGTACGAACCTTATATTATATTTTATAATATTCTTTATCTATCTTTAATAATTCATGTTAATATTAATATGATATGTAATATTATTTATTATAAATTTAATAATATATAGATATAAAATTAAATGTTTAGCAATAAGTTATCACCTAACAATAAATAAATAGAGATATATAATTAATAAATAATTTGTTATTAATTTATCATCTCTTCCTTGATACGTATATAAATAATTTTTAACTGTGAATAAAATTGAAAATGTTTAGTATTAGACTCAAATCTTTCAATTCAAATTAACACTAGTATGACCTTTATTATAAAATAATAAAATTATTATTAGGAAGAAGTATTGAAAAAATGTATCAGGAAATCTTATGGAAAGAAGAAAAATAAAATAAAAAAGTAAATAAAAATTTGTCACGCACGTGATTTATAAATATTAACACAAATATTATTATTAAAATAAAATTACCACAAATAGATCTAACCACTTTAGCATAATTTTAAAAACTGGTTTGGAGCGACCGATTCGATCGGTCTGACTGGAAACCGACTTGGTGATCGATCCATTCAACCCCAAAAAATCGATAGATCTCAAAATCGGTCTATCAATAAAAAAATCGGTGAAAACCGATAACAAGTGTATCTGAAAATATGTTAAATCGGCCTTTTTCTAAAAAAACAATTTTTTTGAATTTTTATTTTTTATTTACTTTAAAATACTTTTAAGATAAATAAAGACATATGTTTGAGAATTACACATAGATATTTATTATTTTATCAATTATTATTAAATATTTTTGTTTTAAAAATCTTATAATAAGATTTTTTTAAACGAATTTACAACTTGACATATCTTAATTTCTTATAATTTTATATTATTTTATTAATTAAAATATTATATAATATTTAAAATATATATTTAGTTAATATCAGTTCGAACACAGTTTAACCATGATTGTGTCATTGGACCTTGAACTAGTGCATTTACCGGTTCAATTATCAGTCTGATTTTTAAAACATTAAACTTTAGTGAACAAAAAATGTGGTTTTTATTTTTTATATATAATTTTAATATTAAAGTAATTGTTATCATGAAATAATAAAAATATAAGAAAAATAAATTAAATTTAAATACACTTTTATCTTTAATAATATTATGTTTTTACCTCTGGTATTTTCAATTTTTTAACTTTTAATCTTTAATATATATATATATATATATATTCATGTCTTTTTTGTATTTAAAGACATCCTAAAATAAAAACTAAAGATACGTTTTTTGTCTTAAAAGTAAGGACTAAATATAAAAAAAATCTATAGAAAAATCATTAAAAAAATCATATTTGTGAAGATTAAAAATATATTTAACCTAATTAAATATTATTTTTTATATCTTCCACTTATATTCTATTATATTTATATTTATTATTTATTTATTTGTATTTTTATCTCTTGCACTAATGATCTATCAAATTTTTAATAGTTGCTTTTTACAAAATAATATTTAGTGTTGAAGAAATTATAAATAATTATTTCATTAAAAGTATTTTTATAAAACACATGTAAAAGAAAGACAATAAAAACAATATGTAAAACATATATGGCATAAATTATCATTATAATAATAAAATTCAATTTTAAAATTCAATTTCTATATTTTATAGAAAGTAGAAACAACTATGCAATATAGGAGATACTTTTAAGTTTAATTATAAAATTAAATAAAAAAATAAAAATAGAAACTGATATGAAAAATAATATAAGACACAAACAAATATTACAATAATTTTAAATTAATAATCTTTTAATTGTAATTTTTTTATTTTTTAAATTTATTTTTATTGAAATTAAAATAATTTTGTCAATTTTTTTAATTTTAAAGGTAAGTTTTAATTGAATTTTTATATAATTTTAAAATTCAAAGAAAAAAATAGAAATGAATGTTAAATAAATACATGGGAACAAAATACTGTTAAAATAAAATTTTTATTAGGTAAATAAATTTATTAAATATTTTAGAATATATATTTTGTATTTTTAAATTTATTTTTTTAATTTCAGAAAAATATTTTTTTAATATATAACATACTTGCTAGTTTAATTTTAAAATATATAAAGTTTTTTTACACCTATTTTATTTTACCATTTTTTTTTTCACATCAATTATCACTTCTTTCACCTCCTCTCTTCATGTTTGTTCTCTCTATCTATCATTTTCCTATACTTTCCACACCAAAAAATGGATTGTCAAATCTTAAAAAGAGTAGTGATTTTTTTACACTTCTTTATTTTACATTTTCTATCACATCTTATTTTTCTTTTTATGCATATGTTCCTTTCTCATCACATCTTTTGCATTCTCTCTCTTCATCTTCTATTTTATTTTTTCTATCTCTCTTCTCCTCCCACTTCTCATATAAATTGTCACATTTTCCACTTTATCTCTCTTCATTTTTTTTCTTTTTATATCTCTCTTTCCTACTCTAATTTCACCCAAAAAAATGAGATATTAAAGTTTTTCTTAGCCGTAAAAAAAATTTATACTTTCTTTTATACATCATTTTTCCTCTCTCACATTTTTTTATCACATCAATTATCACATCTTTTACCTTATTTACTTTCATTTTCTTTTTTTCTCTTCCATACACTCACCACACCCCAAAAATAAAATGTTAAAGTTTTAATACTTTTTTTAAAAAAATAGCCCACAATACCGGTCCCACAATGTTCAAGAACAACCCACAATCTTCGACAAAAATGGAATTGCTTTTAGCACCCCTTTTGCTATTCGCAACTCACCCTACCCAAACTACTCTCTCCACCACAATGGATGCAAATAGTAGAAAAAGGAGTGTTAAAAAGCAACTCCCCCATAAAAATTGACAAAGCGAAGCCCAATTGTTATAGTAAAAGGCCCATATAAGAGAATAAGAGAATATTGACAAGTATAGAAAAAAAATAGAATGCCAATGATTAGTACCCAAAAATCTCGTTGCATGTAATATTATAAAAAACTAAATACGTTTTTGGCCCTTCAAAATATACTGAAATTTGGTTTTGGTCCTCTATTTTTTAGAACCACATGATTTTAGTTTTTGTCTTTGTCGTCAGTTATATTCCTTCGAATTTTTTTACAGATTTAAAAATTCAAAGGAAATTTTGTTCGAATTTTAAAATTTAAAATTTGAGAGAAATCTAATACAGTTTTTTTAAAACAAAATGAAAAATTTTTATAGCAGCATTTTAATGTAAAGTTTTTGTTTTTTTTTTGGAAATTTACTACATATGACTTTTCTAGAGAAAAAATCACAAGAAATTTCCTCTGAAATTTTACCTAGAAAAGTTGTAGTGGAGCTGCGAAAATGACTTAATAGAGTAAAGTTACATAAGAGGACTAAAAGCGTGTGAATTTTAAAAATGGAGGACCAAAACCATTGAAAAAAATAAATGAGGGACCAAAATCAAATTTCACTATATTTACATATTGATAATATTGACATTTAATAATATCATATTATTTTGACATTTGATATTTGATATTATTTAAATATCATATTATAAATATCTCAAAATTTTGACAATATTGACATATTGATAATATTGACATTTGATAATATCATATTATAAACCCTATTATAAATTTTGACATTTGATAATATCATATTATTTAAATATTCAAAATTTACATAAAACTTTGAAATATTCTCTTTTAATTATAAGATAACTCAACTAATTTTTATATTTGTTTTCTCTCAAGTTTTATTTGTATGTAATGTTTTTTGTTTGATGTATTTTTATTACATACATTTATGAAATAATTGAAGAAGTTTTAGTTTTACAAATTCTTGATTAATATTAAGGGTAAAATATGTTTTTGGTCCCTGTAAAATTAACGAGATTTGTTTTTCGTCCCTCCAAAATTATTTTTTTTATTTCGTCCCTCCAAAAATTTTTTGTTTGGAAAACGTCCCTTGTAACATCCCGAAAATTGAGACTTAGGAGTTATAAGAGAAACCTTAGGTGGTGAGCCCATCCATGAGAGGAAAGTTAAAAGTAGGATGAGAATTCGGAGGTTAAGAGCGTGTCAGACAAGAAATTAAGGGAATTCATTAGGAACCATGAGTTTTAAAAGAGTTTAGAAGAGAGACCAAGAGTTAAGCCAATCAAACTATAGATCGAACTTAGAAGGAACCGCACCCTGTATCAAATAGAAGTATAACGGTTCAAGAAGGAGGAAATGAGGTTAGGTAAAGAAGGACTAAGTTGGAAGGAAGTGTCACGAGAAGGGGTTAGGGAGGAGAGCAACATCCTAGATCTTAGCCATTAAGTGTGAAAGAATAAGCCTTAAGGTCAAGGGAATTGATTTATCAAGAATTAGAGTGGAAAAGGATTTGGTTGAGGAGGACTAAGCTAGGAGGAGGATTTATGGAGAGGAATTAGGTTTGAAAAGGAGAGAATTGAGTTGGAATCTAAGAGGGGCAAAAACCAAGGTTGTTGCTTAATTTCGGGTTTTAAGCCTAATTACCTTGGTGCACTAATTTGCAAGTATCTAGAGTTTTAGGTGTCCAATTGAGGTGATTCCACTTGGATTAGAAATCTAAGATGGGCTTTAATTTGATATGCTATACGATAGTATTCCGAGCTCGTTTGCACCTTAAACAGACACATTCTTGCTCAGGCGAGAAAGCTGTCTAGAAACAGAGGAATTCCAATATGTTTTCTAGCTCGAGCTGCGCAGAGCGCATCCTGAGCGCAGAAAACAGTGAGGAATTGAGGAAATTCCGCTCGAGCATAGCTACGTGTCTGTTACCTATAAAGCTGAGTTCTCTTTCTCATTCTCCACCGGGTTTCATCCATCATAGAGTGAGAGAGAGAGAGAGAATAAATTAGAGAGAGAAAGGGAAGATTAAGCCATTCGTTGGTGAGGAAGAAGAAGGCTTATCTCCCTCAAGGTCTCCTACCTTCAATTCTCCCCCTTCCAACTCCTCTTTAGGTACTCCTTGAGATGAGTGTGGTTCTCCCTCACTAAATGTTTGAGTATGAGTTTTCCTATGCATGATCCCCCTCCTCTATTCCCTTTCTCTATTAGTTATTATGTTTGGAATTAGTATGTGTATGTTGAATTGGTTGCATGTTTGGATTGATGGTTGTTTTGCCTTGGATGCTCAAACCCTAGATTAGGATATTTGGGGATTTTGGGAAATGTTTAAATGTATGATCGTGGGGATTTGTAAATGCTTATATTTGAAATTACTTTTATTTCATAATCGAGGAACATGTGTGGGTTGAGATGGTTAGGGTTTGAGGTAATGAACAAATGTTGTAAGCCCTAACTATTTCCTCCCCCTTATGTTAAAGGCTAAGGTACTTTGTTTAACTGTGAATACTACCATCTCATGAATTGAACATATAAACAAATGTATGAATGTATAGTGAAAACAAAGAGGGGACTTCGGTCCAAAGAGGGGGTCTTGTGCCCAAAATAAATAAGAATGAAAAATGTAATTGTTTTCTAATTAAAATAGGAGGTTAAAAGACCACGAGGAAGACGTTCCTTGGACGGTATTGAGCTCAATTTCCAGGTCAGAGGTTTTAAGTGAAAAGAACCCCTGGTCTTGGGTAATATTGTAAGGTCCAAGAATCTCTTAAAAAGTGTTCTAATAATGACAACCAATCAAGGTTTACTTGGAATAATTTTGAACTTTAAGGACTAATGATTTTGTTGAGTAAGTATTCAGAAGCTACAGGAAAGCATCTGCAGAAGATACATTTGAGTAGCAGAAGAAAGGAATGAATATCACTCATTCAAAGAAGATAAGTCTCAGATTTGACAAGAATGACAAATCTGTGAAAAAGGGACACAATGCATATTGAAAAATCATGAGAAGGATACTTTACAGTCCAATGACTCCTCCAGAAGATAAGAATAGTCCCCTACAAGAAGAAATCATAATGAAATCCCTTTAGAAGGAAGATTCATCTTTGTAAAAGAAAAAAAAAGCACATCTCAAGTTCCCAAGCATCTGGATAAATTTAATTATCCTCTCTAAGGTCAAGAATTGACTGTTAGAAGATAGAAGAAGAAGAAGAACCTGAAAACATCAGTTCTGCAGAAGATACAGAACACATAAGACAAAGTGATTTTTTTCACTTTGTGAAGTCACAGCTGTAGAATGGACCTGAAAATAGTCTCCATCAAGCAAATGATAAATGTCAAAAGGATCTGCAAGAAGAATGCAATTCCAGATATCCTGCAGAAGGAAAGAATTGTTGCAGAAGGTGCAAATATGACAAAATCCAAATTAATATTCTTCTTGTTATCTTCTCATAATTCCAGTGGGCCAGCTGACCCTAAAATAAGTGAAAACACTATACTGGAAAAGTTTATCATAACTACAGAAGAAAAGCTTTGAGAAATAGCCCAAAAACAGTTTGCAGAAGATACTCTGCAGAAGGTAGAAGCTGGTCAAACTTGACAGCTGTAAAGCTGCACATGCTGCAGCTGAGATAGGGACATGTCTTTGAAGCCAGCTGTCACACCTTAAATTTCATAAGCAAGAATTTGATCCGTTGGAAACCAAATTCTTGACTTCGAATTTATAATGTTTCATTTCAATATCGACCCGTTCTAAATCATCCACAATTCCAACAAATCGAGATAATTTAAAGTAAACAATATATATATATATTGAAGTCTTTTAAACTAAACATCATTCTACCCATTCACTCACATAACAGTCCATTTTACAACTAAGTTAGAATGACTTCTACAAGTCCTTACATACCAAAAGGGTTCAAATTACAAATAAAGTTTCTCTTACATTAACAATACCCCAAAGGATCTATTACATGCCCAATTTCATAATTCTACTAACTACTAGGCTACATTACTTGAATTATAAGAAAAAGATACATAAGTCACATTCAATTACAATACTCCAAAATAAAGGACATAATCATCTTCCACAAACACCATAACCATCTCATGGTTGTGCATTCTGAGGAGGAGGAGGCACCTGGACATCTAATAATCCACATAACGCGTGGTGAGATAAAAATCTCAGTGAATAAATCTCTATGCATGTATGCAGGACAGTTATTCATGACAAATAAGACATTCCATTCATAATTCATAACTTAACAAATGCATAAGGATGCTCTTGTATGCTTTGCCACTAGGCCATGTACACATCACATTACAGAGTTAGACTCGAGCTCGAACTACGGGGGATATCTCCCCCGGGGACGAATCCCACCCTCACATAGGCCGAAGCCCCTTATTGACCGAAGTCCTTTAATCTTTAAACTTTGATCGAACAACCAATTTAGACATTTCGGAATTGATAAATATTGTGATCTCGTTAGTTTCGACAATTTCGACGTTTCGAATCTTTCGAAACCAAGGAGATTCGGTGCCTAATGACAACCATCACACATACTCATCAATCCCAATATGTAAATCGACTTCCGATTCTTAGTTTACCTTTCCGGAACGAGTTTAATCGAAAAGAACGGAGCGTTTCGACATTTTGAGAGTTTCAAAACTTTCGAGAATTTCGAAAGTTTCGAAACTAACGATCATCAAGAATCGATCCGTTTTTAACCGATTAAAATCACTCCCATTGATCAATCAATCATACACAATCACAAACAAACAATAACATCAAGTAATTTCAGAGAATTGGGAGAGAAAGAAGGGGGTTCATGGGTTGGAGACCAATTCCTAATTCTAGCAATTAAGTGAGAATTACTCACCACAAAGAAGAAATCCAAGTAGTTTAGATGGAAGAAATGTGATTCCTAGCTTCGTCCCGACGTTTCTACTTCGATCCGGAATTTCCTCTCTCTAGACCCACTCTTTCTCTCTCTAAAATTAGGTTTTCTCTCAAAATTCTGATGAATTTCGCGTCCTGGGTATATATATTTTCGCTCAGTAATCGATTACCAGGGTTTGGTAATCGATTACTGAAGGCAAAAATAGCCTAAGAACCCCTTATGGGAACCTGGTAATCGATTACCACCTTTGGTAATCGATTACTAAGAACCCAGGTTGCTGGTAATCGATTACAAGGGTTATGTAATCGATTACCATGGGCCAGACCTTCTGGTAATCGATTACTTAGCTCCTGTAATCGATTACCATGATCCAAACTCTCTGGTAATCGATTACCAGCTCTTGGTAATCGATTACCAGTGACCAAACTCGAAGGTTAAGTCCTAGTAAACCACTGTACTCAAACTTTACCTATTCCTACTTCCTTTCTCTTAGTCCCTAATGTTTCAACTACACAATTAACCTATCAAAAGGTTGGGATGTTACATTCTACCCCCCTTAAAGAAATTTTGCCCCCAAAATTTCATAAATACAAAGTATTAAATCTTACCACAATTCAAAGAGATTAGGGAAGTTATGCTTGACAACATCTTCTTTCTCCCAAGTAGCTTCATCTAAAGATAAACCTTCCCAAACTACCTTAACCAAAGGAATGTTTCTATTCCTCAGAGTCTTGGCACTTCTGTCCATAATCTGAATTGGTTTGGCAGGTAAGGTGAGGTTGTCCTTCAATTGTATTGGTTCAGAAGACAAGACATGAGAAGGATCAAATACATATTTTCTTAGTTTAGACACATGAAACACATTATGTATTTTGGAGATATGGGGTGGTAGAGCCAATTTGTATGCAAGAGGACCAATTCTTTGCAAGATTTGAAAGGGACCAATGTATCTAGGACTCAACTTTTTAGATTTCACAGATTTCCCTAAGCCAATGACTGGAGTTATTTTCAAAAACACATGTTCCCCTTCCTCAAACTCTAGCTCTTTTCTTCTTTTATCAGCATAACTTTTCTGACGGCTCTGGGCGGTTACAAGTTTTTCCCTAATCATCCTAATCTTATCAGAAGTTTCCTGAACCAAATCTGGACCTAAAAGAGCTTTCTCACCCACCTCATGCCAACAAACAGGGGACCTGCACTTCCTACCATACAAGGCTTCATATGGAGCCATGCCTATACTACTGTGATAACTGTTATTGTAGGAAAACTCTACAAGTGGTAGGTACTTATCCCAACTGCCTGACTCTTCTAGTGAACAAGCCCTTAACATGTCTTCTAAGGTTTGGATGGTTCTCTCAGACTGACCATCAGTCTAAGGATGGTAAGCGGTGTTAAACCTAAGTTTAGTCCCGAATGACTGGTGTAGTGCATTCCAGAACCTTGAAGTGAACCTGGGACCCCTATCAGAGATTATGCTAGAAGGAATACCATGTAACCTGACAATCTCTCTAACATACAACTCAGCTAACTTATTCAAGGAGAAAGTGTTCTTAACTGGAAGGAAATGGGCTGACTTAGTTAAACGGTCCACTATGACCCAAATTGTATCAAACCCTGCCTGGACTCGAGGCAAACCCAACACAAAGTCCATAGCTATGCTTTCCCATTTCCACTCAGGAATTTCCAAGGGTAATAGAACTCCAGATGGTTTCTGGTGTTCCACCTTCACTTGTTGACAAGTGAGGCACTTAGACACAAATTCAACTATTTCTCTCTTCATACCTACCCACCAGAACCTTTTCCTCAAATCCTGATACATCTTGGTAGAACCAGGATGTATAGACATCTTACCCTTATGAACTTCCTCTAATACCTGCCGTTTAACTCTACTCCCCTTAGGGATACAAATTCTTCCCTGAAAAAGAATTAATCCCTCACCTGACCTGGAAAACCCTACTTGCCCCATCTTACCCTGAAGTTCAGAATCCAAATCCTGAGCCTCCTTAATCAGAGTTTGAAACTCACTGGAAATTTCTAATCTGTACATCCGAATGCTACCTACCCCAAACTCCACACTTAAGTCCAAATCTCTAAACTTCTCTAGGAGACTCATCTCTTGTATCATCAATGATGACACATGCAGGGATTTCCTGCTAAGAGCATCAGCCACTACATTGGCCTTACCTGGGTGGTATTTTAACTCAAAGTCAAAATCTTTCAAAAACTCCATCCATCTTCTTTGCCTCATGTTGAGTTCCTTTTGATCAAAGAGGTATTTCAAACTCTTATGATCACTAAAGACCTCAAACCTTACACCAAACAGGTAATGCCTCCAAATTTTTAGGGCAAAAACCACAACAGCTAATTCTAAATCATGGGTAGGATAATTTTCCTCATGAGGCCTCAACTGCCTAGATGCATAAGCTACTACTCTCCTATCCTGCATTAAAACACCTCCTAGTCCCTTCCTAGAGGCATCACAAAATACCTCAAAGGTTCTACACACATCAGGTAATGCTAACACCGGGGCACTGGTCAATCTATGTTTTAGTTCCAGGAAACTATGCTCACAATCACTATCCCACACAAAGGCTTGGTCCTTCCTAGTTAACTTGGTGAGAGGTAAAGCTAAGCGAGAGAAGCCCTTAATGAATCTCCTATAATAACCGGCTAACCCTAGAAAACTCCTAATCTCCGTAACAGTCCTAGGTCTTTCCCACTCAAGAACTGACTCTACCTTACTAGGGTCAACTGACACTCCCTCTCCAGAAATGACATGGCCTAGGAAATGGACTTTGTTTAGCCAAAACTCACATTTGTTTGGATTGGCAAACAATTTCCTTTCCCTTAAAACTTCTAACACCAACCTCAAGTGTTTTTCATGATCTTCCAAACTAGACGAGTAGATTAAGATATCATCGATGAACACAACCACAAATTTATCTAGGAAAGGTCGGAAGATTCGATTCATGTAATCCATAAACACTGCTGGAGCATTAGTAACACTGAATGGCATTACTAAATACTCGTAGTGTCCATATCTAGTTCGAAAAGCGGTTTTATGAATATCTTCCTTCCTTATCCTAATCTGATGATATCCTGATCTCAAATCTATTTTGGAAAATACAGAAGCACCTCTAAGTTGATCCAAAAGATCATCTATTCTAGGCAATGGGTATTTGTTTTTAATTGTAATGTTGTTCAACTGCCTAAAATCTACACATAACCTCATACTCCCATCCTTTTTCTTTACCAACAACACTGGAGCCCCCCAAGCGGAGACACTAGGCCTAATGAACCCTTTTCCTAACAATTCTTCTAATTGTTTCTTAAGTTCACTAAGCTCTAAGGGGGACATTCTATAGGGTGCCTTAGAAATGGGTCCTGAACCTGGCAACAAATCTATGGTGAACTCTACCTCTCTCTCAGGTGGTAAGGTTAGGATCTCATTAGGAAAAACGTCCTGAAACTCCCGAACCGTAGCTACATTATTCAAATCAGATTTTGCTTCTAAAGTTGAGGAAAGTAACAAAAGAAAACACTCACTCCCGTCATTGATACTTTGGGAAAATTGGGAAACACTAGACAACAGAATAGACAACTTTTCTTTATGAAAAACAGGACAATCAGGAAACACAACCTTTTTATTAAAACAATCTAACAACACCTGATTGGAAGATAACCAGTTCATTCCCAGAATAATATCAATACCAGTCAAAGGCAAACATATCAAGTCAACATTAAAAACTCTTTCCTGGATGATTAATGAACAATTCATACATACAAGAGAAGTGGATATGGATTCTTTAGCAGGAGTAACAACATTGAGGATATAAGGTAAAGAAGTAGTGAACAATTTCAGTCTATTTACACAATCAAGGGACACAAAGGAATGTGATGCTCCCGAATCATACAATACAATTAAAGTCTCCTCCCCTAGGGTGCAATTACCTCTTAACAGATTATCAGAAGAATTCGCCGCCTGACCACTGAGGGTAAAAACCCTTCCAGTTGATTGAGGCTTTTGAAGTTCCTTGAGTCTTGGGCAATCCTTCTTGAAGTGACCGGTTTGTTTGCAAAGTAAACAAACATTCTTCCCTATTAAGCAGGCTCCCGAGTGTTCCTTCCCACACTTAATGCATACCCGAATATCCCTAGGTTGAGATGGTTGAACCGTCACGGGTTGTCTACCTTGCCATTTCGATTTGAAATTCTTGTTCAGATTGCTAGATTCCGCCTTCCTTTTCCCCTTGATATCTTGTGGTATAGAAGGTGCCATCACTCCTTTGTAATTCTTCTCTATAATGTAACACTTGCTTACTAGTGTGGAAAAATTTCTAATCTCCAACGCCGCCACTCGATCAATGATCTCTGGCCTTAATCCCCCCTCAAACTGAGTACATCTCCATTCTTCATCATTTACTGCCTGAAGGTAACGGGAAAACTTCGATAATTCTTCAAACCTTGACACATATTGTCCCACTGACATCTCCCCTTGTGTAAGCTGTATAAACTCTGCTTCTTTTTGTCTTTTTATAGTTGCCGGGAAATACTTCTCCAAGAACAGGCTTTGAAAGGCCTCCCAAGTTAAAGGAGTCTCCGCCTCCGCCGTTTGTAGCCTAGCCGTCCTCCACCAATCCTCAGCTTCTCCTCTCATCATATACACTGCCAAATTCACCTTGACTTCATCAGCACACTTCATGACTTCAAAAATTCTGTTCAAGTCTTTAAGCCACCTAGCCGCCACATCAGGATCATACACCCCATTGAATTGTGGAGGGTTATGCTTCTTGAATTCAGACAATCCGACAGAGAATACATCCAAAGTGGGTGGCGGTTGCTCCGATCGTTGCCTAACTAACTCTTGCAAGATTGCTGTGTTGGTAGCTGCTTGATTCCCCATCATTTGGGTGAGTGCCTGAAGAGCTGCCACCATCGGGTCTGGGACCGGTTCAGGTGAAGGTGAAGAAGGTGGAGAAGAACGATCTACCCTTGACCTACCCTTCCTGTTGCCTGCCATAATTCTTTACATATCATAAAGCAAATATCGAGGTGATCAGTCTCTCAATTCACAAAATAATACATATAAAATTATTAACAAACCACAGAAAATCCTAATCTCACAGTCCAATTGGATTGAACTGCTCTGATACCAAAATGTCACACCTTAAATTTCATAAGCAAGAATTTGATCCGTTGGAAACCAAATTCTTGACTTCGAATTTATAATGTTTCATTTCAATATCGACCCGTTCTATAAATCATCCACAATTCCAACAAATCGAGATAATTTAAAGTAAACAATATATATATATATTGAAGTCTTTTAAACTAAACATCATTCTACCCATTCACTCACATAACAGTCCATTTTACAACTAAGTTAGAATGACTTCTACAAGTCCTTACATACCAAAAGGGTTCAAATTACAAATAAAGTTTCTCTTACATTAACAATACCCCAAAGGATCTATTACATGCCCAATTTCATAGTTCTACTAACTACTAGGCTACATTACTTGAATTATAAGAAAAAGATACATAAGTCACATTCAATTACAATACTCCAAAATAAAGGACATAGTCATCTTCCACAAACACCATAACCATCTCATGGTTGTGCATTCCGAGGAGGAGGAAGCACCTGGACATCTAATAATCCACATAACGCGTGGTGAGATAAAAATCTCAGTGAATAAATCTCTATGCATGTATGCAGGACAGTTATTCATGACAAATAAGACATTCCATTCATAATTCATAACTTAACAAATGCATAAGGATGCTCTTGTATGCTTTGCCACTAGGCCATGTACACATCACATTACAGAGTTAGACTCGAGCTCGAACTACGGGGGATATCTCCCCCGGGGACGAATCCCACCCTCACATAGGCCGAAGCCCCTTATTGACCGAAGTCCTTTAATCTTTAAACTTTGATCGAACAACCAATTTAGACATTTCGGAATTGATAAATATCGTGATCTCGTTAGTTTCGACAATTTCGACGTTTCGAATCTTTCGAAACCAAGGAGATTCGGTGCCTAATGACAACCATTACACATACTCATCAATCCCAATATGTAAATCGACTTCCGATTCTTAGTTTACCTTTCCGGAACGAGTTTAATCGAAAAGAACGGAGCGTTTCGACATTTTGAGAGTTTCGAAACTTTCGAGAATTTCGAAAGTTTCGAAACTAACGATCATCAAGAATCGATCCGTTTTTAACGGATTAAAATCACTCCCATTGATCAATCAATCATACACAATCACAAAAAAATAATAACATCAAGTAATTTCAGAGAATTGGGAGAGAAAGAATGGGGTTCATGGGTTGGAGACCAATTCCTAATTCTAGCAATTAAGTGAGAATTACTCACCACAAAGAAGAAATCCAAGTAGTTTTGATGGAAGAAATGTGATTCCTAGCTTCGTCCCGACGTTTCTACTTCGTTCCGGCACTTCCTCTCTCTAGACCTACTTTTCTCTCTCTAAAATTAGGTTTTCTCTCAAAATTCTGATGAATTTCGCGTCCTGGGTATATATATTTTTGCTCAGTAATCGATTACCAAACCCTGGTAATCGATTACTGAAGGCAAAAATAGCCTAAGAACCCCTTCTGGGAACCTGGTAATCGATTACCACCTTTGGTAATCGATTACTAAGAACCCAGGTTGCTGGTAATCGATTACAAGGGTTATGTAATCGATTACCAGGGGCCAGACCTTCTGGTAATCGATTACTTAGCTCCTGTAATCGATTACCTTGATCCAAACTCTCTGGTAATCGATTACCAGTGACCAAACTCGAAGGTTAAGTCCTAGTAAACCACTATACTCAAACTTTACCTATTCCTACTTCCTTTCTCTTAGTCCCTAATGTTCCAACTACACAATTAACCTATCAAAAGGTTGGGATGTTACACCAGCTGTGTATCCAACGGCTATTTCACTCCAGCCTTCTATAAAAGGAGAGTTCCTCCACACTTGGAAGGCACCTCACTCCAGAAGATACATAGAATTCTACAACTTTACTTCTCCTATCTTCTGGAAACTTTCTCTCTCCTTCATATTAGTGATTTCTAGTCTAAAAAGCTTTGGAGAGAGTCTTGGCTCATCATTTTACTTCTTCTGTGCAAGGATTGTATTGTTTTGAGCCTTGCATGTTCTTATTCTTTCCTATTTTCATTGTAAAAGTCTCAAGAGAGGTGTGTGATGAGTTTCTGGAAAGCGAACCAAAAATCCAGTAGTATAATAGTAAGAAGAGTTATCGTATCCACAGGAAACGGTCAATTCACATAAACTTGTGATCTAATTATCAAGGGAAACAATGGTTTGAGAATATTGTTGCGGAATTGTAAATAGCAAATTAATAATCAATGGAATTAGGAAGGAAGAGTTAGAGATACTTTACTTGGATTAGGATTGGACTTCATATCATCACACCCTTTGTGCATGTAAAAACTATCTATTATTTTAAGTTTACTCTATAATATTGTAGACAAACTATATTGCTAAGACCCCGAGTTACCAGCGGCCTTACACACTCAAAGGTAATCCATGCGGGCTCTCCCAAGCGACAGACTTACCCTCGACTTATTTTGCTCTCTTTTATTTCGTTTGTAAAAGAACTAATTGATAAACGCGGCCAACTCCTCTGGATGCACCTTCGCTAGAGTACTGTCACTACCCATCACTCATTAGAATAAACCCACGTTATCGCTTCCGGGATTGACAATCAACTAATTCTTTGCTATCGGTAATTTAATAACCATGCCTATCCTTTAGACGCCCTTCATTAGAGTACTCAAACTACCCATCAATCACTAGCAACGCTCATGTTTTGGTCACTGGCTACCGAGTCCTCTTATTCACTCAGAGAATGAGTTTCTTCAGAATCCGCTCCCCCACTCTCAATCCTAGTCGAAACTAGCCTATAACTCTGGCGCAAGCGCGAAAGTTAGGAATTAAGTACAGAATAAGATTACCAATATTATAGACAGAGAGCTCATGAAATAATAATATAGAGTTTACATACACTTGGGGATAGAATCAATTACATCCAATCCTAGTGGAGAGTTAACTACACAAGGTTGCCATACAAACCACCGAAGATGCTGTCACCATCTTCGATCCTTGTGAAACGCTCCTCCTCTCCTCCTCTAAACTTAGCTCTGGTGCATTCTCACTGAAATATGACTGTATTACAATAATCGCTCACACTAGATTTGGCACAAGAGGTTCCTATTTATAGACTAAGGAAAGAGAAAGAAATTTGGGGAGAAATCTATCTAAAAACGGCAACAGGGAGCAAATCAGCGTGACCTGCGCTCCAAGCTGCGCTACAGCGCAAGCTGGAGCGCAAGATCCAGAGAGTCTGCGCTTCACCCTGCGCTGAAGCGTAGGTAGCGTCCTGCGGCTCCAACTTTCTCTTTTTAGTCTTGATCTCTCCCCGAGACTGGTTTTGGCGGATTTGTCTTTCCTTGTTTCCCTTTTCTTGATAAAATCCTTGCATTTATTGAGGAATCTTTGATTTATTTGGGAAGCTTGTCTGCAGAATCCTTGATTGATTGGCAGTGATCTCCTCATTAATTGCCTTAAATCTTCTTCAAATCTTTATTAAATGTCTTCAATCAATCTCAAATCTTGCAGATATCTCCCTCATTTAATGCTATCTCTCCTTCAAATCAAATCTTTGCAATATTCTGCAAAAATCAGCAATAATTCTATCAAAATAGTATCAAATTCAAATCTCAGATTAATAAATACAATTTCTCTAGTATTTAATAAAAGAGATTAAACTGGGGCAAAATTACCATTTTATCCTTGATAAGTGAACTAAAAAGTACCCTAATTTATCAACTAATTTTCACTTATCCAAATACCCCCCAATATAACTTCTTGCTTGTCCTCAAGCAAGAGACCTCTTTGCAATAAAAAATCAATTCTATTCCAAGTGTATTTCTAACAATTAAAACAAATTCAAGGAACTATTCTTCAACTTCTTCCTAAGTAGTAGTCACTTTCCAAACATAAGAAAAACTCAGGATCAAGGGATGTTACCAATTATCAATTAGAATAGAAATACAAACATCAATCAAACTTCTCAAAAATAGCAATTAAAGCAGTAAGTGATAAACCAAGGAAATCTCTCATTCTCATGGGTAAGTGTTTCCCTCAATCTTTTTCACCACTGTTGAACAACTAGAATTGATAGTCGTTTCCAAAATCTGAACCTGCAAGCAGTTAATATGGATCAAAAGGTCTTTCTTAGGTTGTAATGAGGCTGGGCTATCAAGAAATCATGGTTTTTCTGGATATTCAAGGAATACTTTGAATTGTGATTGTGCTTGGGACTTCTCTCAATTCACCTGGTCATTCTTGAATGGTCACCCTTTTTCAGCTTGGCCTCATTGTTTGAAGAAATTCTCCCCCCAACTTATTCAATTCCACACTTTTGTGTAGATTTTTTTTAGACAGGGAGAATAACATAGAAACTTTATTTGTGGGGGAGGATCCTTCTTTTGTAATTTCTTGTGCCTTCTCTTGAGTCTCTGTGACCAACCTTTTGTCCCATGTTGTTGTGGTGCACCTTTCTCTCTATCCCAAGTGTTAAGGGACATGATACATTCAATGAATATGGTTAGGGTGCATCAAAGGAAATATTCAAGCTCAAATGGGCAATCAATAAATGGAAACATTTAATAAGGGTTGGCTATTTGGCACTGAGCACAATATTAGAATCACAAAATATGCCTTTGTCACTTCCATACCTTCTACTAGCAAGACAAAATTAAGAAACTCAAGCAATAACAGTTGACAAGCAGCGGTGAAAAGCTCTCAATTTTAGTGTTTGGGCTATCAGCTCACCGGTTATTGGCTAAAATTTCCTTGATAAAGCACTTAATGGATTTAATTAACTATCCTGATAGGTTCTCTTGAGAAGTACCCTAATCCTAACTGATTATGGAATTAATCACAAGACCCTATCATCTTTCCTAATCTGGTTAGTTAAACTACTTATTTACAGAGAATTGGAAAAAGTTACCTTGATTCCTAGTTTCCTAAGGTCTTAAAATAATTAAAAATCCTAAAAATTTAAAAATTTAACAGAAAAACACAAAAATAACTGAATAAGTACTGCATAATATATAATGTATTAGTGGAGGATTATATACAGTACATATCAAAAGAAAAATAAAGGAAAATAAGAAAATAAAAGAGGAAAAATAAGAAAATAAGAAAATAAAAAGAAAAAGGAAAAGAAAAAGAAGGAAAAGCACCAAATAGGAAAGAAAAAGAATCAGTCCTCCTGGTCCTGATCCATGTGAGCTGCTCCATCCTCAGCTCCGGCTGCTCCATCCCCCTTGGGAAAATAGGCCTGTCCCCAGGCCACTGTAAATAATCATGAAAGAATGCAGGGAGCATGGGGTCCACACCAGCCTGGTAGTGGCTGCTCCGAAAGTGAATAGCGGCTCGGTAAAGAGTGGACATCTGAGCCATCATGTGAGTATTCTGGGCCTCAAGTCGTTGGGTCCAGACTGGAGCGTCCGTGTCTGCTGGTGGTAGTGGTTGCTGGTCTTCACCCTTTAACTCCTCAGGTGGGATACAATAGGCTTCAATGTATGCTCTGGTCATAGGTAGTAAGATGCGAACCCTGGGGTTCACCTCCACACCCCTAGGTCTGCAGATTAAGGTGATGAGAGAAGGGAAGCCAAGTCTGATCTTGGAGTTAGGGGTCCTATGTGCCACAACAGATACAAAGTATATTAACCTACTGGTGATAACCCACGAGATATCTACAGTAGTGCTAGTGAGGATGCAATAAATGAGGTGGGCCACTAGCATAATGATGTCCGAAACGTGCCCTGTAGGATGTATGTTGGCCAGCGTCAGTACTGTCCACATCCTAGTAATACTCCTCATATCATGCCTGTGTATCCGGGCAACCTCCCTCTGTGCGTTCCTCTCAAAGGAACGTCCTGGTAAGCACAAGAGTTGAGCAGTGTCAATGTCAAGGGGGTCATTGCCCTGCAGCCCCACAACATCCATCCTCTCGTGGTACTGGCACTCCACGAGGTCTCGATCCCCCTCAATGGGATGTCCCAAGTGTGCGTTGATTGCGTCGCAATCAAACCTAATTACATATCCTCGAACATAGGACTCCCTCCTAGGGTTAACACCGTGCTCCCCAATGGCGTTAGCGTAGAACTCCCTTACAATGTCTGGATCGATGTAGTCGTCAGGGCGACTGAGGCGATCCCATCCTCTCCTATGGATCTCAGCAGCAAAGTCCTCATACTCTCCTTCCTCGAGTTGGACTGGCCTCTCCAGGATAAACTTGCAGTCAGCAATGTCAGTGTAAGCTTCAAAGGACTTGAGGTCCTTGAAGCGGTGAGGGTCGAACTCAGGTTTCCTCTGGGGGGCCTTCCTCTTGGCACCCCCTGTGCCCTTCCTAGAGGAACTAGGAACACCAACATTCTTTGTACGAGCCATCTGCAAATCAAAAACAACTCAAAATTATTTATGCATCATAATATTTAATTACTCATAATTATGAAATAAATGGCCAATTTAATTTCAATAATTAAGAGCAATAAATTAATCAAACAATTTGTGCATACAAATTTTGGTTTTAATCCTTACCCAATAAATGCCAATTAATTAATTAAGACATGCTAAAGTGATCAGTTAAAGCAGTCCTAAACAATCCTAAACAGGTAAAACTGAGAATTAAACTCATGCTAAAAAATCATGTCATCAGTAACATGCAATAAGGCATAATTATTTATGTAAGGGCATGCAAAATATCAGAGCAATTAATCAATCATACATGCACTAACAAAACAATTTGCAGAAATTATTGAGCACTTTAAAGACTACCACCTAAGCAAACACGAATAACTCACAAAGGATCCTAACCACATGCAAACTAATTTAAACATTTATGAATAATTATTTCTTTCCTAAAGGGTCCTAAAATTATAAATTTCCTATCCTAAGGCTATGCTCAAATAAAAAAAATCAAAATTTTAATCGGTTAAAAAGAAAGAAAACTATAAAAACATACCTGGTATGAGCTCAGAAAATGAAAATGGGGCTGTATGAGTGAGAAAAGGCAAGGCAAAGGTTAAGAGTCTCAGAGAAAAGGTAAGGGAAGGAACGAAGGGGAGTTCGAAATGAACTCCCACGTTCGAAAATTTGAATTTAAAATACCTGTTCCCTACGCTTCACCCTGCGCTATAGCGCAGGGTGGGGCGCGCACTGCTTCAGAAGATGAAGCGTGCCGCTGCGCTTCACCCTGCGCTACAGTGCAGGGCGAAGTGCAAAAGTCAGAGAGTTTGGATTTCCAGTTTAATTATGTGCTTCACCTGTATTGTAGCGCAGATGTGCAGTATTCTCTCTACTTCTGCTACTCCTAATTGATTCCATGCATTCCTTTTAAATTTATATCCCCATTTTAACAATTTCTTAATTATACAGGTAAATCCTAAAACTAAAAATTAACAAAAAGAAAAATAAAATGAAATTTAAAAACTCACAAACACTGGGTTGCCTCCCAGGAAGCGCTTGTTTAATATCTTTTAGCTCGACGCCTGGTTATGTAACCTTTTTATGGTGGCCTCAAGTGGAGGATGATGTTTGACTCCATACCAGTTCTTCCTTTGAGCTCCCATCCTCCATGCCAATTTGTGACTCTTTCATCACTATCACTGTCTTCCTCAGTATCAGATGTTGATCTTTTTCTTCTCTTGAACTTGAATTCCCAAGTTGACTCTGGGTACTTTACCCTCATCCTAGGCTTCCTCAGAAATCCGGAGCCTGGCAGCTTTGAAGAATTTTTGGAAATAGCATCAGTTTGTTGTAATTTGGGTATACCCCTGTCAATATGAAACACAATGGTTTCATCCTTTGAGCTCAATGCATATTTCCCTCGATCGACATCAATGATCATCTTAGCAGCCTTCATGAAGGGTCTTCCTAAAATTAGGGGGACTTCAGTATCCTCCTCTTCTGTCTCTGCTATGTAGAAATCTACAACATATGCAAATTTATCTACTCTGATTTGAATATCTTCTATTATCCCATGTAGGCTTTGAGCAGATTTATTTGCAAGAAGTAAACTCACATTTGCAGGCTTGACCTTCAAATTACTCAACTTGTTAAAATACGATAGCGGCATCAAATTGATGCTCGCTCCAAGATCTAATAAAGTATGAGTATAGGGTAGATTACCAATAGAGATGGGTATAGTAAACCTACCTGGGTCAAGTGACTTACTTGTAACTAGGACCTTTTCTTCATGATGTTCCTCTTTTTGTTGGGCTGCTTTTTCTTCATTTTGATGAACAGCTTCCTTTTGAAGCAATTGTTCTTCGAAGATGATTTCTTCTTCCTCATCAAGTTCCTCCTCCTATGACTTGTTGCCATCAGTAGCAACCAAGTTGCATTGTTCCTTTGGATTGGTTTGGGTCACAGCTGAGAAGTGTTGTTTTCTGTGCTCTGCCATCTCATTAGCTAACTGACCCACTTGATTCTCTAGAGTCTTAATTGATGCCTCTGTAGTTTTCTTGAATCCACTAAATCCTTGAACTAAGTCATCAATCTTACTTTCCAAAGTATTCAATTTATCATATGTTGAAGGCTGCTGTTGGTAAGGTGGTTGTCTTCCTCCATTCTGATTCCAACCTGAGTTGGTTTGGTTATTTCTCCAACCTTGAGAGTATTGGTTGTTGTTGGAGAAATTACCTTGCCTTCCCTGGTTACCCATGTAATTTACTTGCTTTGGGTGTATTCCTTGGTTAGCACATTGACCATTTAGATGGTCACCTCCACAAAAATCACAAATCAATGGTTGGGCTTGGATGGGTTGTGAGTGGACAACTTTGAGTTATTGAGGGAGTGCCTTTAACGTCTCAGTGAGTGCTTCTATTTGACGTTTAATGAGCTTGTTTTCAGCTAACAAGGCATCATTCTGATTGAGTTCCAGCATCCCTTTCCTTGGTACTTGCGCGAGCTGCCTTCCACTTTGAGCTTGTTGATCGTTCTGAGCGAAGTTGTTAATGATTTCTAGTGCCTGATCAACTTCTGCGGATAAGATTGTTCCTCCTGCTGCAGCATCTATAAATGACTTTGAATCTGAACGCAGTCCCTTGCAAAATATATTGAGTTGGGTTATGTCTTCATAGTAATGATTGGGACACTTGCGCAGCATTGATTTGAATCTTTCCCAAGCTTCACAAATTGGCTCATCAATCCCTTGTCTGAATGTGGAAATATCTGCTTTGGCTTCAATCTGCTTCCCTGGTGGGAAGAATCTTGTCAAGAATTTCTCCTCAACCACATCCCAATTGGTTAGACTTTGATTTGGGTATGATTGCAGCCATTCCTTAGCTTTACCTATCAAAGAGAAAGGAAACAAGCGTAAGTAAACAGATTCTAAATTACCGTCTTTGAATCCCATAATACCAATCAATTAATAAAAGTTAGAGAGATGAGTATTTGGATTTTTCTGATCCAATCCAGCGAATTGATGTGCACTAATGAGGTTGAGGTGTGTACTCTTCAACTCTAGAGTTCTGCCATTTGGTGGTAACACAATGCTTGAGAAGTGAAGTGGTCCTTGATGGGAGATGTAATCTCCAAGTCTCCTTCTTGGAGCTTCCTCTGCCATGTTTCTGGGTTCTTCAACAATTATTCTCCTTCTTCTCCTTCTCGAGTTCCTACCTCTGTTCCTTCGCGACGTCTTTTCTATTTCCGGGTCGAACTGTAATTGATTGGGAGACTCCTGACCTCTCAGAACCATAAAGAAGAAACTTGAAAAAGGTAAGTGTTGAAGAGAATTTAATAATAATAGAAAAACAATAAAATTCCTAATATAATAAGTCCTAAAAATAATAAGAATAATAAATAGAAATCCTAATGAAAACAAATAAATAAATTCCTAAGATAATTAAAAACTTGATAACTAGACCGCCAAGATCTACACGAATTGGAAACTGTTCCCCGGCAACGGCGCCAAAAATACTTGATGGGTTTCTGGCAAGCGAACCAAAAATCCAATAGTATAATAGTAAGAAGTGTTATCGTATCCACAGGGAACGGTCAATTCACATAAACTTGTGATCCAATTATCAAGGGAAACAACGGTTTGAGAATATTGTTGCGGAATTGTAAATAGAAAATTAATAATCAATGGAATTAGGAAGGAAGAGTTAGAGACACTTTACTTTGATTAGGATTAGACTTCATATCATCACACCCTTTGTGCATGTAAAAACTATCTATTATTTTAGGTTTACTCTATAATACTGTAGACAAACTATATTGCTAAGACCCCGAGTTACCAGCGGCCTTTCACACTCAAAGGTAATCCATGCGGGCTCTCCCAAGCGACAGACTTACCTCGGCTTATTTTGCTCTCTTTTATTCCGTTTGTAAAAGAACTAATTGATAAACGCGGCCTACTCCTCTGGATGCACCTTCGCTAGAGTACTGTCACTACCCATCACTCATTAGAATACACTCACGTTATCGCTTCCGGGATTGACAATCAACTAATTCTTTGCTATCGGTAATTTAATAACCATGCCTATCCTTTAGACGCCCTTCATTAGAGTACTCACACTACCCATCAATCACTAGAAACGCCCATGTTTCGATCACTGGCTACCGAGTCCTTTTATTCACTCAGAGAATGAGTTTCTTCAGAATCCGCTCCCCCACTCTCAATCCTAGTCGAAACTAGCCTATAACTTCGGCGCAAGCGCGGAAGTTAGGAATTAAGTACAGAATAAGATTACCAATATTATAGACAGAGAGCTCATGAAATAATAATATAGAGTTTACATACACTTGGGGATAGAATCAATTACATCCAATCCTAATGGAGAGTTAACTACACAAGGTAGCCATACAAATCACCGAAGATGTTGTCACCATCTTCAATCCTTGTGAAGCGCTCCTCCTCTTTTCCTCTAAACTTAGCTCTGGTGCATTCTCACTGAAATATGACTGTATTACAATAATCGTGCAAACTGGATTTGGCACAAGAGGTTCCTATTTATAGACTAAGGAAAGACAAAGAAATTTGGGGAGAAATCTATCTAAAAACGGCAACAGGGAGCAAATCAGCGTGACCTGCGCTCAAAGCTGCGCTACAGCGCAGGCTGAAGCGCAAGATCCAGAGAGTCTGCGCTTCACCCTGCACTGAAGCGCAGGTAGCGTCCTGCGGCTCCAACTTTCTCTTTTTAGTCTTGATCTCTCCCCGAGACTAGTTTTGGCAGATTTGTCTTTCCTTGTTTCCCTTTTCTTGATAAAATCCTTGTATTTATTGAGCAATCTTTGATTTATTTGGGAAGCTTGTCTGCAGAATCCTTGATTGATTGGCAGTGATCTCCTTATTAATTGCCTTAAATCTTCTTCAAATCTTTGTTAAATGTCTTCAATCAATCTCAAATCTTGCAGATATCTCCCTCATTTAATGCTATCTCTCCTTCAAATCAAATCTTTGCAATATCCTGCAAAAATCAACAATATTTCTATCAAAATAGCATCAAATTCAAATCTCAGATTAATATATTCAATTTCTCTAATATTTAATAAAAAGAGATTAAACTGGGGCAAAATGACCATTTTATCCTTAATAAGTGAACTAAAAAGTACTCTAATTTATCAACTAATTTTCACTTATCAATGTGCAGGTGCATTTCCTTCTTCTGAGCATCAAGGGAAAGTGATTTTAGTGAGGTTTACTGAGATTTGGTGATCTTGGTTGGTTTACAGAATCGGGAGAAGGTACTTGCAGTATTTTGGGTACTGAATCTTCTGCAGAAGGTTCTACAGTAGGTATTCAGTTGAAAATCTAAATTGGTTAGGTTGTTGTTAGCCTGAAAAGGCAGGTAAAGAATACTAGTGGTAAGGTTACCCAAGAAAATTGGAATTTGATTAAAAGAGTGAGAAAATCCTACAGGTGTAGGGACTGGACGTAGCCTCAGGTTGGAAGAGGTGAACCAATATAAAATCTCTGTGTGTCATCTTCTTTACTCTCTCTTTACTATTATTTATCACTGCCATAGCACTTATATATATCTTCTGTAAAATTAAAATCAGCTAACCATTACCTACTGTGAGTTTCTTTCATTGTATTGAGCCAAGGCAAAACCTTGAGCAGAAAAAGTATACAAAGAAATTGCAGATATTTTAAACAACCACAATTCAACCCCCCCTTCTTGTGATTAAAGCCACAACTCCAATTGGTATCAGAGCTTGCCTCTAGGGTTGAACTTACTTAACAGTAAGAGAGGAAAAGATCAGGGTAAATGGCTAATCATGGAGCTGCAATGTTCATACCAGAAGGTTCATCCACAAATAGACCACCAACATTTGATGGAAAGGACTACTACTATTGGAAGGACAGAATGAAATTTTTTCTAGAATCCCAAGACATTGATCTTTGGGATGTTGTTGAAAAAGGAAATTTCATTCCTATGATAAGAAGAACAAGATTTCTTACTCCTCCTAAAGAAGGAGAATCAGAAGTACAAGAAGAAGATCCTCAACCAAAAGCAAGAGTAGATTGGACCTCAGAAGATAAGCAGAAGTATCTTCTGAACTCCAAAGCCAAATTCTTCCTTCTCTGTGCACTAAGAAGGGGAGAGTATGACAAGGTTGTTGGCTGTTCCACTGCTAAAGAAATATGGGATACCCTCAAAATAGCCCATGAAGGAACAGATCAGGTTAAAGAATAAAAAATCAACATATTGATTCATCAATATGAAATGTTCAGCATGGTTGAACATGAATCTATTGATGAAATGTTCAGTAGATTCACTGTCATTATTAATGACCTAAAATCTCTTGGGAAAAGCTACTCAAACCAAGAGCAAGTGAGAAAAATCCTTAGAAGTCTTCCAAAAATATGGAGACCTAAGGTAACAACAATTCAAGAAGCTAAAGATCTTGCTATTCTAAAGTTAGATGAATTGCTTGGTTCACTGAAAGTTCATGAGCAAGAACTCATGGATGAATTACCAAGAAAGGGAAAGTCCATTGCTCTAAAAGCAAGCACTTCTAGAAAAAATAGTTTGACTCCTACAGAAGCAGATGCTTCTGAAGAAGATGAAACATCATCAGAAAAGGATGATGAACTTGTCTTCATCTCAAAAAGAATCCAGAGGCTGATAAGAAGAAAAGGCAGAGGAAGGAAAAACTTCAACTTCAAGAAGGATGGTCAGAAAGCTGAAAACTCCAAGGCACAAATAATCTGCTTTGAATGCAACAAGCCAGGACACTTCAAATCAGAATGTCCATAACTGAATAGAGATTCAAAAACCTTCCAAAAGAAGAAGGCTATGATGGCAACATGGGATGATTCAGACAGTTCTTCAGAAGAAGAAGACTCTGAAGAAGAAGCAGCAAACCTATGTCTCATGGCTGGAAGTGATGATGAAGAAAATGAGGTAATCACATATACCCCTACTGCATACAAAGAGTTAGAAGATGCATTTGAAAATCTACTATCTGATTCTGACACACTTGCACAAAAATGTGCACTTCTAAAAGAGCAACTAACTAAAACTAAAGAGGAAAATGAAAAATTAAAAGAAGATAATGATAGACTAAGCAAAACCAATCAATATCTTCAACAATCACATTTTAAACTGTCAGAACATGTTAGAATAATAAAAGAGAATCCTGCAGAAGATACAAAATCTGCATCACTGCAGAAGGAAAACTATCTTCTGCAGAAGAAGGTTGATGAACTACAAATGGACTTAAGCAAATTTGTTAGCAGTACACATGACAAATAAATTAATAGGAAATAGTAGAGAAACTACCAATAAAAGAGGATTAGGATTTCATGAAATAAGAACATCAAAAATCAAGAAAACAGTTTTCATTCCTGCTAAAAGGCAACCTCCTAAATGTTCTTGGTGTAACAAAATTGGACACATTGCTCATAATTGTTACAAAAGAAAAGGGAGCTAGAGAAGAAAGGTATCTAACCCTTCAGGACCCAAAAGTATTTGGGTACCTAAATCTTTGCTTTATTCTGATGTAGGAAAAAGAAAGATCCCTCAAGAAGAGAGAGCTATGGTTCTTGGACAGTGGATGCTCAAGACATATGATTGGAGACAAGAGCAAATTCATACTTCTCCACAGAATGGAAGGTGGAACAATTACCTTTGGAGAAAACAACAAAGCTCACATCAAAGGTATTGGAAAGATAGGTATGAAAAATTCCACTCAAATTAATAATGTATATTATGTGAAAGGGTTAAAACATAGTCTTCTTAGCATAAGTCAACTATGTGATAGTGGCTATGAAGTTATGTTTCAACCAACATTTTGTGAAATTAGAGAAGCATCTACAAAGAAGGTCCTATTTTCTGGTCTTAGAAGCAAAAACTTATATAGCATATGCTTAGAAGAACTATCTGATCATACATGTTTTGTTTCTTTATGGACATGGCATAGAAAAGTAGGTCATCTAAACATGAAAAGCATTTCCAAACTGTCTAAGCTAGATCTAGTTAGAGGGTTACCAAAAATCAAATTTGAAAAGGATAGAATGTGTGATGCATGTGTAAAAGGAAAACATACACACTCTAGTTTTAATCCTAAAAATGTAATCACTACTAAAAGAATATTGGAACTGCTGCGTATAGATTTGTTTGGACCTTCTAAAACACCAATCCTAGGAGAAAAGAAATATGGACTTGTTATTGTAAATGACTACTCTAGATTCACTTGGGTTTTATTTCTTACAACTAAGGATGAATCCTTTGATGCTTTCAAAATCTTCTCCAAGAAGATACAAAATGAAAGTAGCCAATTGATAGCTTTTGTAAGAAGTGATCATGGAGGGGAATTTGAAAATCACTCTTTTAAGAACTTCTTTGATGAAAATGGAATTTCAAACAACTTCTCTTGTCCTAGAACTCCATAACAACATGGGGTTGTAGAAAGGAAAAATAGAACCCTCCAAGAAATGGCTAGAACCATGTTAAGTGATAGTGGCATTCAAAAATACTTTTGGGCTGAAGCTATATCAACAGCCTGCTATATACTTAACAGGGTTTCCATCAGAAGTATTTTAAACAAAACTCCATATGAAATATGGAAAGGAAGAAAACCCAGCATTGGATATTTTCATGTATTTGGATGTGATTGTTTTATCTTAAACAATAAAGAAAACCTTGAAAAGTCTGATGCAAAATCTGAAAAAGGAATTTTTCTTGGATATTCCCCTACTTCAAAAGCATATAGAATCTATAATATCAAGAATCAAACCATAGAAGAAAGGATGTATGTAGTTTTCAATGATACTAATCCCTCTTGTCAAGAAAAATATAGAAAAGAATCAGACGATGGAGGTGAGCTACTACAGAAGCAATCTTCTGACAGAAAAAGCTCTCCAGAAGATACAGCAGAACAAAGATCTCCTACAGAAGGTTCTGCAGAAGATACTGATGAAGCTAAAGAGAGCCTTCCTAAGAGCTGGAAGCTAATCACCAATCATCCTCATGAACAAATCATTGGAAGCACTGCAGAAGGAGTCAAAACCAGATCACAACTTAGAAATAATGGAAATAGTTCAACATTCTTGTCTCAAATTGAACCAAATAATATAAATGAAGCCTTAGAAGATGAATCTTGGGTAGAAGCAATGAAAGAAGAATTGGATCAATTTGAGAAGAACAAGGTGTGGACACTAGTACCTTCTCTAGAAGATCACCCCATTATTGGCACTAAATGGGTTTTCAGAAACAAAATGGATGAAGAAGGTAATTTGATAAAAAATAAAGCAAGGTTTGTGGCTCAAGGGTACAATCAACAAGAAGGTATTGATTTTGATGAAACTTTTGCACCTGTTGCTAGATTAGAAGCTATTAGAATCCTACTTGCTTTTGTTGCATACAAAAATTTTAAACTTTACCAAATGGATGTTAAAAGTGCATTTTTAAATGGATACATAAGTGAGCAGGTGTTTGTGCATCAGCCCCCTGGTTTTGAAAATAAAAAACATCCAAGTTATGTTTTCAAACTCACAAAAGCTTTATATGGATTAAAACAAGCTCCTAGAGCTTGGTATGAAAGATTAAGTAGTTTTCTTCTTAACAATGAATTTTCTAGAGGAAAAATTGACAAAACTTTGTTTAAGAAAATTATTAAGAAGGATCTACTATTTGTGCAAATTTATGTGGATGACATCATTTTTGGATCAACAAATATAAAAATGTGTCAAGATTTTTCTAATTTAATGAAAGGAGATTTTGAAATGAGTCTTATGGGAGAACTCAAATACTTTCTTGGATTACAAATAAAGCAAGAAGAATATGGAATTTTTATTTATCAAGAAAAGTACATTAAGGATCTTCTCAGAAGATACAAAATGGAAGGATCAAAATCCATGGGAACTCCCATGCATCCTTCTGTAGTTCTAGATTTGGATGAAAATGGAAAATCTGTATCTGAGAAGGAGTATAGGGGAATGATAGGATGTCTATTATATTTAACTGCTAGTAGACCAGACATTCTATTTTCTGTAGGACTATGTGCTAGATTTCAATCTTCTCCAAAAGAATCACATGTTGCTGCTGTGAAACGAATACTCAGATATCTTGTTGGAACCACTGATCTTGGTCTTTGGTACAAGAAAGGTACAAAATTTGACTTGAGAGGACATTGTGATGCTGATTATGCTGGAGATAAACTAGATAGAAAGAGCACAAGTGGTGGATGTCAATTTCTTGGAGAAGCATTGGTTTCTTGGTCCTGTAAGAAGCAACCTACCGTAGCTTTATCTACTGCAGAAGCAGAATATGTATCTGCTGAAAGCTGCTGTTCTCAAATGTTACGGATAAAGCATCAAATGGAGGATTATTGCTTGAGGTACACAAAAATCCCTATATTTTGTGACAATACAAGTGCCATAAACTTCTCCAAGAATCGTATACAACATTCTAGGTCTAAACACATTGACATAAAGCATCATTTCATTAGGGATCATGTTCAGAAAAATGAAATTGAACTTAAATTTATAGAAACCAAGCTTCAAGTTGCTGACATTTTCACCAAACCCCTTGTAGAAGATAGGTTTGTGTTTATTAGAGAGAAATTAAATATGTGCAGATTATTAAATTGAATGCCTTTGAATGAATTGATTGCTTTGACTGAATTTTAATTCTGTCATGAACACAGAAGATACTTATATCTTCTGCAGAAGGTATAGTATTAGATAGGAATTGTTCCTTCTTCAACAATCTGCAGAACATCTTCCTTCTGTTTCAAGAAGAAGAATGTTCTTCTCCAATGTCTGAACCCCATCTGACATACCCTCATAGTCTTTCCAAAAAGACTGAACCTCTGTACTAGGAAAGGTCACTGTCAATCTCTCATAATTCTCTCTCTCCTAGGTCAACCCTGAAAATGACAAGGCACGGGTTGCAGGGTGCTTAGCTTGCTAAGTGCAAGTTAATCTGAAGAAACCTTTTGTCTCTTCATTTTGAAAATGAAGTTAGTTGCACTAATAAGGAAATTGAAAGCAATGTTACCGTTTGCAACAACCAAGCTTCAAAAACTGCGTTATTCTCTCTCTCTTTCCCTCCCATGATCAAACCCATTACTCCTATCAAACGACTAGTTGAGGGCACTATATTTTAGCTAAGGAATTCATCTTCTTCATTTCCAAACCCTCTCTGAACTCCAAAAATGAAACTGCACCCTCTTTCTCTCATACTCTGTTTTTCTGCTCAAGAATGAGGATGAAAGCAATTGCTTGCAAGAATGCCTCCACTTCCTCTCCTCTCTCAGATGAAGGAAACCAAGAGGAATATGAAACTACTGGAATGGAAATAGTTCCATATTCTGAACCTCTGCATGTTGAACCACTATCAACTGAACCTCCCATGGCAGAATCAAATCCAGTTGAACCATTAGTTGAAGAAACTGTTTCAGCACCAGCTAAATCTACACCAGCTGAACCTTCTCTAGCCCCCACCAAAACCAAATCTGTCTCAGCCCCTTCCTCCTCAAATGTTCCTCCTATTGACATCCCTGTTGTTAGAGTTAGAAGGTCAGAAAGGAATAAAGCTTCTTTCCATACCATTGGAAATGATCCAAACAATCCCATTGGGATTGATTCTCCACCTAAACCTGCCTCTCCCATTGCCACTCACAAGTCTAGCTCTCAAGTCTGTCCAGAAGATGAGAAAAATGCTTCAGAAGGAAATAGCAAGGAGGAAAGTGATCCTTCTGAGGATTCAGAAGATAATGATCTTGACCTATTTGAAGATTCAGAGATGCTCAAAGTATTCTCTGAAAAATGGAAATGGAAGAGTAAAATTCCTGGTAGAGTTTTCATGCTAAGGGAAATAAGAAGAGGAGGATGGGATATAGATTACTTCCTTCAGAAGCAAGGATGGGGGACTTTCTTGTCTTTAGGGAACCCATTTATCCAAGGCTAATCAAAGCCTTTTATGCTGCTGCAAGCAATTATAAAAGTGATGGGACTCACTTGTTGCTGATATCAAAGGATCAACTATTATACTCACACTAAGCATCATTGAGAAAATTCTCAATCTCTCTGCTTGTGAAAACCATCTATATGAAGACACTTGGTATGCTTTTGCAAGCATAACCAAAGGAGAAGTAGTGAGAAAAGTTCTCAGCCAACCTGGTTCATCCCTTGTCTTAAGTAAACTGATTCCCATTTGTAGGTTATTCCATAAAATGTGTTGCTACTCCATTCTTCCTAGAGCTGGAACCCTTGAGAAGGTTACAGACCAAGACTTGTCAGTTCTGTACCATTTGCTAATTGGAAAATCCCTTTCTCTATCCTACCTGCATCTTAGAAGCATGATTTACTCAGCCAATCCACAGAGAGCCTATGCTAGCTTACCATATGGCATGCTTCTAACCAAGATCCTCAGATTGTACAATGTGCCTCTTGAGGATGAGGAATGTGAAGACAACTGCACCTTCTTCAACAGAAAAAACAATAAGAAAATGAAGATGGTACACCCTACACCTTCTGAGCTATTCTCCAGCAGCAGCAGTGAAGCAGAAGAAGCTTTAGAAGAAGAAAAGGATCTAAGGACTAAGAAGAAGAAGGAAGTGTTAAAGACCTTCTCTAGAAAAAGGAAAGGTTTGACTGCATCTTCTGAAGAAGGTGAGCCAAGCAAAGTTCAAAAGACATCTTCTTCTGGAGCTGAAAAAGACTTCCAACTCCTCCTTCCTCAAATGAAATCATGGAACCATCACCTTTTGAGCAAGAAAAGCTGCTTCTCCAGTAGAGCATGTTTTCAGAGAGGAAGTATCTGCAGAAGCAGATAGGGAAACATCACTTGCTTCTGAAGAAGGGTTGGCTGTCAATACCTTAGCTATGCTTGCCACAACCAAGCCTGTACCTCCCCCTATTCAACTTCCATCTCCCACAGTTACAACAACTGCTGTAGAAGAAGATATTGCAAGAGAATTAGTGCAAAAGGAAGAAAATCAATCAACTCCTTCTGCAGGCACTTTTGGAACTGATCTAGTGAATCAATTTCTTGCAACCCCAATTCTGGATTCTTCTGTCCCTGCTGCTATTCCTCTCAAAGACAATATTCATGCTGTGTCTGCCCATCTCTCATCCATGGAGACATTTCTTCAGCAACTAAGTGCTGAAAGGGAAGATATACCTTCTGATCCTCTACAGAAGGAAAAAGTTGCTGGACCTGAAAAAACTGCCCCCACTACACAGGTTGCACCTTCATCTTCCCAATCAATTGAGAGGCAAGTAAGGAAGATCAAGGCAGACATCAAGAAGCTATTCTCCAATGTCAACATTTTGAAAAATTCTGTGAATGAGATGATTGAGAGGTTCAGCCAACACCAATTCTGGTTTAATACCTTTGTTCTGCCTATAATTGCTCCTCAAGCACCTCAGATGCCATTCAATCAATACCAGCCTCCTCAGAACATCCTCCAACCTACTACCTCATCATCTTCTGATCATTCTTCACCCTCCAAGTAGAAGAAGATGATGATTCTGCTTCTCCTAGGACTTATTAGTTTCTTTTTGATAGATGACAAAGGGGGAGAAGTAGTAGGTGTAGTAGGTTGTTTGACATTGTTATGGTTTAATTCCTGTTGACTTCTTTTTGTATGACATTTGATTATGGCTCATATCTCTTGAATGACCCTTATGATTAATGAAATGGTCTTTTGATGCTAAATTGATTTATGTTTTCTCCTGCTGAAATGAGTGCTTTGTAATTGATCAATTAAAAGATGAATGAAACAATTAACAAGAAGAATATGCTCAACAAATCTGATAAATACATTCTTCTGAAACTTACAGCCATGCAAGAAACAGTAAACTAAATTCCATAAATTTAATCAATCTACTATATTCCCCAAAAAATTACATGCATATATTCAGGGGGAGTATTTTTCAGAATTATAACAATGTAAAACTTGATAGGCTGTCATCATAAAAAGGGGAGATTGTAAGGTCCAAGAATCCCTTAAAAGTGTTTTAATAATGACAACCAATCAAGGTTTACTTGGAATAATTCTGAACTTTAAGGACTAATGATTTTGTTGAGTAAGTGTTTAGAAGCTACAAGAAAGCATCTGCAAAAGATACATTTGAGCAGCAGAAGAAAGGAATGAATTTCACTCATTCAAAGAAGATAAGTCTCAGATTTGACAAGAATGACAAATCTGTGAAAAAGGGACACAATGCATACTGAAAAATCATGAGAAGGATACTTTACAGTCCAATGAATCCTCCAGAAGATAAGAACAGTCCCCTACAAGAAGAAATCATAATGAAATCCCTTTAGAAGGAAGATTCATCTTTGTAAAAGAAAACAAAAGCACATGTCAAGTTCCCAAGCATCTGGATAAATTTAATTATCCTCTCTAAGGTCAAGAATTGACTGTCAGAAGGTAGAAGAAGAAGAACCTGAAAACATCAGTTCTGCAGAAGATACAGAACACATAAGACAAAGTGATTTTTTCACTTTGTGAAGTCACAGCTGCAGAATGGACCTGAAAATAGTCTCCATCAAGCAAATGATAAATGTCAAAAGGATCTGCAAGAAGAATGCAATTTCAGATATCCTGTAGAAGGTGCAAATATGACAAAATTCAAATTAATCTTCTTCTTGTCATCTTCTCCTAATTCTAGTGGGCCAGTTGACCCTAAAATAAGTGAAAACAATATACTGGAAAAGTTTATCATAACTACAGAAGAAAAGCTTTGAGAAATAGCCCAAAAATAGTCTGCAGAAGATACTCTGCAGAAGGTAGAAGCTGGTCAAACTTGACAGCTATAAAGTTGCACATGATGCAGCTGAGATAAGGACATGTCTTTGAAGCCAGCTGTGTATCCAATGGCTATTTCTCTCCAGCCTTCTATAAAAGGAGAGTTCCTCCACACTTGGAAGGCACCTCACTCTAGAAGATACATAGAATTCTGCAGTTTTACTTCTCTTATCTTCTGGAAACTTTCTCTCTCTTTCATATTAGTGATTTCTGTAACACCCGCGTTTTTGCTTATATGCTGTTATTGTGTGATTTATCAAATTTTGAGCGATTAAAATTATTTTTAATCATCAAAATTTATTTAAATAAGGTTAGGAATGAATTTCCTATTTTTCTAGAATTTTTTGCAATTTTGGTATAAAATGACCTTTTTACCCCTACTTCTCCTGGAACCGGGCCCGAATACTCTTGATCCGGGCCAGAAAAAAATTGCACAATCCTTCCTTTTCTCTTCCCCTAGAAGCCGTGCATGTGTGGCACTTGGTGGCTTTACACTTTCCCAAAAGTCAAAAGAGATGATGAAAAGCTTACAACCTTGAACACTTGTCCACATTTTCCTTTTTCCTTACATGCAAAACACTTCATTTCATTTTTCTCATTTCTTCCTTTCTCTTCCAAGAGAGCCGTGAGCTCCCCTCCCTCTTTCTCTCCATCTTCCATTTTCATTTCATCATTTTCAAGTGCAAGGTTCCATTTTTGAGCATTGAACTTAAAAAATTTAGCCTTCAAGCCTTGTAGAACATTGTTTTGGTGATCAAGAGGAGTGCTAAGGAGTGTCTGTTTGGGAGTTGCTACACCTTTTTCTTGGATAATTTCTTTAGGTAAAGGGGAGGGGGAGAACATGAACTCTAGTAGGATTGGTGACTAGAGTCAAGGATTACCCTTGATCCTTGTCTTTAAACCCCTTTTTCCTTGAAAAAAATTAGGTTTTGGAAACCTATTTCTTGAAAAATTATTTTGGATATTTGCATGTGATTTATATATGTGTTTTAGAATTTTTTATGATTCTTGAAATGTGTTTGTTTTGTGATTTTAGGAGCATGCAAATTGTGAAATTTGTTGGAAAGAAATTTTTCCCGTTTTTACATAGAGCTGCGACCGTAAAATGGCGACTGCAGATTCGTTCACCGTTGGATTAGGCTGAAATTTTGGTGTCTGGTTCATAACATTTGAATCTTCATTGTGACCGGTCGGAGCATTGATACAAAGTCTGGGTTGGGAGATATTTGATCTTCACAGTGGCTGTATATTTGGAGTTTTATTGAAAAACTTGCTTGTTAATGTGCTTGTTTGGTGATTTTGGATGATCATGCTTGGATTTGGTGAATTTTGAGCTTGCTGGAATTTTTTTGGTGTTTTGATGAACACTCATAGTGTTCATCCTTGTTCTTGATGTTCTTGAGTTTATTCATGAGGAACTCATGAAAAACTTGGTTTGATCTTGATTTTGGTCAAGAGAAAGTGTTAAAGTGTTTATGGGCCCTAGTGGCCCAATAAGCTAAAAAAAATGTAACCAATTGAATTAATAACTAAACCAAATGGAAATGAATTATTGGAAAACTCTAATAACCAAAAATATTTCATGGACTTGGGCTTAGATTAGAGTTGGGCTTCAACTCTAATCCAATCCATCAAGACTAAAACTTGAAGTTTATTAGTGGGCTTAACTAATCCAATCTACCTAAGTTAATCAAGTTAAGGATAATTAATTAAGATTGATGTTAACTAATCCTAATAAAGATTAACCTTAATCCTAATCATTAACTCTAATGAAATATTAATAAAGTGATTAAGCCTTAACGATGATTAAGAACTAATCAAATATGATTAACCTTAATCAAATATAATTAAAATCTTAATCCAAGATTAAGGAAGAGATTAAGGGATAATTAGGACTTAATTAGGATCTTAAGTAAAGATTAAGATTTAATTAAGGAGAATTAAGATTAATTATAGTTTAGTTAATGAAGACTAATCATAATTAAAGGTTAAACCTAATCTTAATTAGACATACAAGACGAATTAAGATAGGTAACACTATCCATAAGACACAATCATAAGTCTTAGTAAGCTATAGGACTTAAGTGAAAGTAAAACACTAGTACAAACTAACTTAAAAGTTTATAACCAACACATTCTTTCTGCATAAGACTTGAGAAGCTTAGTGAGAGAGCGCGGTCTTAACCCGAGATGGGGTTTGGTTTTCCTTGTGAAGAAAAGACGTTGAATCGGGCCGTACCACGGGAAAGTGGTGACGTAGAATGATTCAATGGGCTTTGCCTGTAAGGATGTGTATGCTGCAAAGCATTGTTGTGTGACATGCATCATAAAGCATTGATGTTGTTCAAGGTGAAAAACCTTACGACCTAATATGGCAGTGACACTTGGTATAATGTGAAATCGGTTGGGAAGGGTGCACTGGGTTTTGCAAAGAATGCCAACGGGTCCTCAAAAGGGACGCCAGCCCTGAGGATAGCCTAGCTCCTAGAAGATCTCAGAAGACGTAGGTTAGCTCCCTACTGTCGAGATCGTGGAACCCAACCTAGCTATTCCTGTCGCTCTCATGATTTTCGGGGTCAGTTGAGATTGTCTGGAAGACGGATAAAATGATTTGGCCAAAATTGAGCAATGCTCTTTGTACCGGTGCTAGTACAGACTCTAACTCCTGATACGTTGTATATATATGGTCGGGCAGTTGCTGTGTGCACTGTGGATGGTGATTTTCCCCGGGCTCTCATGCATTAGTTATGACACTATAGTTGCAAGTATCCATTAGTCTGTGTGCATTATGATGATATAAATTGTATTTACTTGTTGGTTGAATTGTGTGGAAATTCTGTGTGTGTGCTCTAGTTTACTATATCCTACGTGTTGCGAGTTCATGTGATGTGTTCTCACCCTTCCTTTCTGTGTGGTTATTGTATCTCTTTCGCTACGTCGATAGTCGGCATTGGAGATCCCCATTATGACGACAATGAGGGTACAACTGAGATGGATGCCCAGGGGCAATTGGCGGGTAACAGACATCCCTAGTAGATGTGTGTTTACCGGGGAGGTTCGTCTCATCATCACTCACCCCAGCCTCCCATTGGTCTCAGAGTTAGACTTCACCATTCCCGTGACTCTTGAGTTTACTACACCACCAGGATTAGTGCGTCACACTACCTTTCGTCGCTCCCGTCATCGTCGTGCTTCTTCGGTGTCATCTTGGTCATCGAGGATGGAAGACATGGTTGGGCTAGACTCCCCCAGATACTCACCCACTTCTGAGGCATCGGGTTCTCAGCCTATGCGTTCTGATGCGCAAGGCCGCTTTCTCTCGGATGAGTTAGAGTTGATTGTTATTGATGATACGTCAGAGGAGGAGGAGGATTCGGAGGAGGAGCCAGAGGAGGATCCGGAGAAGGATCCCTCCAGTGACGAGTGGATTAGTGTTATTTGAGTCTAGTAGTGATAGCTCTGATTTAGCGACCTCTCTTTTGTATTTTATTTGAGGTCTTATTTATTTTAATTCACTTCTAGAACTCCCATTCTGATGGTGCTTTTGTATGACTCATGAAGTACACTGTGTTTGTATATATATCTTTATGTACTGTTTATTTTCATATGGTAATTCTGCAAGTGTATGTATGATGTACGTTTACGCATTGTGGTAATTGTTCTCAGCGTTTTCAAAAATGAGTTTCACCATTAAGGAAAGAACATTTTATAAATTCCTAAAATAGAATTAGAGATGTAGTAGGTTGATGACTACTAAACCCTTTTCAAAAAAAAAATAATTCCGCATTTTTACGACTTGTAAATAATACCTCCGTTGGTCACGTGTAATACATGTGGCATTCTTAGTGGTAACTAGGGGTGTCGCATTAGGTGGTATCATAGCTGTTCTTTCCTTTAGGCCTCGGGTATGGTCTGTGATACCCTTCTCTCTGTGTTTACTCTGTGATTGATTGTTTGTTTGTGTGAAATTGGATTGCTGTATGTGAATTGATTGCTCTTGTATTACTAGCAGTATAAAGGTAGTAATATGAGAATCTGCGTAGCGTTTCTTATTCTTGCTTGAATGATTCTGCATGAAACGGAAGAAGCTGATTTGTTTTATGAATGCAGGATTCCATGGCAGGAAGAGGTAACCCTGTGATGAATGATCTCCTGGGAAGGATCGTGAACGTTTTAGAGAACCAGCAGCAAACGTTGGACGAGATCAACCAAGCCCGTAATCGGAATCAGAACAACATCCCTGACGCGTACCATGGGCTGTCTACCTTCGAGAAGAACAATCCACCGCAATTCAAAGGAGGTCATGACCCTGATGGATCTCAGCTTTGGTTAGAAGAATTGGAAAATATTTTCTTAGCTTTGGGCTGTCCTGACGAGCAGAAGGTAACATTGGCTGTGTTCATGCTGGTTGGAGAAGCTCAGCATTGGTGGGAGTATGCCCCACGTCAGTTAGAAGCTACTGGGAGACTGATTACTTGGAATCTGTTCAAGGAGACTTTTCTCCAGAAGTATTTTCCAACTGATCTGAGGAAGCGCAAGGAAGTAGAGTTTCTGAAGTTGGAGCAAGGGAGCATGACTGTTGGGGAGTAGGCCACGAGATTTGAGGAGTTATCCAAGTTCTGCCCATACTTCCAGAACATTGTGGATGAAGGATCCAAGTGATCTAAGTTTGAAAGCGGACTAAGGCCAGAGATAAAGCAAGTCATTGGCTATCAACAGATCACCGAGTTCTCTAAGAGGGTCAACATGTGCCACATCTTTGAGGATGACACCAAGGCGAGGCAAGCTCAGTGGAAGAATTCCGCCCCGCAGAGGAACAAACCCAAGGTTGCACAAGAAAGAAGGAAGCCCTGTTTTGTCCCAAGGAACAACTTTTGCTCATCATCTGGGAGCGCCGTGAGACCAAAATCAATGGTTGTTAGTGGAGGAAGTCCTGCAAGCAGTATCGGCAACAACTATGCCAGTTGTCCGCGTTGTAAGAGGAACCATCTCTTGAAGTACTGTCCAGTCAAAAGCCAGACTGCAAACCCATCCGGCGGACCCATCTGTTATCAGTGCAAACAAAGTGGCCATATGAAGAGGGACTGCCCTGCTCTGAGAGGAAGTGGTAGCGGTGTTGCAAGTGCACCTGTGTCGAATCTGAATGCGCAAGTTGGAAGGCCCAGAACCAGAGGCAGAGTGTTCACCATGAGTGGTGCTGAAGGTGCTGAATCTGAGGATCTAATCCAAGGTAAGTGTGTCATAAGTGGAATTCCTTTAATTGTATTATATGATTCGAGTGCGACGCATTCTTTTATTTCTCTGGAGTGTGTGAAACGATTGAAATTGCCTGTTGCTAAATTGCCCTATGATCTTGTTGTTTCCACCCCTACTGCTAAACCCGTGATCACCTCATTAGCCTGTTTGAACTGTCCAATCACCATCGGTGATAGAACCTTCTCTGCTGATTTGATTTGTTTGCCTCTTTCTTAACTTGATATTCTTTTGGGAATGGACTGGTTATCTTCCAATCGAGTCCAACTTGACTGTTATAATAAATTTGTTGTGTTTGATTCTTCTTCTCCATCTACTCGTAATTCTGTAAGTTCGAGATTCTTGTCCGCCAACCAAGTGAATGCTTCTTTGAGAGAAGGAGATCAAATCTGCGTGATACTTTCTTCTTTGGAGGAAGAGCGGGAATCTGACATCAGTAAGCTGCATGTGGTGAGAGAATTTCCTGAAGTGTTTCCGGAGGATATTCCTGGTTTGCCACCAGAGCGAGAGATAGAGTTTAACATAGAGTTGGTACCTGGAACCGGACCTATTTCTATAGCTTCGTATAGGATGTCCCCATTAGAATTAGCTGAGTTGAAGAAGCAACTAGAAGAGTTGTTAGAGAATCTGTTTGTTAGGCCTAGTGTGTCCCCTTGGGGAGCGCCCGTGCTGTTAGTTAAGAAGAAGGATGATAGCATGAGACTGTGTGTAGATTATCGTCATCTAAACAAGGTGACGGTAAAGAATAAGTATCATTTGCCTAGGATAGACGACTTGATGGATCAATTAAGAGGAGCAACTGTATTCTCAAAAATTGACCTTAAGTCAGGTTACCACCAGATACGTGTTAAGTCTGAGGATATTCCGAAGACAGCTTTCAGAACACGCTATGGGCATTATGAGTATTTAGTAATGCTGTCTGGTGTAACCAATGCGCCCGCAGTTTTCATGGATTATATGAACCGAGTTTTTCCATCCTTACTTGGACAAATTCGTTGTGGTCTTCATAGACGATATCCTCATATATTCTAAGAGTGAGGAAGAGCATGCAGAGCATCTTAGAATAGCCTTGCAGACCCTGAGGGATAGAAAATTGTATGCTAAGCTATCTAAGTGTGAATTCTGGTTGAAGGAAGTGAAATTCCTAGGTCATGTGATCTCTAGTGGAGGGGTTAACGTAGACCCAGGTAAGGTAGAAACTGTGTTATAGTGGGAAGCACCTAAGACTGTGACGGAAGTGAGAAGCTTTTTAGGGTTACCTAGTTACTATCGTAAGTTTATTGAGAATTTTTCTAGGATAGCAACCCCGTTGACCCGTTTGATTAGGAAGGAACAACCTTTTGTGTGGAGCCAGAAGTGTGAGGATAATTTTCAGGAATTGAAGAATAGGTTGACTTCTACGCCCGTCTTAGTTTTACCTGACCCACAAGAGAGTTTTGAAGTGTATTGTGATGCTTCGAAACAAGGATTAGGCTGTGTGTTGCTGCAAAAAGGAAAAGTAGTGGCTTATGCCTCTAGGCAACTGTGAACACACAAAGTAAATTACCCTACTCATGAATATTTGGAGACACCATCTGTATGGCGCTAGGTTTGGAGTCTTTAGCGACCATAAGAGTTTGAAATACCTGTTTGATCAGAAGGAGCTGAATATGAGGCATAGGCGATGGATGGAATTTTGAAGGATTACGATTTTAGTTTGCAGTACCACCCAGGGAAAGCCAATGTAGTGGCTGATGCGTTAAGTAGGAAATCTTTGCATGTGTCGGCAATGATGGTTAAGGAGCTGGAATTGATTGAGAAATTTAGAGACCTGAACTTAGTTGTTGAATTTGCTCCTAAGAGTGTGAGATTAGGAACTTTGAATATTTCGAATGATTTCTTAGAATAGATCCGTTTAGCTCAAGAGGTAGATCAACCTTTGCAAGTTTTGAAGGATCTAGTCCCTAAGAAAGGAGAATCTGAGTTTAGTAAGGGCACTGATGGAATTATTAGATTCAAGGGTAGGATATATGTACCCAGTAATGAGAAGGTAAGAAGGTTAATTTTGGAAGAGGCCCATAAGAGTGGATTGAGTATTCACCCTGGAGCAACTAAGATGTATCAGGATCTGAAGAAGATGTTTTGGTGGTCTGAAATGAAAAAGGAAGTAGTTGAGTATGTAGCTTCTTGTTTAGTTTGTCAGAAAGCTAAGATTGAACATCAGAGACCATCGGGAGAGTTACAGCCTTTAGATGTCCTTGAGTGGAAGTGGGATAGTATATCGATGGATTTCGTGGTAGGTTTACCTAGAACTGCTGCAGGTTTTGATGCTATATGGGTAATCGTTGATAGGTTAACAAAATCTGCTCATTTTCTACCCATCAACATTAAGTTTTCCTTGGAAAAGTTAACCCAGTTGTACATTAAGGAAGTAATAAGGTACATGGGGTTCCGTCCAGCATAGTGTCAGATAGAGACCCTAGATTTACATCCAGATTTTGGGGTAGTCTGCAACAAGCTTTAGGAACCAAGTTAAGACTTAGTTCAGCATATCACCCTCAGACGGATGGTCAGTCTGAGTGGACTATCCAGTCTCTAGAAGATTTGCTGAGAGCATGTGTGTTAGAACATAAGGGAAGTTGGGATCAGTTGTTGGCACTGATCGAGTTCACCTACAACAATAGCTTCCATTCTAGTATTGGAATGGCACCGTACGAAGCCTTGTATGGTAGGAAGTGTAGGACACCCTTGTGTTGGTTTGAATCTGGTGATGGCTGATGGGTTTTCTGGCAAGCGAACCAAAAATCCAGTAGTATAATAGTAAGAAAGATATCGTATCCACAGGGAACGGTCAATTCACGTAGACTCGTGATCTAATTATCAAGGGAAAAACAATGGTTTTAAGAGTATTATTGGGGAAATTGTAAATAACAGATAAAATATTAATGGAATTAGAAAGGAAGAGTTAGAGACACTTTACTTGGATTAGGATTGGACTTCATCTCATCGCACCCTTTGTGCATGTAAAAACTATCTATTATTTTAGGTTTACTCTATAATACTATAGACAAACTTTATTGCTAAGACCCCAAGTTACCAGCAGCCTCACACACTCAAAGGTAATCCATGCGGGCTCTCCCAGGCGACAGACTTACCCTCGGCTTATTTCGCTCTCTTTTGTTCAGTTTGTAAAGGTTTAATTGAAATACGAGGCCTACCAAATGAAATATACCTTCGCTAAAGTACTGTCACTACCGTTGCTCATTAGATATACCCACCTCTCGCTTCCAGGATTCACAATCAACTAATCCTTGCTATCAGTAATTCAAAAACCATGCCTAACATATTGGAACGCCCTTCATTAGAGTACTCACACTACCCATCAATCATAAGCAACGCCCCCGTAAAGGAACCTTGGCTACCGAGTCCTCTTATCCACTCAGAGGTTGAGTTTCCTATGTCTAGGCTCCCCAAAACTCAATCCTAGTCGAAACTAGCCTATAACTCCGGCGCAAGCGCGAAAGTTAGGAATTAAGTACAGAATAAGATTACCAATATTATAGACATAGAGCTCAGTAAATAATAATATAGAGTTTACATACACATGGGGATAGAATCAATTACATCCAATCCTAATGGAGAGTTAACTACACAAGGTAGCCATACAAACCACCGAAGATGCTGTCACCATCTTCAATCCTTGTGAAGCGCTCCTCCTCTCCTACTCTAAACTTAGCTCTCGTACATTATCACTGAAATAAGACTGAATTACAATGATCGTGCACACTGGATTTGGTGCAAGAGGTTTCTATTTATAGACTAAGGAAAGACAAAGGAAATTGGGGAGAAATCTATCTAAAAACGGCAACAGGGAGCAAATCAGCGTAACCTACGCTCCAAGCTGCGCTACAGCGCAGGCTGGAGCGCAGGATCCAGAGAGTCTGCGCTTCACCCTGTGCTGTAGCGCAGGTAGCTGATGGGTTTCTGACAAGCGAACCAAAAATCTAGTAGTATAATAGTAAGAAAGATATCGTATCCACAGGGAACGGTCAATTCACGTAGACTATGATCTAATTATCAAGGGAAAACAACGGTTTAGAGATATTGTCGCGGAATTGTAAATAACAGATAAAATATTAATGGAATTAGAAAGGAAGAGTTAGAGACACTTTACTTGGATTAAGATTGAACTTCATCTCATCGCACCCCTCATGTATGTCGAGACTACCTACTACTTATAGGCTTTGAATTATAACGCTGTAGACAAACTTTATTGCTAATGACCCCGAGTTACCAGGCGCCCCTCACACTCAAAGGTAATCCATGCGGGCTCTCCCAAGCGACAGACTTACCCTCGACTTATTTTGCTCTCTTTTATTCCGTTTGTAGAAGAATTAGCTGATAAACGTGGCCTAAAGCTACACACACATCCTCATTAGAGTACTGTCACTACCCATCACTCATTAGATACATCCTTGCGTCGAATCCTGGATTGACTATCAACTAACCTTCGCTATCGGTTTATTAATACCAAGATTAATGTTTAGATGCCCTTCATTATGGTACTAACACTACCCATCAATCATTAGTAAACACCCATGGTTCAGTCAGTGGTTAACCGAGTATTCTCATTCACTCAGAGGTTGAGTTTCCTATGTCTAGGCTCCCCCAAACTCAATCCTAGTTGTAACGTTAATTACAAACTAGCCTATAACTCCGGCGTAAGCGCGGAAGTTAGGAATAAAGCACAGAACGAGATTACCAGCACTATAATTAGGGAACTGCATAAATAAATAGATAGAGTTCAACATACACTTGGGAATGGAATCGATTACATTCAATCCTAATGGAGAGTTAACTACACGAGGTAGCCATACAAACCACCAAAGATGCTGTCACCATCTTCAATCCTTGTGAAGCGCTCCTCCTCTCCTACTCTAAACTTAGCTCTGGTGCATTATCACTGAAATAAGACTGAATTACAAGAATCGTGCACACTGGGATTGGTGGCAAGAGGTTCCTATTTATAGACTAAGGAAAGACACAGCAATTTGGGAAGAGATCTATCTAAAAATAGCAACAGGGACCAAATCAGCGTAACCTGCGCTCCAGGCTATGCTATAGCGCAGGATGAGGCACAACTTCCAGAGAGTCTACGCTTTACCTGCGCTATAGCGCGGGGTGAAGCGCAGGTAGCGTCCTGCAGCTCCAACTTTCTCTTTTTAATCTTGATCTCTCCCCGAGACTGGTTTTAGCAGATTTGTCTTTCCTTGTTTTCCCTTTTATTGATAAAATCCTTGCATTTATTGAGCAATCTTTGATTTATTTGGGAAGCTTGTCTGCAGAATCCTTGATTGATTGGCAGTGATCTCCTCATTAATTGCATTTTATCTTCTTCAAATCTTCATTAAATGTCTTCAATCAATCTCAAATCTTGCAGATATCTCCCTCATTTAAAGTTATCTTCCTTCATTAAATATCTCTCACCACATTGATGGCATATAACTCAGCCATTCTATCACATGTTGGCCGCAACCTTTGGCTAGCTAAAGGGTCTCCATGTTGCTTCAAAATGTCCAGGTTCAGCCGTACCTAGCAAGCTTCTTCCAACGGCTAGTAGACAAGGTTTTAATGCAATTAAACAACATTATAACCTTGTTTTTTAACCACTAGAAATTTATTCCCTTGTCTTTGTAACTTCTCTAACTTTATTGAAAGCAATTAAACATAATAACTCAGCAAAACTTGCATGAGTTGGCCGCCCACATGGCAACCTCCATGGCACATGATTGGTCCTCAACTTGCAGTTGCCTTAATGGCAACTGAACCTCCATCATTGGCTTCATCCTCTTCAACTTGAGTGCAATAAATGAACTGGTTAGTTCCATTAATGCTCTTGGTGACTTGAAGTTGTGCAGCATTGATTGCAAGCTGTAAAACCTCCTTTGCCTTCCTTGCTTGCGCCCCTGTCATGATTCCCCCTACTCTTTTGACTGCTTGATTGATGTCCTCATCATACCCCCCTTCTTGAAAAAGATTTGTCCTCAAATCTGAAGTGTTCTTACCTACATCAAAAAGAGGTAAGTTAGAAACTTTGAAAAAGGTACTAATCTGATACTCACCAAAATATTAAATTTTGTAGCCATTGTATTTGTTCCTTTCTATGACTTGAAAGGGACCATCTTTCCTAGATAGAAAATTGGAATTCTTTTGTTCAAGGGGCCATTTCTTGCGCATATGCACCCACATCCATTCACCAGGATGGAAGACAACTATCTCTTTTTCCTTTGCTGGCTTGATGGGCATAGCTTCCTTGCTTCTTCTTGACACTTTCTACCTTAGCTTGTTGTTCATTGTGCGCAAACATAGAATTGTTAGGCAAAGATAATAATTCAAGAGGAATTACATGGTTAAATCCATAAGCTATCTCAAATGGAAAGTAGTTTGTAGCACTATGGATTGCCCTATTGTAAACAAATTCATCATGAGGAAAAAATTCCTCCCAAAAATTATTCAAAATAATTCTAAACAAGGTTCCCAAAATCCTATCCATCACTTCAATCTGCACTTCCTTTTGGGGATGATAAGAACACAACAACTTAGTTCCAAACTTGTCCCAACAAGTCTTCAAAAATTGACCAAGAAATTTCACATCTCTTTCATCCACCATGATTCTTGGAACAAGGTCTTTAATCCCTTTCAAAAGTGGTATTCCATTAGGATCAATAGCTGGAAACTCCTCTTCAAAATCTTGCAAAAGAGAATTAATAGACAAAGGCAATTCTTGGTAATCAAAATGGTTAGCATGAATCAATTGATTTCGCAATTCAATAGGCAGAAAGTTTGTCATGTGCAAAGCACCCTCTTCACTTCCTTCTCTCTTGCTAAACATATTTGTTTGCCTTCATATATTTCTCTCCTTTTTTATTTTCCTCACTCTCAAATTTTTCAATCTCTTTCTCTTTTTTTATCTTTTCTCTCAATTTCTTTTGATCTTCTTTCACCGCTTTTGGTGACAAAGGCTTAAGGACCACCTTTTTATCCTGAAAAATGAAAGAAATTTTGTTAGTAAACCCATCATGGATGGCTTTTGTCTCAAATTGCCACAGTCTTCCCAAGAGGATATGGCTGGCTTCCATGGGTACTACGTCACATAGCACTTTATCTTGATATTTTCCAATGGAAAATGGAATTTCAGCTTGCCTCTCCACGTGAACCTCATCTCCTTCACTAAGCCATTGAAGCTTATATGGCTTAGGTTGTGGCTTTGTATCCATGTTCATTTTTTACACCAATCTAGCACTAACCACGTTAGTACAACTGCCACCATCAATTATTATTAAGCAAATCTTACCATTGACAAAACATCTAGTGTGAAAAATGTTATCCCTTTGGTTTTCTTCCATGGTCGTGGATTGGTTACCAAGAAGTATCCTAATCATGTAGACTTCTCCCATTTCTACACCTGTGTCATCTTCACTTGCCTCTTGTTCTTCTTCTGACTCACTAGCATATTCTCCATTGTCCTTAAGAAGAACTGTCTTTTTTTGTAGGACATTCATAAGCATAGTGTCCTAATCCTTGGCACCTAAAATAAGTCACCTCTCTCCCCTTCTTAAAAACCTGTTCAACATTTTTGTTAGAGGATTTACCTTGTATAATAGGCGCTGCTTGGCTTGAGGAATCAACCACCTCGTTTTTAATTTTGTCCTTCCAATTTGCAGGCAAATTAGTAGAAACTCCTCCTGGCAGTTCCTTTTGTTTTAACTGTTGCTCCACCTGGAGTTCCTTATGTAACAAGTCCTCCATTTCCACATACTCCTGTAACTCAACAATATCTCTAATGTCACGCTCAAGCCATTTAGAAAACGTACCATAGTGATTTTAGGATCCTCTTCTATATTGGCTTGAATTAGCTGCATCTCCATCTCCTTATAGTACTCCTCCACTCCTTTACTTCCCCCGAGGTCAGTTTCTGTAATTTCAGCTTCAAGTCACGTTGGAAACTAGAGGAACATACCGTTTCCCTCATAATCCTCTTCATCTCAGCCCAATTCTCCACCATTGGCTCCTCATCTCTGTTGGCCTCTTCCTCTTGTAATTTCTTCCACCAAATGAGAGCATAGTCAGAAAACTCAGTAGTAGCAAGTTTTACCTTTTTGCGCCTCTGTGTAGGTGTTACCGGCAAAGACCTGCTCAATTTTGAGTTCCCACTCCCAAGTAGGCTTCTGGATCACTACGACCTTTTGAAAGGTGGTATAGTTAGCTTGACCCCTTGTATTTTCCCTTCATCTCTTGGTGGTCTTTCCTCCTCGTCAGCTGGTTTCTCCAATTCGTCAAACCTGTTATGCAACTCATCATATTGCTCCTTCATCATTTTCTCCAAACGTTGAGAAAGTGCTGCAATCTGTAGTTGGAGATCATGATTCTCCACCTCCCTTTCTTCATGATAAAAACAAGAAACAAACGTAACAGAGAAAAATAAGGTTTAACTGTTTAGAAACCTCACCACTCTCGTGTTTGCACCCAATACTTGGCTTTCTCTATAACGTAACTCTCTGCCTTTTTTCCACTCTATTTTCTCTTGAATTTCTTTCCATACCAATGAGGAGAAAAAATCAAATAATTCACCCACGTACGTGCAATCAAGAAAAATAATAATAAAACAAGAAAAGCTAAGAAAAAAATAGAATTTGTTAGAACAAAAGAATTCAGAAAAATTTCTAATAACCGGAGCTCTGATACCAAATGATATGAACCTTGAGGTTCTATTTTTCATGGACCTTAGAAATTTCTGAATAAAACAACTCTTTTCTTGACAAACAATTTTCTTTTCTTTTCAATACTCTTCTTTATGCTATTTTCTTTTCTTTTTCTATTTTCTTTTCTTTTTCTGTTCTTTGAATTTTCGAACACCAAATAAAAATAAGATAGAAGAATAACAGTTTCTAACCTTGCCAAAAACTGATATTCATCCTTGAATACTTGAAAAATAAAACACATATATTTCAAGTAATACGTATAGAAAAAATGGGTTTTTTGAACAAACGTAGAAGAAGTTGGAAACACAAAAAATGATAGAAGGTGGACGTCACACTTTCAAGACTTGAAAGATAAGTCCTTGATGATACACACACAAAGGTGAAGAACCTTGATAATCTTTCAACTCTTGACTAGTAAGAAATTTAGAGAAAATCACTTTCACTAAAGAGAAAATCACTTTCACTTATATTGATAAACTTGGCATAAAACATCTAACTTTTCTTGCATGCATGAAGCATGTATTTATAGAGTTTACAAGGTGAAATAGGGCCATGCAATCAGCTGCACCTTCACGCCCAAATTACTCCCAAAAATACCCCTCATACATATCCCATGCAACCCTAATAAACTACTACAAATTAAATTAATTTTAAGAGATAAATTAAGCTAATAAACTCGGCCTAAACTAGCTTAGATGGCCGCAAATTCCAGCCAGCATTTTAGGCCCATGTGGCTGCATTATTCCTTGACTTGTAACCACCAAACATGGATTAAAGTAGCTAATGAATCATCCAATAAGTGGCCACATGTAACAGCCCCAATTCATCAAGTTTTCATTCAATTTGTAACCTTCCTCTTCATGATGTTGGCTGCCCACTTCGATGGCTATTCCTCCATCATTGGCTTCATCCTCTTCAACTTGAGTGCAATAAATGAACTGGTTAGTTCCATTAATGCTCTTGGTGACTTGAAGTTGGTGCCGCATTGATTGCAAGTTGTAGAACCTCCTTTTCCTTCCTTGCTAGCGCCCCTGTCATGATTCCCCCTACTCTTTTGACTGCTTGATTGATGTCCTCATCACCATCACATTCAACGCATATATCATATCAATTCAATCATATGCTAGCAAAACATCCTCAATATTCATCACAATCATCTTAGTCATCATAATTATCATACTCATCATAATCATCATAATCATCATAATCCTCATAACATCACATCATCATCAATCATCGCAATCATCATCCCAAGGATCATGACTTAGAACTCCGCACAATGGGCGTTCCTCATCAATCTCCCTAGTTGTCACCATGATGGATGCCATCATGGTCCTCCCGCACCCCCCTCTAATGGGTCCGCCGCAGTTCACCTCCCCGAGTTGCACTTCACCCCTCTTCAGGCTTGTGCAATCTTGAGTACAACACCTCCTGAGCTACACTCGCCTCTCACTAGGCTTGTGCATCTCAAGCACAATCACCTCCCCGAGTACACTCACCTCTCACTAGGCTTGTGCATCTCGAGTACAATCACCTCCCCGAGTACACCTCTACCCCTCACTGGGCATTGTGCACCTCGAGTACAATCACCTCCCTAAGTTACACTCACCTCTAATTAGACTCGTGTACCTCAAGTACAACATCATATATGCTCAAACATCATCAACATCATAAGATAATCACATCATCATCATCATTCCTCATTATTATCACACATCATCATAAACATCCTCTTCATAATTCATCATAAACATCATTATTCATCATCGTCATAAAATATCATAAACATCATCAAACATCGCCATAGTATAAACATCTATCATCAAGGATATGTCATATCATCATACTCATACTACAATCAATACCCTTTAAACTTTCCACTTAATATCATCAATTCCACAAATAACATTTGTATAGACACATATCAATCTCAATTCCATATGTTAAGGAAACCATTTCACTCCGTAAAGAACTCATGAAAATCACATCCAAAAACAAAAATCTGTGAGCTGCGCTTCAACCTACGCTGTGCAGTGCAGATTCCAGAGCGCCACGCTTCAACTTTCCCTGCAACTCAAGGTTGCAGCGCAAGTTACGCAGAACGCGACTGTCCCACGTTTCACCCCTTTTTCTCCCCTTCTTCAATCCCTACTCAATCCTCATTGTTTATACTTCAATCATAGTCGTTTATATCAATTAAACTCAACAAAAACAACAATCTTTACACAGATTATACAATTAACCCATCAAAACCCCAAATCATCAAACCCTTATTTACCCCTTTCTCTTTTTTTCTCTATACTCTTCAATTTAACTCAAGAATTCATCAAGATTCATCCAATCATATCATAAATCAACAATTTCATCTTCATTCTCAATTATAACATATATCCATACGAATTTATAGTCTTAAATTACTACCCAAGCACCCCCCATATTCACATACAAGCAGCACCCTCTCCCCCCACCGTACCTGAAGTGAAGATCGAACAGCAAGGAAGATTCTTTCCTTGATTCTTGATGATTACTCCTCAGCAACCTCCTCTTGAGACTTGGTTTCTCCCCTCTTAGTGTTTCGCTCTCTGACGATTATACGAATAAGGATTAAAGTGAATTGATACCCTCTCCTTATTAAAATGCCTATATGGGCCCATTCTCAACCACCCCTTATCTGTCAAGTTATCAGAAACAAGGCCAAACTGGTTGCTCAAGGCTACAATCAGCAAGAAGGTATTGGTCTAGTAGGTAGGCTAGAAGCTATTAGAATTTTAACTTCCTACGCAGCTAATAATAGCATCAAACTATATCAAATGGATGTTAAGAGTGCCCTTCCTAAATGGTTTCATTGAGGAAGAGGTATTTGTTAGGCAACCCCCCTTGTTTCGAAAATGTAACTTTTCCTAATCATGTTTTCAATCTGAAAAAGGCTCTGTATGGTCTGAAATAGGCTCCTAGAGCATGGTATGAAAGACTGAGCAACTTTTTACTCAAAAATGGTTTGAAAGAGGAAAAGTTGATACAACTCTTTTTAGAAAAATGTCTAACAAAGACCTGATTCTGGTCCAGATATATGTTGATTATGTTATTTTTGTATCAACAAACTCCTCTCTGTGCACTGAGTTCTCAAAGCTTTTGCAATCCGAATTTGAAATGAGTTTCATGGGAGAACTAAAATTTTTCTTGGGACTTCAAATTAAGCAAGACTTGTTGAGTCTCAAATAAAGTATGTCAGTAAATGAATACTTTCTAAAGTCTCATACTCTCAAATGTTTTAATGGATAACAAATATAAAAGTCAGAAGATCATTTAAAATGAACAAATAAACTGTCATGTATCTTCTGTTCTGTTTCAGATCGTCTGATGAATGTGTTTGTCTGAAGAGTACTTGTGCATCTAAAGATTTATATATCATCTGAAGCGTTGCATTGGAAACTGAACCTATCCTTGTCAAAGTTGACCATGCTAAGAGACGTTGCTGCATTTAAAGAACATCCTACCTGAGGTCTAACCATTTTAGCATCTATGTCAGAAGAGATTTCCTACCTCGTTCAAATGATTTGCATATTTAAGGAAATGCTGCTGCTCTGCTCACCTGACACTGTCCGCGCATACTGCTATGAAGCCACTTAGCATCCTTTAAGGATAAAGCAGTCACAACGTCTTCTGGAACGCATTTAATGCTGTGAGACAACGAATAAAGCTTCTCAATCTATAAATACCCTCATGCACAGCGAAGTAAAGATAGAGAACATATCAAAAATCAAAAGAACTCTTACGCTGCAAAAATCTCCGTCTGAAAATTCTTTGTACACAATTCAGTTCAAATTCTGAGAGTCATCTCAGTTGCTTGTACATCTTTGAGTTCATCCTATCGTGTGTGATAGTTGAGTGAACGTTCTATGATTTAACTTAAACAGTTTGGTTTACTAAGCCTGGAGAGGCTTTCTGTTTAAAGAATACTTGGTTAATAAACTGGATAAGTGTCTGAGAGCCTGAAGAGACTTGACGAAAGAAAGAATACTTGTTGTAGAGCCTGGAGAGACTTGACAGAAAAGAATACTTGTTTAGAGCCTGGAGAGGCTTGGTTAACAAAAAGAATACTTGTTTAGACCCTGGAGAGGCTTGACAGAAAAGAATACTTGGTTTTAGAGCCTGGAGAGGCTTGGTTAACAAAGAATACTTGTTGTAGAGCCTGGAGAGGCTTGACAGAAAAGAATACTTGGTTTAGAGCCTGGAGAGGCTTGGTTAACAAAAGAATACTTGTTGTAGAGCCTGGAGAGGCTTGACAGAAAAGAATACTTGGTTTAGAGCCTGGAGAGGCTTGGTTGACAAAAGAATACTTGTTGTAGAGCCTGAAGAGGCTTGATAGAAAAGAATACTTGTAATTCTTGCGAGAATAGTGGAAATCCAGTGGTGGTTTGCCTCTAGGACTGGACGTAGCTCACGGTGATAATGGGTGAACCAGGATAAACTCTTGGCTAAGTTTTCTTCTATCCCTTACTCTTATTAATTCAGTTTTGATAATCTAATCGAAGGTATTGAAAAGTATTTCTAAAAAAAAAATCTATTTGCGAAAATAATTTCAAGTTATTTAAACTTCCGCTACATCGGAACTCGTGATCAGACGAACCATAATACTTCAGACGATAAAACTTATCATTTGAACCTTTTTCAAAGAGGAATTTCATCCGATTTTATAAAAGATAAAAAGTTTCCATAGAAACACTATTCAACCCCCTTCCAGTGTTTCCCTGTGTTTCCTACAGTTGGTATCAGAGCTTATCCTTGGGGTTAACACCTAAACGGTGTTAAGGACAAAGATCTTGATGGAAACTTCTACTGGAATCAGGCAGTACATAATGAGGGAGCCTCTATCACGAGACCCCCATCATTCAATGGAGTGTATTACCACTATTGGAGGGATCGCATGAAGTTGTTCATTGAGAGCAACAACATTGATGTTTGGGATGTGGTCACTGATAGAGACTTTGTGCCCATGCATGCTGGAGTGCCCCTACCTAAGGCTGAATGGACCTTAGAACAGAAGGCCAGAGTTCAATTAAATGCCAAAGCCAAACTTTATATGATATGCTCTTAAACAAATCAGAATATGAGAAGGTTCATTGATGCACATCTGCCAAGGAGATTTGGGATACACTTGCAGCTGCCCATGAAGGGACTGAGAATGTCAAGCAATCCAAAATCAGCATACTTATACATCAGTATGAGATGTTCAAGATGGAAGAATATGAAACCATAGATCAAATGTTCGGAAGGTTTCAGACCATAACCTATGGACTCAGGTCTTTAGGAAGAACTTTTGAATCTGGAGATAATAACATAAAGATTCTGAAAAGTTTGCCAAAGTCCTGGAGACCCAAAGTCACAGCCATTCAAGAAGCCAAAGATTTAAATTCTCTTAGAACGGAGGAACTGTTGGGATCTCTCAAAGTTCATGAGCTTGAACTTGGGGAAGATGACACCAAGAAGAAATCACTGGCATTGAACTCCAAAGTTAAACAGCCTAGGCATGGCAGCCTGAAAGCTATGCAGGCACAGGACACTTCAGACAATGATACTGAGTCTGAAGGCTGCTTAGAAGATGATGATCTTGCTCTTCTCAGCAGAAAAATCAAGAAGATGATACAAAATAAAGGAAGATTTAGAAAGTCTCAACCTTCCACATCTAGGCAAGGTAAGTCAGGTAGAGATTCCTTTAATACTGACAAAGTCACCTGTTTTGAATGTAAACTGCCAGGACACGTAAAGACTGATTGCCCAAAGCTAAAGAGGCCAACTTTTCAGAAGAAAAGATTCTTCAAGAAAAAGAAAGGGTTGATGACCACATGGGAAGATCTGGATGACTCTACTTTAGAAGAAGAAGAGGATACTTCAGAAGAAGCCAACTTGTGTTGATGGCAAGTCTACCATCCTCAGACAGCTCAGACTTTGAGGTAATTCCACAAACCTTGCAAGATCAATATGATGACCTTGTTGAAAGTAGCAGAGAACTCTTCCATGAGTTTAGGGAACTTTCAAGAGCATTTTCTGAAATGTCTGTAGAAAATGAAAAATTACAAATAGAAAATCTTGCTCTAAAGGAAAGGCTACTTCAACAAGATCCAAGCAGTTCTGAAAATCTTGTTAAGGAGAACAAAAAACTCCACAACAAGGTCAAGGAACTGACTCTGGATCTAGCCAGATTTGTTAAAGGCACTGATAATCTAAACAGATTATTAGGATCTCAGAAACAAGCCTTAGACAAAAGTGGACTAGGTTACTCAGACTCATCTTCTTCTGAGTCATTAATATTTAAAGTGCCAAATGATGGTCCAAAGAATGGAAATGGGTGTTCCAACTATGGTAAACCTAGACATGATAGGTCTATGTGTAGACACAGAAGGAAAGATAAACCCAATGCTAACAAAAGAGGACCCAAGAAGGTATGGGTACCTAAAACTTTGATTGTTCCTGTTGCAGATATGTTTAACAGGACAAAGGATACACCACAAGTGGTACCTGGACAGTGGATGCTCGCGACACATGACGGGAGAAAAGTGTTTGTTCCAAAGCCTTAGACCCAAGGCTGGAGGAGTGGTCACCTTTGGTGGAAATCAACAAGGGAAGATCACTGGCATAGGGACAGTAGGTATGACTCCTCTATCCCTTATCAAAAATGTACTTCTAGTTGAAGGATTACAACACAATCTCTTAAGCATAAGTCAATTATGTTATAGTGGATATATTGTGTCCTTCACCAAAGAAGGTTGCATAGTCAAAGACTCTTCGGATCAAGTCCTTTTCTCTGCTAAAAGACACAATAATGTGTACAAAATTGATCTAGAGGAACTTGCAAGTCAAAATGTGAAGTGCTTCATCTCTATGGAAGATGAAAAACAGATTTGGCATAAGAAACTTGGACATGCCAGCTTGAGATTAATCTCAAAGCTAACCAAACACAAACTTGTTAAAGGCTTACCAAAGCTCTCATACAAATCTGATCTTTTATGTGAACACTGTCTGAAGGGGAAACAAACCAGAAACTCTTTCAAAAGCAAAAATGTTGTTTCCACTAACAGACCATTAGAACTACTTCACATGGACTTGTTTGGTCCTACTAGAACTGAAAGTCTTAGCAAGAAGAAGTATAGGTTGGTCATTGTTGATGACTATACAAGATTTACATGGGTTATATTCCTCAGAAGCAAAGAGGAAACCTTTGAGAATTTCACAAAGTTCTGTAAGAAGGTGCAGAATGAAAAAGGAATCTGCATATCTGCAATCAGAAGTGATCATGGTGGTGATTTTGAAAACTCAAGCTTTAGAATGTTCTGTGATGAGAATGGGATCTCACACAATTTCTCAGTGGCAAGAACTCCTCAGCAAAATGGGGTAGTTGAGAGAAAGAACAGAAGCTTGCAGGAGATGGGTAGAACCATGCTCATGTCAAGCAGTCTACCAGGATCCTTCTGGGCAGAAGCTGTTAACACATCATGCTACCTTCAGAACAGAATTTTGGTAAGACCAATTCTCAAAATAACTCCATATGAATTGTGGAAAGGAAGAAAACCCAATATTTCCTACTTTCATATCTTTGGAGGTAAGTGCTTCATACTCAACACTAAAGATGACTTAGGAAAATTTGATGCTAAGTCAGACAAAGGATTTTTCATTGGATATTCTGAAACTGCAAATGACTACAGAGTTTATAACTCCAGAACCCTAACAATAGAAGAATCAATCCATGTAAAATTCAATGACTATAAAGAGACTGATAGGGAACTATCAGATCTGGAAGATGGTTTTGCAAGTATGGAACTGAACCTAGAAGCGAAATCTGAAGGACCATCTAAGGACAATTCTAAACTTGTATCTGAACCTGGACCTTCTCAGACCAACATTGTTGAGTCTCAGACTGAGAATGTATTTCCTCATATTCGTGATTGGAGATACAAGTCTAATCACCCAAAAGAGCAAATTATTGGAGATTCATCAGAAGGAGTAAAAACAAGGTCAAAATTCAGAAGCATGAACAATCTTGCACTTCTCTCTGAGATTGAACCCAAAAATATCGAGGAAGCTTTGCATGATGAAGGATGGATCCTAGCCATGCAAGAAGAGCTAAATCAATTTGCTCGAAGTGATGTTTGGACACTTGTGCCTAAGCCCCATAGGAAATCTATTATAGGAACCAAATGGGTGTATAGAAACAAGCTGTCAGAAGAAGGTAAAGTGGTCAGAAACAAGGCAAGACTTGTTGCTCAAGGCTACAATCAGCAAGAAGGTATTGATTTTGCTGAAACCTTTGCTCCAGTAGCTAGACTTGAAGCAATTAGAATTTTACTCTCTTATGCAATAAATAATGGCATCACCCTATATCAGATGGATGTCAAGAGTGTTTTTCTCAATGGTTTTATTGAAGAAGAGGTCTATGTTAGAAAACCACCAGGTTTTGAAGACACTGCTTTTCCAGAACATGTTTACAAACTAAAAAGGCTCTCTATGGTCTAAAACAAGCCCCAAGAGCTTGGTATGACAGATTGAGAAACTTTTTGATTCAAAATGGTTTTGAAAGAGGAAAAGTAGATACAACTCTTTTCAGAAAATGTCTAACAAAGATTTCATTCTTGTTCAGATATATGTGGATGACATTATTTTTGGTTCTACTGATTCTTCATTATGCAAGGAATTCTCTGAGCTTATACAATCTGAGTTTGAAATGAGCATGATGGGAGAACTTAAGTTCTTTTTGGGACTTCAAATCAAGCAACAATCTGACTGTATATGGATCCATCAGGAGAAATATACAAAAGAAATGCTTAAGAAGTTTAACATGCATGATTGCACGCCCATGAAAACTCCTTTGCATCCTTCTAATGTATTAAATAAGGATGAAGGGGAAGAACCAGTAAATCAAACTTTGTACAGAGGAAGGATTGGATCACTACTATACCTAACAGCTAGCAGACCTGATATCATGTTCAGTGTTTGTGTCTATGCTAGATTTCAATCAGATCCAAGAGTTACTCATTACAAAGCTGTAAAGAGAATTTTTAGATATTTGAAAGGTACTACTAATCTTGGTCTTTGCTATAAGAAGAGTAAGGATTGTAGGTTAGTTGGATTTTGTGATGCTGACTTTGTTGGAGATAGAACTAAAAGAAAATCAACAAGTGGAGGATGTCATTTCATTGGTGACAACATGATAAGCTGGTCCAGCAAAAGGCAAAACACAATAGCACTCTCAACAACAGAAGCTGAATACATTGCAGCTGCCAGCTGTTGTTCACAACTGTTATGGGTGAAGTATCAGTTAGAAGATTTTAACATAAATTCATCATGTATTCCTGTAATGTGTGATAATACTAGTGCTATTAATCTATCTAAGAGCCCTATTCAACATTCTAGGGCAAAGCATATAGAAATAAAGCATCATTTCATTAGAGACTATGTCCAGAAAGGAGTTTTTGATATACAATTCATTAATACTGATCATCAATGGGCTGATATATTCACAAAGCCTCTTGCTGAAGATAGATTTAAGATTATTAGAGATAATTTGAATATTTTGGCTTTGTCTGAATAGCATGTGATAAACTCATATTAACATGCATCTGAATATGCTTCGTCCGAACATTCATCTGAACATGCATCATCTAAATGTTTAATGTGTGTCTGAAGCACTAAGTCTGCTGACGTGGCAAGCTGAAACGTTTGGGTTTCCCACTCTCTGAGCAACTGCTCTCTGTACACTCACACGATCTCCAAGACTGCAACCGCCATCATAAAGGTGTCTCACGGCTATTTAAGGAGAAGGCTGAATTTTTTTTGGAAGCTACGTTTTTCTCTCACTTCTCTAAAATACTGTTCAAGGGTTTCTTGAATTCTAGGTTTTCTCTCTGTGACTTCACCTTCTTCATTTCAAAGTTTCTCATGGCTCGCAAGAAGGCAACCAAGTCTGCTGGAGGACAAATAGTTCCATCTAAGACCATCGACCTCGATGAACTCAGTGCTTAGGGTATCAACCTCTATGAAAACTTTGATGGTGCTGGATGGACCAACTTTTTCTTAACAACTGACTATGCTTGGCATGAACAGAGTGTCATTGAGTTCTGGAGAAACGCTAGGGATATCTCTGCTAAAGATGGCACTTTCCAAGCCCTAGAAACCACTGTGCTGGGAACGAAGATTCTGGTCGATGTAAGTATAATAGCAAATGCAACCGGTGTTCCAAATAAACGAGAAATGTTCTCACCTGGTTGGGAAGAAAGAAACGGTGGCATTCACAAGTTTAATAAGAAGCTCTATGGTTTGAAAGATGTAGAAAATTTTGATAGTTCGAAAATGCATCCTCAAGCAAGGATTCTCCATGCCATTCTGGGTTGTTGTATTCTGCCAAAGACTGGGAGTAGGAATCACGTCTCAGAAATGGAAAGATTTTGTGTGATTCACTTGCTGGACAAGAAAGCTCTGAACTTGCCCAGGATTGTTCTCTACCACATGCTAAAAAGGGTTAGTGATTCTGCTACTAATTTCACTCACACAACCCTAATTACTAAGATTCTTGTGAAACTGCGTGTTCCCATTGAAAGGCTCTATGATCACGAGGGCCCGTCTCTCTTCTCTATTCCTAATATCAAGAGGATGAGAATCAATGTAAAGAAGCCTTCACCAGAAAAGACAATACTGGAGGAAGGTGTATCTGATAAAGCAGCAAGAACTTGAAGAAATGCTCAAGAAATCTTGCAAGAACAAATGCAAGGAGATGTACATCTTTATGAGTTTGAATCATCTTCAACACCTGTGAAGACTCAAAAAAAGAAAAGGTCAAGACCTCAGATTGAGGCTGGTGTGTCTGAAGAAGAACCTACCCTCAGACAGTCTCAACCTGCTCAGGATGGAAATGATGCTGCTCCTGAGAATGTGAGTCAAACCAAAGAAGGTACAACCATTGCTACTCAGCCTACTTCTCAATTAGAAGGTCAGGCTATACCTTTAGCTGCCAGCATGCCTAAAGCTAATATCAATAAAATTGTTGAAGAGATTGAACAGACAGAAAGAAGAAAGACGGAGGAGCAAGGGAAACAAGATCATGCTCTTGCTGTTTCAGAACAGGAAGCTGTTCTTGTGGAAGAAGAAAGGAAAAAGAAAGAGGAGCAAGAGAAGCAAGATTATGCTCTTGCTATTGCTACACAACAAGCTTATCTTGAAGATGAAAGGTTGGAGCAAGCCTCTAGGCTCAAAAGAAGAAGACAAAGTGCTCACAAAAGGAGAGGTGCTAAGAAGATTAGGCTGCTTGAACCTATCATTCAGGCTTCACCTATCAGAACTAGGAGAAGCATACAAGAGGCTGAAGCTGTCAAGTTCCAGGAAATGGCAGAAATACAAAGGAAGAAGGTTCTGGAGGTGTTGCAACAGAAGAAGAAAGTTGCTACTCAGGCACCTGTCCAAAGACCTAGGGCACTTCTTGATAATATGTCTCAGTCAGAAGATGAAGCTACACCTGCTCCTGAACCAGAACCAGAATCAGAACCTTCACCACCACAAACTTCAGAAGATTTTCAAACTGAGGATGATGAGGATTCTGACTGCATATGGTTTGGAGGAAATCTTTCTAAGGCAATTCTGCAGAAAGCCAAAACCAGAGACTACTCCAGGAAACCATCTCAGGATCTTGCATTGAGTTTTCAGAATGAACAACAAATGTTGTGGGCTGCTGAAGTGCCACACAGATTCTACAATGTTCCTGTGAATGAAAGGCCTAGAGTGCCTATCTTTCCTAATCTCTTTGAGGAGCTTGGTTACTTCAGAAACTATCCACCTCTACAGCCTCATGATCTATCCAAGTCTGAGCTGGAAACCACTGCAGAGGCAGAAACGAGAAGGAGCAGAAGAGGAGAGCGTGTAGCTGATGCCCTTGAGAAGATTCGCAGTGGGGCTGTTAAAGCAAAGCACAAATGGAGATTGCTAAATCCATTTATTGATGACATAATGCTTTTCTCTTATGAAGACTGGACTGTGGTTAGAATGTTATCATCTAGACAATGCTATATCATATTGTGTTTGCAATCTGCTGTGTCTTATGTTGTTGCTCTTTGTCATGTCTATTTTATCTGTGGTTATTTTTGCTCTGATACCCTTTTGAATTGATGACAAAAGGGGGAGTATTATCTATGAGCTAATAAACTTTGAAAAAGAGTAAACAAAGATTTTGCAGGGATGAACAAAATATACACTTTAGATCATAATGAACATAACTTCAGAATATGACGCAGAACTCAGGGGGAGACTTGCAGAACTCAGGGGGAGTCTTTGGTTGAGGGGGAGTTATCATCTAACCCTAAACTTTTCCAGATTCTCTCACACATTTATATTTGTCATCATTAAAAACGGGGAGATTGTTGAGTCTCAAATAAAGTATGTCAGTAAATGAATACTTTCTAAAGTCTCATACTCTCAAATGTTTTAATGGATAACAAATATAAAAGTCAGAAGATCATTTAAAATGAACAAATAAACTGTCATGTATCTTCTATTCTGTTTCAGATCGTCTGATGAATGCGTTTGTGTCTGAAGAGTACTTGTGCATCTAAAGATTTATATATCATCTGAAGCGTTGCATTGGAAGCTGAACCTATCCTTATCAAAGTTGATCATGCTAAGAGACGTTGCTGCATTTAAAGGACATCTTACCTGAGGTCTAACTATTTTCAGCATCTGTGTCAAAAGAGCTTTCCTACCTCGTTCAAATGATTTGCACATTTAAGGAAATGCTGCTGCTCTGCTCACCTGACGCTGTCTGCGCATACTGCTATGACGCCGCTCAGTATCCTTTAAGGATAAAGCAGTCACAACGTCTTCTAGAACGCATTTAATGCTATGACACAACGGATAAAGCTTCTTAATCTATAAATACCCTCATGCACAACGAAGTGAACATAGAGAACATATCAAAAATCAAAAGAACTCTTACGCTACAAAATCTCCGTCTGAAAATTCTTTGTACACAATTCAGTTCAAATTCTGAGATTCATCTCAGTTGCTTGTACATCTTTGAGTTCATCCTATCGTGTGTGATGGTTGAGTGAACGTTCTCTGATTTAACTTAAATAGTTTGGTTTACTAAGCCTGGAGAGGCTTTCTGTTTAAAGAATACTTGGGTAATACACTTGGATAAGTGTCTGAGAGCCTGAAGAGGCTTGGCGAAAGAAAGAATACTTGTTGTAGAGCCTGGAGAGGCTTGACAGAAAAGAATACTTGGTTTAGAGCCTGGAGAGGCTTGGTTAACAAAAAGAGTACTTGTTTAGAGCCTGGAGAGGCTTGGTTAACAAAAGAATACTTGTTGTAGAGCTTGGAGAGGCTTGACAGAAAAGAATACTTGGTTTAGAGCCTGGAGAGGCTTGGTTAACAAAAGAATACTTGTTGTAGAGCCTAGAGAGGCTTGACAGAAAAGAATACTTGGTTTAGAGCCTGGAGAGGCTTGGTTAACAAAAGAATACTTGTTGTAGAGCCTGGAGAGGCTTGACAGAAAAGAATACTTGTTTAGAGCCTGGAGAGGCTTGGTTGACAAAAGAATACTTGTTGTAGAGCCTGAAGAGGCTTGATAGAAAAGAACACTTGTAATTCTTGCGAGAATAGTGGAAATCCAGTGGTGGTTTGCCTCTGGGACTGGACGTAGCTCACGGTGATAGTGGGTGAACCAGGATAAACTCTTGGCTAAGTTTTCTTCTATCCCTTACTCTCTATTAATTCAGTTTTGATAATCTAACCGAAGGGATTGAAAAGTATTTCTAAAAAAAATCTATTTGTGAAAATAATTTCAAGTTATTTAAACTTCTGCTGCATTTGAACTCGTGATGAGACGATCCATAATACTTCAGACTATAAAACTTATCATCTTAACCTTTTTCAAAGAGGAATATCATCCGATTTTATAAAAGATAAAATGTTTCCATAGAAACACTATTCAACCCCCTTCTAGTGTTTCCCTGTGTTTCCTACAAGACTCTGATTGTATATGGATTCATCAAGAGAAGTATACAAAAGAGATGCTTAAGAAATTTAATATGCATGATTGCAAGCCTATGGCAAATCCTATGCACCCCTCATCTATTTTAAACAAAGATGAAGGAGAAGAATTTGTTGACCCAACTATGTATAGAGGAATGATTAGATCCTTATTATATCTTACTGAAAGCAGGCCTGACATTATGTTCAATGTATGCCTGTGTGCAAGATTTCAATATGATCCAAGAGTAACTCATTATCAAGTTGTAAAAAGGATTTTTAGATACTTGAAAGGTACTACTAATATTGGTCTGTGCTATAAGAAGAGTAAGGATTGCAGGTTTGTAGGATTCTGTGATGCTGATTTTGCAGGAGACAGAGTTGAAACAAAATCAACAAGTGGAGGATGTCACTTCATTGGAGAAAATCTGATTAGCTAGTCCAGTAAGAGACAAAGCACAATAGCCCTTTCAACTGCTGAAGCAAAATATATTTCTACAGCACGCTATTGTTCACAACTGCTATGAGTAAAATATCAGCTAGAAGATTTTAATATTCACATTAAATCTATTCCAGTCTTCTGTGATAACACGAGTGCAATTAACCTTTCTAAAAAATCAATTCAGCACTCAAGAGCAAAACACACTGAAATTAAACATCATTTTATAAGAGACTATGTGCAGAAAGGAATTATTGATATACAATTCATTGATACAGAACATCAATGGGCTGATATATTCACTAAACCGCTTGCTGAAGATAGATTCAAGTTTATCAGACAAAATTTGAATATTCTCACTATTTCGGAAAATTGAATCTTTTTTTCTCACTTCATAGAAAGTGTTGATATGCATAAGTGGTATCCTGAATTCTTTTTCTTACTTATATTTCACTTATTCAGATACTCTATCTGCCCTTTTGACTGATGACAAAAGGGGGAGTATTAAGAAACTAACAAAATCTAAAGTTAAGTGTTTTTCAGAAGAATTCTCAGATTCAGGGGGAGCAGATTAAGAGCAAATGAACTGAAGATTTCAAGCAAGTTGCAAACAAATTCAAGACGAAAAGCTCTGAATCAGTATCTGATTTAAGGGGAGCTTTACTCTATTATCTTACTATCTCTTCCCTTCAGATATTTGATTTATTTCTTAAAGCAAATTTATCATCATTAAAAAGGGGGAGAATGTTGAGTCAAAATGTTATTAAAAGGATAATAATGTTTTAAGTCTCGCAATCTCAAAGTTTTAATGAATAAGAAATTTGGCTTTAATGTGAAAGTATAATTTCTGCTAAAGGTATTTGTTCAATATTTCAGAAGGTATAATCTGAAGAAATTATATCATCTGAAGTACGTGAGGCCTTCGAAGCGAGGAAACCTGCTGAGAGAATGCTACCTGCTGAAAGTAGTGAACCTCTTGAAGTTGTGAGACAACGTACCTTTTCCTGTTCGTCTTCAATAATATATTCTCATAAAATCCTCTTGAAGACTCAAGTCTCGTGTAGCAGTCTCAGATTACTTGTACCTCTCATTCTTCTGGAAAGCCAGAGAAAGTACTTTTTGGCATATTTCAAATTTCTCTCACCAAAAAGGCAAAAGTCTGTAGAAAAGTACATGCGACTCAGAAAATGTGAAGTCTATGAGCTGACTCTACTATCTGCTACAGCTAAGGGTTCAGGCTATGTGTCACAATGGGAGCATTTGCATTAAATGCCACTTCTCAATGGGAAAATGATTGGAGTTCAATGAACGGAAGATATTCTCTCTATAAATACAGAACTTCATGTTGAAAGAAATAGAGAACGAAGAATAGAGAAATCAACTTGCTGAAACGCTACAAAAATTTATACTCATCTGTTTCATAATTCTTTCATTATACAACCACTTCTATATCCTGAGTATTACTCAGTAATTTGTACAAGTTACCTAGTTCGAGCTCTAAACTTGTGTAGTTTCAGAGTTTGAGCATATATCCTATTAAAACGTATTTGTTGGGTTAGCCTGAAGAGGTTGTGTTAAAAGAATACTTGGGTTTTCAGCCTGGAGAGGCTGTGTGTACAAAGAATACTTGGTGATTGAGCCTGGAGAGGCTAGGTGTGAAAAGAATACTCGGTGTTGATCGTGGAGAGGCTAGGTGTGCAAAGAATACTCGATGTTGATCCTAGAGAGGCTAAGTGTGCAAAGAATACACGGTGTTAAGCCTGAAGAGGCTGGGGTAAAATAATACTTGTAATCTTGCGGGATTAGTGAAAATCCAGTGGTGTGTTTGCTTTAGGACTGGACGTAGCTTACTGGGTTAGTGGGTGAACCAGGATAAATCTTTGTTGTTAAGTTCTCTCAACCCTCTACTCTTTAGTTTCCGCTGTTATTTGTTTATTTCTAACCAAGGAGTGTTCTAAAAAGTGAGTTTATAATTTGCACAGTGAAAATAACTTTATTTATCACGCAAATCTTTTTGAAAGGAAATTTCACTAAACCTGTTGAAGTATTTTAGCAAGACTTAGAAAACTCGTTTTTTCAGCAAGTTGTCTTAACTTTAAAAATATTTTTACTTGAAAACACTATTTCAGCAAGTTGTCAGCAACTCTTTTTTTTCAGCAAGTTGTCTGAACTTTGAAAACACTATTCAACCCCCCTTCTAGTGTTTCCTGTGGTCCTAACAAAATCAAGTGTTGACAAGGTTTTTATAGCTGCTGTCAGGGAAAAGGTTGAAGAACCTGTTGTTGACCCCATGGAAATTGAATCAGATACTGATAAGATAAATCGCATTCTTGTTGAGCTTACAAGAACCATCTTTGAAGAAAGTGATGAAGAACCAGAAAATCCCCTTGCCATAGTCGTATATGAAGGACCTATTCTTTCTACAGACATTGACTGGCACTCAAAAGGTAGTTATGTGCTGAAGGAGAAAGGTGTCTTTACTTTTGAAGGCAGCTTGTCTTTGAGGGAAGGAATATGGAAACCCAAGACAAGTGATATTTCTAGAAGACCTTCTTTTGACTATGTTGTTCCCATTCTGAGCTTTATTGATCTATTGAAGGCTGTTGAATTCCCTCATAGATATTATTTTAATGGTCAATATCAAAGTAGGAGGCTTCCTAGGTTCCCTAACCCATATGAGGAACTTCTTGTTTTCAAGAGTCATCTGCCTCTTAAGCCCCCTATGCAAAAAGGTCTTCATATAGATTCTCTTGAAGCAACTAGGATGAGAAGGATGAGTAGAAGCTTAGGGGAAGGGTCTGATCAGATTGAGAAGATCAGACAAGGTGTTCAACCACCCAGGCATCACTGGAAGAAAATCGATATAGACTCAGCTAATGAAGCAGTTATACCTTCTGAGGACTGGATTCTTATTGGGAAGTTGAGTATTGAAGCTAAGATCTGTGAGAAATATGTTGCTGGCTACAAAGGATTCAAGCCTCCCACTCCTATCACCTTGAAGCAAACCACTAAGATCTTCTGGAAACCAGACAGGATTTTGCCAAGGCTGCCCTTTGCAGAAGGTCCCGAAGATAAAGGGAAACAAACTAAGTTTTATACTTCCTACAAGGATAATCGTGAACCTCTTACCAGAGATGAATGGGAAAGACTCCCTGAAGTTCTTGAAACCTATGGGGGTTTTGACCATACCTACAGAGAAAGGATCTGGGAATCCTACTGGATTGAAAGAGAGAAGGAAGGATCTTGCTCGGGTACCAGATTTGATTTTGTTGATTGCTTGACCTCAAGCTCTCTCTCTATTCAGGAGTTTAAAACTTGGCTTCCTAGGAACCTTCCCAGTTGTCATCATCTGTCAAAGGAGTATGCTGAACAAGATTGGGCCATTGTGCCATATTCTAGAGCTGTCTACATCTACTTGGTAGCCAATCATGCTGAGCATGGTTTTCCTGTTAGTTTTGTGGAAATCACATTCCACTGGAAGCGTGTCTATATTATCTACAAGGAAGCTGATGTTGCTGATGTCATTTCCATGCAAGCAGAAGATATTAGAATGTTAAGAAGAAAGAACAATAGACTTTAGGCTACGATGAGACAATTAAATGTTGTTTCTCTTCGTACTCAGAGTATTGAACCTAAGCTAAAACTCAAGAGAACCAACAGTTTTTAATTTGTCAAAGTTCAAAAAGTTTATGTGTTTATAACTTATTTTGTGATTGTTTGATCTTATATGCTATTTGAATTGACTACGTGAATTAATTATCTTTGTGTAGCATTTATTCTGTCTTGTGCATTTATAAGCTTACCTACCCTGCATCTGTTGAACTTCATTTATTGCCTCTGTAAACTTCTACCCACCCTTTTAAATAATGACAAAAGGGGGAGTATTAAAAAGGAAAACATCTGAATTCAATATCTAAATCTAGTCACAGGAATGAAATTTAGAGGAATGAAATTTAATGTGAGACTGTCCGATATTTATTAGAATATGTCTCTTGGAGAATTCTTTATTTCAGGGGGAGCCACATTTCAGAACAAGTATCTGAAATAAAGGGAGTATATTCTAAAGACTTTATTTATTTATTTATTTCCCTTCAGATATTTGCTCAATTTCTTTTTAAACAAATTTATCATCATTAAAAAAGGGGAAAATGTTGAGTCTCATAATGAATTTAAGTATTCAAATAGGATTCAAGACTCACATATCCTAAGTTTTATAGACAACAAATTTGATTTAAAAAGCGATTGCTTTTAAGAACAATATCACTTGAAGGTATTTTTGCTTTATTGTTTCAATAAGTGCTATGAAGAAGAAGCCTCAGGTTGAACCTACCGATATGAGGGAACCTTCCGAAGAGCCAAAATCTACTGAACTCATTTCAGCCTTCTGAAGTGTTACGGATTTCTAGAAGAACTGCTGAAGACCTCAATTTTAACTGTTGACTAAAGCCTGAAAGTTGCCTGCTAAGGTCACAACACTTTCTTATCGTCTGAAGCAAGTTTGATCCATTTAAGGAATGAATTCAAAGTTCAATTGTGTTGTCAAAATCACATTACCTTAAATGGAATCCGCTGTTCAAGTTAGAGCAGGATTGCAATCTGCAACACCTGCACATCTCAAAAGTATAATGCTATCAGAAGAGCTTCTCACAACGACTCTAAAAGCATTTAATGCTATCTCACAATAGTGAATGAAGCTTTCCTCAACGGATTTATTTCAAGACTTTATAAATAGCCTCATGAAAGACTTTGAAGATTGGCGAACCATTGGTGAACCCTTGGTAATGCTACGACAATGCCCTGTTCAAACTCAGAATGAGAATGAAGCACAAGAATGGGCAAACAGAAGAGCACAAGAGAGAATGGCCAAGATTCATCAGAAAAACCTTTCAAGCCAAACACTCAATTTGTGTAACAAATTTCCTTGTACTTAGATTTATCCTTTGTATCCTGAGTTATACTCAGTTATCCCTTTGTACAAGAGAACTTGGGTTTAAGTTTCTCTAAAACTTAAACTTATCGTTTGATGTAAACACTGGTAAGTGTCTGAGAGCCAGGAGAGGCTTGGAGGAATAAAGAATACTCGGTTCAGCCTAGAGAGGCTGTGTTTACAAAGAATACTTGGTTTTCAGCCTAGAGAGGTTGGGTGTACAAAGAATACTCGGTTTTCAGCCTGGAGAGGATGGGTGTACAAAGAATACTCGGTGTTGAGCCTGGAGAGGCTAGGTGTGCAAATAATACTTGTATATGTATTCAGATAGTGAAAATCCAATGGAGTTTTTCCCTGGGACTGGACGTAGCTCACGGGGTTAGTGGGTGAACCAGTATAAATTTTTGTGGTCAAGTTCTCTCTACCCTTATCTCTTTACTTTCAGTTTATACTAACCAAGGAGGGTTTTAGAAAATTTATTTTATACATCTGCGTAGTAATCAATCTTTTCTTCATAAGAAAAACGCTTCAACAGTCTTTATTCAACCTTCTGAGTTGCATCAGCAAGTTGCTGAACTCCAGTTTCGGAAGGTTGATCAAATATCTTCAAACCAGTTTTGCTTGTTTAAAAGGTTTTCACGAAAATTTGTAAAGGTTTTTTAAAACACTATTCAACCCCCTTTCTAGTGTTTCCTGTGGTTCTAACATCAATGACCAAACATTGTCATTTTCTATAGATAAAGGCTCATAATGAGAAGCATTCATTGTCATAGCATGAGAATCATCATATTATTTATCCTTATCCTTTGGCTTGAGCTTGGGCTTGGAATCTCCGTTGCATTGCTCCTCCCCTAGGTAACGCCTTCCTCGGTGTGGTTGGACCTACCAATATGAACCACGTTATCAGATTCTTATTGGGGCAATAAACAAAATATCTAAAGAAATCAAGAGATTTTAGTCATAATTAGGAACTAAATTTACAATTGTATATGGCTTTTAAATAGTAATATAAAGACAGAAACCAACATAGAGAGTTTTGAATTTGACTTACAAAGGGTGCCATGACATCTCTTATCTCTGTGATCACATCGCCACATTTAAGGCAATAGATTCCAATTTCTTCATCCAATGTTGTATTATGTTCACATGCTTTTTTATAATCTACCTCAGTTGGAGCTAAAGCATTTGAATCCTGGTTTCATAAGTTAAATTGAATCATCCTTAAAAAATATTAAAAAAAAGATGTAAAATACGAATAAAATAGATGGAGCAAATTAAAGACATGGGAAGCAATGGTCACATGCACCTCTGTTTCTTCCATAAGATAATTTTCTATTATTGCATGATCCATTTCTCTACACAACATATCCATCTCAGACACTGCTCCCTCACCTTACGGTAGTCACAAACCTACTTGAATAAGAGTCACACTCTAGGGCATTCTCACACTACCCCTTAAGGGTCGCTCGGGATCCTCCCGGATTTGGATGGAAAGGGTGAGTGTGTGGTCAGTAACTACTACAACAGACCTATTTAAGGATTTCATCCATGTACTTCATGGATAAGGCATGAGTATTGGATAGCCAAATCGTATCATTATCTGTTCGAAGGGCCCCCTGACTGTCCCTAAGGTAGTCTGGGGAAGTTCGTCCGTCCTATGCTTTTCCTGATGGGATTTAAATTTTGATCTAAGCTAACTGTCATATTCTTACCTTTATCATACCCTGACAAGGTGCCCAACTAACCAAATCATAAATTAATAGATTAACAATCCAACCCCCACACACAAACAACAACATGCCATCCAGTCACTTAGGTGACTCAAGCATCACAATAAATTAAGGAAAATCAACCATTAAGACTTAAGGTAAAACAAGCAATATCCTCTTCACTCATTAGGGAGTTTACTTAATTTGGTATTCCCTATGTGCATTTCATGTTCGCTAGGACTTAAGTGTGACAATCTATGGGGTCCCTTTGATAAGGGTTCTGTTCTTGGGAATAGGCCTATGTTATCCTCTCTCCCTAACAGGTGGTTGGTACTAACCTTGTTAGGGGAGCATTCTAAACTCCCTGAGCAAGGCATTCTGTTCATGTCACTAACCATAATCCTGCATACAACGTACACAATATGTGATACCCTTCTACCCCATACTCTTAGATGTTTAATAAATCGAATTTTAGAAAAGGTAATGTCCCACGATGGGTAAAAAGGTTCACAAACGCTCTTATTAAAAACCTCATGATTTCAAAAACACTTAATTAAATGAAAGTATACTTCAAATATAATCCAACAATTATGCAGCGGAATCTCTAAAGAAATAAAACAACTAAAACGACCTACTTGCCTAACAAGGTATCCAAAATAGTTCATAAAATACTCCTAACTAGAAACATAATAAAGACTCCCAAGTACACCCTGATGTCACATCTATCAGAGCACATCCCTTAATCGTACTCGACACCCATCGTGTCCTCATCAACACCTGTAAAAATATATCCACAGAATATGGTGAGGAAAAAGATACTACTCATACACACACATAGGAAATGCCCTATCATCACCCACAGATAAACAACATCATCATATATCATACTACCAATACATCAGATAAACCATCATGTAACAATTATCTCAAAACTCAGCATATAGCTATTCATCTATATCAACATATGTATTCCATACCATCATTCACATTTATACACATAATACATCCATCATGTATTCACCAAATCCATCATCATCATAATATAACTCGAATATCATCATATATATCACTCATCAATGCATGCACCAAAATCATTAACATTATTAAATAACTCAATTCCATCGTTGAGTATTCCAATTTTCACATGCACCAGCACTCATCTCATCATCTACCCAAAGGTCATGACTTGGAACTCCGCACAATGGGTGCACCTCGTCAATCATTCTAGTTGTTACCGAAGATGGTCCTACCGTTATACATCACACAGGCCGGTAAGTTGTACATCGCCCCACTCTAGACTTGTACAGAGACATCCGCCCCACAAAGAATAGCCCTACCGTTATACACCACATAGGCCGGTAAGTTGCACCTCACCCCACTCTAGGCTTGTGCAAGAATGTCCCCCATCATGGTCTACCTACCATTAATCACCACACAGGCCGGTAAGCTTCACACACAACACTACCGTTAATCACAACACAGGCCGATAGTGTTGCTCAACGCCCCACAAAGAATAGCCCCACCGTTAATCACCACACAGGCCGGTAAGCTTCACACACAACACTACCATTATTCACAACAAAGGCCGATAGTGTTGCTCAACACCCCTCTCTTGGGCTCGTGTATCCAAAGTATCACCTCTCATGCTCAACGCATATTCATCATCATCAGCTCGCATCTATATGCTCAAGGCATCTCTCTTAAGTTGTACCCCCTCTATGGGCCCGTACAACTCAAGTAACATCATCATTTATCGCATGTTCACCAACCACATGCATTCCAAATAACCTCAATTACATAGCATATTAACCAGCCATATGCATTCCAAATAACATCAATTATATAGCATATACACCAACATATGCATTCCAAATAACATCAAATATTAGCATATTCACCAACATATGCATTCCAAAATAACATCAAATATTTATAGCATATTCACCCACATATGCATTCCAAATAACATCAAATATATTAAGCATATTCACCAACATATGCATTCCAAATAATATCAAATATATAGCATAATTACCAAACATATGCATTCCAAATAATATCAAGTATTTTTAAACATCATTAAGCACTTAGGCTCTCAAAATCCACTCTGGTAATCGATTACCAACCTCTAGTAATCGATTACCCGCAAACAAAGTCTATGGTAATCGATTACAATCACCTTGTAATCGATTACCTGCCAGCAAACACTCTGGTAATCGATTACAGCACCCCTGTAATTGATTACCTGCAAACAAACTCTCTAGTAATCGATTACCACAATCCTGTAATCGATTACCAGCGAACAAACAACACTTCTGGGTTGCCCAGAACACCCTGGTAATCGATTACCACACCTGGTAATCGATTACCCGCGACGCAGATTGCATATTTCACGATTTCAAACATCTTTAAACCCTTCCAATCAATCCCTTTCGATCAAACATCATTCATAATCATAAACATTCATAAAACTCATCAAAATCATCAATCTTTAACAGTTTTACATGGATTTCCCATCAAAACCCTTATTATCCCTTTTTCGCTATTCTCATTATTATCATTCAAATCACTCAAGATTCATCAAGAATCATTCAAACAACCACAAATCACAGTTCATATCATCCATTCTCAATTATATCATACATTAATACGAATTTCTAATCTTAAATTACTACCCAAGCACCCTTACATGCATATACAAGGAACACCCTCTTCCCCACCGTACCTTATAGATGACAATCCCAAAAGCGAATGGTGGCTCTCTCTTACTGATCTACTATGCAGCACCTTCTCCTTGTGGAGTCGTTTCTCCCCTCCTTAAGGTTTCACTCTCTAACATTTTGAAAAATAAGGATTAGGGCGAATTGGTAACCCTTCCTTACTTAAATACTTAACTGGGTTGGACCCACTCTCAACCCACTCATCCTTATTTTATTAAATAACATTATTCATAAAATATTAATATTACTAATACTATTATTTCTTCCTTTTCTTTTATTTTATTTATTTATTTATATTAGGAATTATTAGTATATTACGGAGTCCTTATCCGTCTACATTCAAATTTAAATTCAAATTATATAATTAAATGTTATCCTAGATTTGTATTGATTCTTACCCTTAATCCTTGTGATCTCATTATCCCTATTTTAAAATCTGATCTTAATTTAAAATACTAAACCATAGCTCTCTCCTAAGATTATCCTTATTAATCCTGATATTATTTTATTAATACAACAATTTCTATATTTATAACAATTGATGTTATTTGCAACCTTATGATTTATCCCTTCATAATATTATTATTATTATATTCAATATAAACATATCTGATTAAGATCCTAATAATCTGACAACTCTCCTAATATTTATAATATTATATTATTATCATCTCATAAATACAAGTATATTAATATTTACTATTTTTAATGTGTAACTTCTATTTTTACTGCTAACGTTAACGAAATATAATTATACGTACTTAAATTATATTTCTAATTTTCTAAATTTCGGGATGTTACACAATATGGAGGTGATCAATCCCCATATGGCATACGGGGTACAATAAGATCATAGATGTTGGACTTAAGCTACACTGGAAGACACAAGTTGTTCATCACATCTCTCATGTATTAAGTAGTTTTGGTTTTGTTGTAGGAAGTAAATGTTTTATAATTCACTTCATTTTGCGGTGCTAAACAAGTTTCAATAGATGTGGCACTTGTATTGTTTGGTTTTAGTCTTAGGCAATTGGTATGTGTTTGTTAATTGCTCTTTGTTTTGTTTGTAATCATGTAAGTTGAGCTCATGATTTTGTTTTCAAGTTTTAATAGCATAGAAGCTAAATTACTCAACAAAGTATTGATTTGCCTCTGTATAATCGATTACTTAAGTTTGTAATTGACCCAAGCTGAATCAAAACTGAAAAATGCATGAATTCAAGTTCATGAATGAAATAATCGATTACTTGCTATAGATAATTGATTACCACTGCTCCAGGGAAAAGATTAAAAATTGGTGGGTGTAGGAACACAGGGAAACACTAGAAGGGGGGGGGTTGAATAGTGTTTCTAAATATTTTAAGAAGCTTTTCGAAAACAGATTTACAAAAAGATTTTCAGACAGGTTACTAGAAGGCTGTCTGAAGTTTTTAGTTAGCTGTCTGAAGTTGGTTTCAGACTGCTTTAAAATTGTTCTAAACGAAGTTTCTTCTTTTTAAAATATTAAATAAAATATTCAGTCCCCTTAATTAGTTTAAAACCGAAATGACAAAGATAAGGGAAGAGAAACTTAGCCACAGAATTTATCCTGGTTCACTCACTACCACTTGTGAGCTACGTCCAGTCCCAATGCCAACTAGCACTTGGATTTTCTCTTAATCTTGCAAGATTACAAGTATTCTTTTCTATCAAGCCTCTTCAGGCTCTACAACCAAGTACTCTTTTCAGACAAGCCTCTTCAGGCTCAATAACACAAGTATTCTTTTTCAGACAAGCCTCTCCAGGCTCAAAAGGAAATACAAATGAGAGAAATGCTTAAGCTCACAAACTATATCAGTTTTGAGACTTAAACAGCTATAGATTGTACAGAAATTACTGAGGTATGCTCAGAATAGAAATTTGTGTGTACAAAGATGATAAATTCTATCAGAGTGTTGCAGCGAAAAACTTGCAGAGTTTCTGTTCTTTTGCTATGTTGCTCTCTCTCTGTTGGTCTTCAAATGAGGGGGTATTTATAACCAAATGATTTGAATCATTTAAGACTCTTAGGTTTGTGAAATCAATGCTAGCCGTTGTGAGTCAGCCGCTGCAGTACAGAATATTCTCTGACATATTCTGATATTCCCTGACAATTTCTGACATTTTTACAAGGTTTGCTCCTGCCAAAAAGGTGCTCTTTGTTGCTGCTGCAATAGTTGCGTAGCAGAGGATACGTTGTGACAGAGAACGTGCTTGAATTGCATTGCACAGGTGTCAGCTGTTTGTAGCAGAGAACATGCGTGAAAAACGTGCAGAGGTACATGGATTGTCACAGCTTTAGACAAGAGATGCCACGTCATCAAAAGCTTTCAGACGGCTTTGATGCTTCAGACGGGTTGATCATCTTCAGACAGCATCAGCTTCTTCAGACGGATCCAACACTTAGTCTTATATAGTAGGCTTCTTGCTGAAAATCATAGATAAACAATTTAGACAATCGTATCTTATGAGAAACAACTTAAGTTGAATTTGTTGATCATTAAAACTTAGAGAAATTTCAGTCTTTAAAACATCATAAACCTCTTTATGATATTTTTGAGACTCAACATTCTCCCCCTTTTTAATGATGACAAATTTAACTTAAATTATGCAAAATTGAGAGATTAAGATTTAGCTCCCCCTGGGACAAATATATGATTTTCTCAGAAGTTCAGACAGCACAGCTTTGGACTATTTCATGTACTCCCCCTGAATCCTGTAATCACTCCAGATTTTGTTAGATTTAATACTCCCCCTTTTGTCATCAATCAAAAGGGAATTATAGAGCAAAAACAGTAATAGATCAATAAAACAAACAGGAGTATGAACTACAGATAGAGTAAAAACAAGTATCAGAGCAAGGATCAATAAAACAAGTATGAACACATGAGATGGAATAAAAAACACTGATTGTATTAAAATGATGTAAGGATTAAACAGACAATCAGCACTTGAAACAGAAATATGAACATAAGACAATGGGAATAAATTAGTCCTTCTTCTTCAGCAGGGCTTCAGACAGAAAGGAGATCAGTTCTTCCTTGGCCTTGTCTATTGCAGCTTCAATAGAAGACTTCAACTCTTGTTGACCACTTCTTATTAGTTGTTGCTCATGAAGAATTTCTTGCTGATTCTGAATAACCTTTTGTGCTTTCTTTTCTGAGACTTCACATCTCCTCTCAGATTCTTCACATCTCTTCTCAAGGGCCTTGACCTTTGATTTCAGCTTCTGGTTTTCTTCAAACAGGTCAGGTTCAGACTCAACTAGGATGAGCTGAAGGTAGGGACAAACAAATCTCAAAACTCCAAATCCAGGCTGTAAGCTATATTCTGAAGGATTGTAGACTGGACAGAAAAAGGTCCCAACATACTTCAGAAGCACCCAAGCTTGGTTGAATGAATCTGCCTGTGGGGGAAAGTGATCTCTTAAGAAATGGTACTGAACATTTGTGAAGTGTCCAACACCCATTGCAGATTCAGCATCAGGATCACTACACCCAGAAGAAGACCCAGCAGCTTCTCTGATCTTCCAGTAAGATTCCCACATCCAGTTTTCCAGCAGGTGATTCAAGCCGCCTCCTTCTGACATAATAAACTCAGGAAGACCTTCCCATTCTGAAGCAGTCATGACTTCAGACAGGGGTGCTGATACAGAATATACCTTAGTACCCTTCAATTTTTCATCTTGACCTTCTTTGAGGGGATACCTAGGAACAATTCTATCAGGCTTCACTAAGATTTTGGTTGAAGGCCTGATTTAACTGGTTCTAGGAGGCCTGTAGCCTATCATTCCAACTCCTCTAGCCAAGTCCCTTTGGAACAATTCAGCTTCTGTGTTCAGCATTCTTACCATTAGCCAATCTTCATTATTCAGCTTCCAGGAGTCTTCAGAGAATGGATTGATAAGATCCCAAGTATGTTTAGGAGGGACAACACCCTTCCTTATCTTCTCCAAACCATCAGCATTGTTGGAATATAAAGCCCTTTCATCAGACACAGTTTTCTTAGAGAGACCCTGATGAAGTGAGACAGCAGGGGCTGTTCTAAAGTGATGCAGCTCTTCAGACAGATGCTGGAATTTTGGCAAAGGACAAGAGCCAAAGGAGGTTCTTGTCAGTCTCTTGCATAAGGCTGCAATCTCAGCTGAGAGGTTGAATTGATGAACAGATGAGGGTGGTGAAGGAGGTAAAGGTGTGTGAGGTGGAGATGATGATGGTGAGGAAGGTGATGAAGGTGAAGATAATGAGCTATCAGATAGCTGTATGTACATAGGTGAGAGGGGTTTGGATGGTGAAGATGTGGGTCCAAGAACTTGGTTTTCTTGAGGTGCAGGGGGTTCAGACAACAGGTTGTCTGATGGTATGATGAGTGTAGGTGATGAGGGTTCAAATGGTATGAAAGGTTCAGAGGGTAATGAAAGTTGCTGTAAGGTTGGTAGAGGTTGGGAGATAGGTGGAGAAGGTTGCTTTTCAGGTGATGAAGGAGGTGAGGGAGTTACATTATCAAATCTCACCTTGATCCTTTTGTAAGGCTTGGGAGCAACAGCATCTTGAGCTTTAGCAGCTCTTTCTTTTTCTTCCCTTTCCTTGGCTTCCTTATCCTCCCTTTCTCTTTCTTTAGAGGAAAGAGCCCTTCTTCTCTTGAAGTATTGATTAGCCTTTACAAAATTTTGATACCTTCCAGCCATGTCTGCTTCTTCTAGATGAGAAGTAGTACTTCTGGTAATCCTAACTTCAGACACTGTTTGAAGTAGTTTACCCTTCTTCTTCTTCCTCTGAGGTGCACTTGACCTCTTTCTTTTCTTTGAGGCTTCAGCAATGACTGCTTGCTTGTCATCCTCAGCATAAGCAAGCTGTGAGGCAATTGCAAGAGCTCTGTCAGTTCTCTCTTGCTCTTCTTTCAGTTCTAACTCTTCTTGTTCAATGGCAGTAGCCAAAGCAGCAACCTGAATCAGTTCAGGATCAGAGGAGCATGCAGCAAGAGGTTGAGCCGCAACTGCATCAATATCCACAGCCTGTCCTTCCATTATAGAAGTAGGCTTTGAGGATTGTGCAGGTTCAGACACCTGACCCACAATTTCAGACAACCGTTGAGAAGGTTTCTGAACAGGTTCAGATGCTTGAATCTGTACAGATGCAGAAGCTATCTTGGCTGAGCTTCTTACATGTAGCTTCTTCAGCTTAGGTTGAGGTGACGCCTTTGAGGGCTTGAACTCATGTCTTATGATATCTCCTTTTAGTTCATTTTCCAGAATCTGCACAGTGGAACTTCTCCTCTGAGCTTTCTCCATTAGCAAACTTTCTTTCATGGTTGGCGATGGAGGCCTTGGAGTCAGCTTGATCTTCATGCTCTTTAGGTTTGATTCACCAAACATAGGAATTGAGTGGTGATCAAAGAGCTGGTGAACTGGAACTTTAAAATGCAACAACACCTTGGTGATGATGGTGTTGTGAGGAAAACTTCCAGCAGAGTCTCTCAGCCTCTTCTGAAGGTGGTACATGATGATATTTGGAAGATTTATCTTCTGCTTCTTCAGAAGATGAATAAGGCAGAATCTTTCCAGTTCAGACACATGGTTTCTGCTGCCACTTTTAGGGATTACAGAGTTCCCCAAGATAGCATGCAGAACCCTAGCCTTATCTGACATATTCTTTGCATCCAGACTAGCAGGAGAGGAAGTTCCATATAAAAACTCAGTAAAATGCTTCTGACCTCCATTTCTTGATTCCCAGCCAGGAGAGAAGACAGCACCTTCAGTCTTGACACCACAAACAATGGCCAAGATGTCTTCATCAATAAAGATAGATGTGCCGAGCACATTAGCCTTGATGGTAGTGTAGATGCCTTGAGGATTAGGGATTCCTCTGGCTGTGGCCCAGAAATCAAGTATACTCTGCTCATGCCAATGTGAACGATTTTTGTTGAAGTATTCAAGCCACCCAGCAGCTTGAAATTCTGCATGAAGATCCATTCCTAGTGCTTCAAGTTCTTCCAGAAAGACACCCTTGGTCTTCACAATATTATCAGCTCCAGACTTCTTTGGTGCCATTGTTGAAGGATGGAAAGAACTTGAGAGAGAAAGTGCTTTCTTGAAGATGAAGAATAGCAAAGGTTTTGAGAGGGTAGTGAGCTGTAACGTACCAAGGACTCACTGCCTTCCAGTACTTATAGACCTCTGAGGCAATGATGGCAGAAACTGGCCGTGCAGACATAGGGTAACGTGCAAAGTGGATTTAAACCGCCCCTTTATTGCCACGTCATTTGTTCATTTCAGACAAGTGCCAGATTTCAGACATCCTAGTTAATTTCAGTCGACCAAAACTTCAGACAGGTCACATGTTTCAGACAGGCTGAAGTTTCAGACACATTATATTTCATACATACTCACAATGCATGAATGTTCAGTTTATCTCTGATGAACTTAAACCTATCTTCAGTTAGAGGTTTTGTGAATATATCAGCCCATTGATGCTCTGTATCAATAAACTGAATATCAAAAACACCTTTCTGAACATAGTCTCTAATGAAATGATGTTTGATTTCTATATGTTTAGCCCTAGAATGTTGAATGGGATTTTTAGATAAATTAATGGCACTGGTATTATCACATAACACAGGTATAACAGATATTGCAATATTAAAATCTTCAAGTTGATACTTCACCCATAATAGTTGTGAGCAACAGCTGGCTGCTGAGATGTATTCTGCTTCAGCTGTTGATAATGCAATTGTGCTTTGCCTTTTGCTTGACCAGCTGATCATATTTTCTCCAAAGAAGTGACATCCACCACTGGTGCTTTTTCTTTCAACTCTGTCTCCAGCAAAATCAGTATCACAGTATCCTACTAACCTGCAATCCTTACTTTTCTTATAGCACAGACCAAGATTAGTAGTACCTTTAAGATATCTGAAAATTCTTTTTACAGCTTTGTAGTGAGTGATTCTTGGATCAGATTGAAATCTAGCACACAGGCACACACTGAACATGATGTCAGGCCTGCTTGCTGTTAGATACAATAATGAACCAATCATTCCTCTATACAAAGTTTGATTTACTGGTTCTTCATTATCATCTTTATTTAAAGATACAGAAGGATGCATTGGAGTTGACATGGGTTTGCAATCACTTAGGTTGAACTTTTTAAGCATTTCATTTGTATATTTCTCTTGATGGATCCATATACAATCAGAATCTTGCTTAATCTGAAGTCTAAGGAAAAACTTTAGTTCACCCATTAGGCTCATTTCAAATTCAGATTGCATTAACTCAGAAAATTCTTTGCACAATGAAGAATTAGTTGAACCAAAAATAATGTCATCAACATATATTTGGACAAGTATAAGATCCTTGTTAGACTGTTTTCTAAAAAGAGTTGTGTCAACTTTTCCTCTTTCAAAACCATTAGTTGCAAGAAAACTGCTCAGTCTTTCATACCAAGCTCTCGGGGCTTGTTTCAGACCATAGAGAGCTTTCTTGAGTTTAAACACATGTTCAGGAAAAGTTACGTCTTCAAAACCAGGGGGTTGTCTAACAAAAACCTCTTCTTCAATGAAACCATTGAGGAAGGCACTTTTGACATCCATTTGATATAGTTTGATGCCATTATTTACAGCATAAGATAAAAGAATTCTAATTGCTTCTAACCTGGCCACTGGGGCAAAGGTTTCAGTGAAGTCAATACCTTCTTGCTGGTTATAACCTTGAGCTACTAGCCTTGCCTTATTTCTGATAACTTTGCCTTCTTCAGACAGCTTGTTTCTGAATACCCATTTGGTTCCAATAATTGTTTTCCCATGGGGTTTAGGAACAAGGGTCCAGACATCACTCCTAGCAAATTGATTTAGCTCCTCTTGCATGGCTAGGATCCACCCTTCATCATGCAGTGCTTCATCAATGCTCTTTGGCTCAATTTCAGATAGGAGAGCAAGAGAATTCAAATGTCTGAATTTTGATCTTGTCTTAACTCCTTCTGAAGTGCTGCCAATGATTTGCTCTTTTGGATGATGTGACTTGTATCTCCAATCAGTTTTATGAGGAGACATCACATCTGTCTGAGACTCAACATTTGTCTGAAGAGGTTCAGAAACAGCAGGAGCTTCAGACAAGTGCTCATCCTTCAAATCGTTGTGATCATTCAGCTCCATTCCTGCAAAATCATCTTCTAGATCTGACAGTTCCCTATCAGTCTCTTTGTTATCATTGAATTTTACATGAATGGTTTCTTCAACAGTTAAAGTTCTAGAGTTATACACTCTATATGCTTTAGATGTTTCAGAATATCCAATGAAAAATCCATTATCAGACTTTGCATCAAATTTTCCAAGATCATCTTTGGTGTTCAGTATAAAACATTCACATCCAAAGATGTGGAAATATGATATGTTGGGTTTTCTTCCTTTCCACAATTCATATGGAGTCTTTTTCAGAATTGGTCTTACCAATATTCTGTTTTGAAGGTAACAAGCTGTGTTAACAGCTTCTGCCCAGAAGGTTCTAGGTAAGTTGCTTGAGTTGAGCATGGTCCTTGCCATCTCTTGCAAACTTCTGTTCTTTCTCTCAACAACCCCATTCTGTTGAGGTGTTCTTGCCACAGAGAAATTGTGTGAGATCCCATTCTCATCACAGAACAATTTGAAATTTGCATTCTCAAACTCCCCACCATGATCACTTCTTATGACAGAGATACAGAATCCCTTTTCATTCTGTACCTTTTTACAAAATATTGTGAAATTCTTAAAAGTCTCATCCTTGTTTCTAAGGAATATCACCCATGTGAATCTAGAATAGTCATCAACGATGACCAAACCATATTTCTTTCCACTAAGACTTTTTGTTCTAATAGGACCAAACAAGTCAATGTGTAAAAGTTCTAGTGGTCTGCTAGTTGAAACAACATCTTTACTCTTGAAGGAGTGTCTTGTTTGTTTCCCTTTCAGACAGCTATCACATAAAATGTCAGATTTGTATGAGAGCTTGGGCAATCCTTTAACAAGGTTGTGTTTTGCTAATCTTGAGATTAATCTCAAGCTGGCATGCCCAAGTCTCTGATGCCAAATCTGTTTTTCATCTTCAACAGAAATGAAGCATTTTACATTTTGACTTGCTAGATCCTCTAGATCAATTTTATACACATTGCTGTGTCTCTTAGCAGTAAAAAGTGTTTGATCAGAGGAGTCTTTGACTATGCATCCTTCCTTGGTAAAGGATACTACATAACCACTGTCACATAATTGGCTTATGCTCAGTAAATTATGTTGTAGTCCTTCCACAAGAAGAACATTTTTAATGAGGGATGAAGGAATTATACCTATAGTCCCTATGCCAGTGATCTTCCCTTGCTGATTTCCACCAAAGGTGACGACTCCTCCTTCCTTAGGTCTAAGGTTTTGGAACAAAGACCTTTCTCCTGTCATGTGTCGCGAGCACCCACTGTCCAGGTACCATTTGTGGGGTCTCCTTTGTCCTGTTAAACACATCTGCAACAGGAATGATCAAGTTTTTTGGTACCCAAGTTCTTTTGGGTCCTGTTTTGTTAGCTTTGGGTCTTGCTTTTCTCTTGTGCTTGCACTGAATCACATTGTGTCCAAGCTTACCACAGTGAGAACACCCAGTGACCTTCTTTTTACTTTTAGAAAAATTTGAGACAGTAGGTGGTTCAGACAAGTTATGATCAAAAAAACCTAGTCCACTTTTGTCAGAGGAATGTCTTTGATTTCCAAGCATTATGTTTAAATTTTTTGTTCCTTTGACAAACTTGGCCAGATCATTTTTCAGTTCTACAATCTGTTTCTGAAGTTTTTTATTTTCTTCAGACACAGTTTGTGAACTGTGGTTTTTATTCTCAAGGACCTTTTCCTTGAGTATAATATGTTCTATTTCCAGAGACTCATATTTGTTACACATTTCTGTGTGAGCCTTGGTTAGATTCTTATACTCTAGGAACAGTTCCTTGGAACTTTCCACCAGATCATCATACATTTCTTGCAAGGTAAGAGTGAATACCTCAGCTTCAGAACTGCCTGAAGATGGTAGGCTTGCCATGAGACACAGATTTGCCTCTTCTGAGGTGTCTTCCTCCTCTTCTGAAGTTGATTCATCCAGATCCTCCCATGTTGCCATGAGACCTTTCTTTTTCTTGAAAAACTTCTTTTCTTGAAGTTGTTTTTCTTTAGTTTTGGACATTCAGCCTTCATGTGCCCTGGTTGCTTACACTCAAAACAAATAATCTTGTCAGTTTGTATTTCTTTACCTGACTTACCACCTTTTGAGGTTGAAGGTTGATTCTTTCTGAATCTTCCTCTGTTCTGTAGCATTCTCTTGATCTTCCTACTTAGAAGAGCAAGATCATCATCATCTTCTGAGCTATCTTCAGAGTCTTCATCTCCCTCTGAAGCTGCCTCAGCTTGCATAGCCTTGATGTTGCCATGCCTAGACTGTCTGGTCTTGGAGTTTAGGGCTAGAGATTTTCTCTTGTTGTCATCTTCTCCAAGCTCAAGCTCATGGACCTTAAGAGATCCCAACAGTTCTTCCACTCTAAGAGAATTCAAATCTCTTGCTTCTTGAATGGCAGTAACTTTGGGTCTCCAGGACTTAGGCAAGCTCCTTAGGATTTTTCTGTTATTATCTCCAGAGTTGTATGTTCTGCCTAAGGACCTGAGTCCATTAGTTATGGTCTGAAACCTTCCAAACATTTGATCAATGGTTTCAGATTCTTCCATCTTGAACATCTCATACTGATGTATGAGCATACTTATCTTCGATTGCTTGACAGTCTCAGTACCTTCATGGGCTGCTGCAAGAGTATCCCAAATCTCCTTGGCAGAGGTGCATCCATGAACCTTCTCATATTCTGATTTGTTCAAAGAACATATCAGATAGAGTTTGGCCTTAGCATTCATCTGGACTCTAGCCTTTTGCTCCACAGTCCACTCAGTCTTAGGTATAGGCACATCATTTAGCATAGGCACATAGTCTCCATCAGTGACCACATCCCAAACATCAATGTTTGTGCTTTCAATGAACAGCTTCATTCTATCTCTCCAGTAGTGATAATCTTCTCCATTGAAAGCTGGAGGTCTTGTGATAGAGGCTCCTTCTGTGATGTATTGCCTGTTACTGTTTGAAGCTTCCATGTGGATCTTTCAGTCCTCAGACACTTGTTAGGTGTATCAACCCTGAGTAGAGCTCTGGTACCAACTGTAGGAACACAGGGAAACACTAGAAGGGGGGGTTGAATAGTGTTTCTAAATATTTTAAGAAGCTTTTCGAAAACAGATTTACAAAAAGATTTTCAGACAGGTTACTAGAAGGCTGTCTGAAGTTTTTAGTTAGCTGTCTGAAGTTGGTTTCAGACTGCTTTAAAATTGTTCTAAACGAAGTTTCTTCTTTTTAAAATATTAAATAAAATATTCAGTCCCCTTAATTAGTTTAAAACCAAAATGACAAAGATAAGGGAAGAGAAACTTAGCCACAGAATTTATCCTGGTTCACTCACTACCACTTGTGAGCTACGTCCAGTCCCAATGCCAACTAGCACTTGGATTTTCTCTTAATCTTGCAAGATTACAAGTATTCTTTTCTATCAAGCCTCTTCAGGCTCTACAACCAAGTACTCTTTTTCAGACAAGCCTCTTCAGGCTCAATAACACAAGTATTCTTTTTCAGACAAGCCTCTCCAGGCTCAAAACGAAATACAAATGAGAGAAATGCTTAAGCTCACAAACTATATCAGTTTTGAGACTTAAACAACTACAGATTGTACAGAAATTACTGAGGTATGCTCAGAATAGAAATTTGTGTGTACAAAGATAATAAATTCTATCAAAGTGTTGCAGCGAAAAACTTGCAGAGTTTCTGTTCTTTTGCTATGTTGCTCTCTCTCTGTTGGTCTTCAAATGAGGGGGTATTTATAACCAAATGATTTGAATCATTTAAGACTCTTAGGTTTGTGAAATCAATGCTAGCCGTTGTGAGACAGCTTCTGCAGTACAGAATATTCTCTGACATATTCTGATATTCCCTGACAATTTCTGACATTTTTACAAGGTTTGCTCCTGCCAAAAAGGTGCTCTTTGTTGCTGCTGCAATAGCTGCGTAGCAGAGGATACGTTGTGACAGAGAACGTGCTTGAATTGCATTGCACAGGTGTCAGCTGTTTGTAGCAGAGAACATGCGTGAAAAACGTGCAGAGGTACATGGATTGTCACAGCTTCAGACAAGAGATGCCACGTCATCAAAAGCTTTCAGACGGCTTTGATGCTTCAGACGGGTTGATCATCTTCAGACAGCATCAGCTTCTTCAGACGGATCCAACACTTAGTCTTATATAGTAGGCTTCTTGCTGAAAATCATAGATAAACAATTTAGACAATCGTATCTTATGAGAAACAACTTAAGTTGAATTTGTTGATCATTAAAACTTAGAGAAATTTCAGTCTTTAAAACATCATAAACCTCTTTATGATATTTTTGAGACTCAACAGTGGGCTCTGGTTTAATCGATTACCATAGGCTATAATCGATTACCCCTGTTTCCTGTGAAGAGTTCTTTGAACAAAACGTTCTGGTTTAATCGATTACTAAAGGTGATAATCGATTACCACAGGTTCGGCAGAAAAACTGGACATTTGTAACTATTTTTTAACAAACGTTTGAAACTCTAAAAACGTTTTATATAAGTGATTTTCGAAAATAAAATGTAGAAGATGAATAGAAGAAGAGAGAAGAGCTGATTTGTGGAAAAGAATCAAAAACTCTTTTTAGAAGCTCTCTCCAAGAAAGCTTATCATGTAAAAAATTTCTGCAAATTCTGAAGAACTCTCAAGTCAAGATGTTTAGACAATTGGAAAGAAGATTATGATACACTCATGGAGTTTATCTGCACAAACAAGGTTCTATTGTTCTAAACTTAGTTTTCTTTGTTTTTGATTTTTATTGTCTCTTGAATAGGGAATACATAGAGAATTGCATTGTGCGATATCTCAAGAACGGGGAGTTCATTGAGATTGTTTGTGAAATCTTGTGACGAGGTGTCATAAGTAAGGTTGATGTTCGTGTGACGGGGTATCACTGATGAACATTCTCTTGTAAGGTTTATGAGTTAAACCTTTTGTTTGTTAGAAAGTCTTTCTTAGGATTGATTGTGCATGGTGTTTGTAATCAATTCTATAGTGAAAGCAGATTTAGTGGTTTGCTAGATATAAACTGAATGTAGGCCCCTTTTTGTGGCTGAACCAGTTTAAATCACTGTGTAATCTTCTCTATCCCTACTTTATCTTGAATTACGATTCTTGGCATTATGAACATGCTTCTTGATTTGTAAAATCACTGAAAGTTGTTAAATAATTGATTGATTGCTGATACATTGAACTATATATTGAAAATAGAATCATTAACCTTGTGTAATCAATCTTGATAATCAATTACACACTGAATTGGTAATCAATTACCCTTCTGCAATATCTCTGATCCGCTGCACATAACTTTTGATTTTAAACTCAAATAAATTGATCTTTTGAAAATATATTTGAAAGAATTTTAAAGGCATATTTTGGAAGGGAAAAACAAGTTTTGATTTTTAATAAAGTAAAAAGTCTCTGTGAATCTATTCAAGCCCACCTTCTAGATTCCCTCTAGGACCAACAATTGGCATTGGAGCAGGAATCTTGAAAGTTTTTCAAGATTATAGCAAACTACTTTTGCGAAAATGGCAGGGAATCAATTGCCTTTTGCTGAAGGTGCTTCAATTAATAGACCACCTCTATTTTGTGGTGACAATTATCCATTTTGGATAGTTAGAATGAAAATTTTTATGGGGTCTGTTAATAGAGGTATTTCGCAAGCTGTGGTAACTGGTTACAAGGTTCCTAATCATGTGGTTATTGATTCAATTTGTGAAAAACCCTTTGATTTAAGGAATCATGATGAATTAAGTGTGCTGAAAATGATTCAAAAGCTTTGAATATTAATTATTCATTATGCTTTAAATAGTGATGAATTTTTCAGGATCTCTGCATGCAAAACAACTAAAGAAGCATGGGATCTTATTCAAGTAAGTCATTAAGGGACACCTGAAGTGAGAAGAGCGAGAAAGAACACCTTGATCCAAGAATATAAAATGTTTAGAATGGAACAAGAAGAAATTATCATGGATGTGCAGAAGAGACTAACACACATTGTCAATCATCTTAAGGGTCTTGGAAAAATTTTTGATGAAGAGGAGCTGAATGTAAAAATCCTCAAGTCATTGAACAGAAAGTGCCAGCCAACTGTAACAGCAATTACCGAATCAAAGAACTTGGCGGCAATGACAAGTGGAGAATTGTTTGGAAAATTGAGAGAATATGAGATGGACATGAATAGGATGGCAAAAGTGGAACAAAAAGATAAGAAAGTCAAAGGATTAGCTCTAAAAACCAATGAGCAGTCAAGTACGGATGATAGCACTGGTAATGAAGCCTATGAACTAGAAGATCTAAATTTGATGGTAAGAAAATTCAGAAAATTTTTTAAAAAGAAGAATGGAAAGAGTAAGTAATTTCCAGCTAGGAAACAGTCAAGGAAAATTGAATCATCCTCACCAAAATTCACTTGCTTCGAATGTGGTAAAATTGGTCATATAAAAGAGGATTGTCCTACCTTAGCTTGGAAGCAAAGCAATGATGAGTCAAGGACTAAAATCAAAAACCAGAAAGAAGAAGGCCTACATTGCTTAGGAAGACAATGCCTCAACAACCTCAGGTGAAAGTGATAGTGATCATGAAGCAAATCTTTGCCTTATGACAAAGAATAACTCAGACAGTGAGGTAAGTGATTCTGACTACTCTAATGTGATGAATGTTGATATAATGTGCACCCGGTTCACGTTAGCCAAATATCCCAATTTTAATCAAATTAAATACGCACACCGCCCGATGTATAATGTTTATTTATTCAATAAAGGGTGCAAATTTAATCGATTGACGATTTTTACGTTTCCAAGTTGATGATGTCTAAGGTACTAATTTGAAAAAATTAGAAGCCAAGTTTGGATGAAAAACCCAATATAACAAGAATTGGTAAGTAATACATCAAAACTATTACACCAATATATGTAATAAGTAATTATCTAAATTTATAATTATGAATTCAGACCAAGAATAGCTTGTAAATACCATAACAACAAATGTAAAGTAACATTTTTTGCACCACCTTAGACTGAACATATCAAATTAAGAAACCAAAAAAATGATTCAACCACAAAAGTCTAGATATTAAAGAAATAAATTGTACTGCACATAGCCATCAACACCAATCTCCAAATTTTCTTTAAAAATAAATGTTGCAAGAAAATAGAAAGCCAAGCCAGTAGTCCAAATAAGCCATTCTCCACGCAATACATGTTAGTTTATGTGAGAAGTAATTAGCCCCTCTCGGTTACACATGTCTGGCAGTTTTCTTTACAAGAGAAATCTACAAAAAAAAACAAAATTTAAATGTTATGAGTATGTTAAAATAAGCTATTTTTACAATGCTGAATTAAATTAATAATGCAAATTATCAAAACCTTTCAAGCAAGGGGAGTAAGTGTCTTTGGACAAAGACGGACCAATCTTTAACAACGACATATATCTATATGATGCAGGAATATAGTTCTAGGCAAGGAATATAATGCAATGATGTTCTCATGATGATTAGGTTACAATATTTACTTGGATCTTCTTTCAACTTCTAATCTAAGTTGGAGGAGGATCTTAGCAAATATTGAAACTAACCATCATGAAAACACTGACACGAGATTAGGATTTTGAAAACCTAATCTTCAAAACAAAAACCTAATACACGAAATAGTGTAAGAGAAACAAATTCACATTATTAACTTAAAATTTCTATGAGAAGATATATAAGAGATCAATATGTTTGATTAGTATATGGAGAAGGATTAACAAAAATAAGAAAAGAGAGGAACAAGCCAGAAGAGAGTGAAAAGGTTATGAGTTAGAGAAGACGTCGAGAGCGAAGAACTCAAATTCTGAGGAGAATTTTACAATTTCTATCATAAGAGGTGTGATTTTAAATTCTTTCCTTTCGCTTGAAAAAAATACTAGATAATTTTTTTTAACAATTTTAAAATTCTTTGAATTTATTATCCAAACAATGTTTTTATCATTAGTCATTTTAATTTCCTTCTACAAATAGGTATTCTCTTAAAAGTCTTGATCCAAACACATAGTTAGGAATATGGTATTTGTGTATCTAAAAACAAAGAAAACAGATTGGGCTATCCATAAGTTAAGTTATCTTGTTAAGAAGCACCTTGACTTCTTTGCTCAGTTCCTACTACTACTAGTACAAGCTTTGTGGATGGTCCACTAAGGTAGTATAATATTATCTTAGAAAAGGTGATGATAATTTTGAACAAATAACCAAGCTTATCTGAAGGAAACAAGTTTGAACTCATAATTGGCATCAATATCGTGAAAGAAACCCATAATACAATCTGCTTTATCTTAAAACCATTCATATAATGAAATGATATGGGGAGTGAGATGGAGTAAATGACTACATAGGGGAAAAAACGTTATCCTCCTAACAAGTATGTCAATGATTATATACAATTACCTTAAAAAAAACTAATTTGAACACTTGAAATTTTCTATTTATCCTTGGTCTTTAACAGAGCACTGGATATATATAGTCATTATAAAAATATATGGCTAATTGAGCAATGATCTCTCATACGCATTTTTTTCTTTCATGCTAAATTTTAAAAATAAACCCCATATTGGTGTTTGACTTTATTAGCGTCATGCACTTTAATCCCTGCGATTTCAAAGTATATTTGTTAATCCTTGACATATATTTTCGTCATATACTTTAGTCCAAAATGGTTGACAACGTTAATTAGTGTTGATATGTCACGTTATTTGACATTGTGGATTCAAATTAGTAGCTATAATATTAAAAGCCATTCACATTAGTCCCTAAAACAGTCTTGCGTATGAGAAGACACATTCTTAGTAACATTATGGAGATTATATAACCAACATGTATTGGTCCGAGTGGAAGGGGCTCGGGTCCCTTAAGCATGTGGTCCTGGGTTCGATCCTTGCATTAATGTGTATGGAAAAAATACTGTTGAGAGGGGTCCTCGCTTTGCGCCTGACAGTACCCCGAGAGATTAGTCTCTTACCTACCTGGGTGGGAAGACACTCTGGGAAACCAAAAAAAATTATGGAGATTATAAAGTCCTGACTCTATTAACTTTATCCAACCAATATATCTTTAGATCTAAAAGTCCCGACTCTTGCTAACTAATTAGATATAAAAGAAATATAGGTTGGATACAATTAACTGGAGTAATGACCTTCTTTTCCTCACAATGTTACTAAGAACTCGCCTTTCCATACACAAGACCATTTTAGGGGCTAATGTGAATTATTTTTAATATTATATGGACAAATTTGAATTAACATGCAGTTTCACTTAACGTGACACATGAACACTTGTTAACGTTTTCTACAAGTATTTGTACTAAAGTGAATTATGGAGATAAATGTCAGGGATTAGTAGATCATACGTTTTGAAATCCTAGAGAGTAAAGTATGTGACGCTAATAAAGCTAAGGACTAATATGAAGATTTACTCAAATTATAAAATAGCTTATATGGTAATTTTGAACAACATTGAACTTACATGTTGACAAGCATATTCTAGTGATCTAGTGCAAACATTAAACGCTACACAAATAGAGAGAATGCAGGGCAGGTAATAGTAAACACACGTTTTCATATGAAAAAAAAGTTTTTACCTTTCATCAGTTTGTTGAAGCTTTTTCATTCTTCATGATCATATGGATTGCTTTAGGATTGTCATTCTGAACCATTTCCCTTAGTATATCATCTTCAATCTTCTCTGCTTGACACTGGGAAGGGTTCCTCCGCAAAATCCTCATTGAAAATCATGTTGGAAACCCACTCTTTCCAAGTGGTTCTGCGGTACTTATCTTCCTCCATTGAACCTTTTGCCAAGAGTTGATACACATAAACCTTCTTTTCTTGGCCAGGACGAAAAGCCCTTGCAATAGCCTGCTTTATCTTCGATGGATTCCACTCCGAGTCCAAAAATATCAACCGAGAAGCTGCAGTAAGACTAATACCTTCAGCACAAGTTGTAATTGAAGCAAGGAGTACCTTTGAAACTCCACATGGATCCTCAAACTTATCAATTATTTTCCCTCTTTCAAACAGGTCTTGTTCCCCATAAAGTAACAAAATTTCTCCACCCTTTTTCCATTTGAAGCACTCCTCAAACAATTGTACTAAAAGCTTCATAGGTGCAAGGTTGCGGCAAAAGATAAGAACCTTCTCCTCCTTGACAACACGAATGATAAGGCTCAAAATAAATCTCACTTTTGACCCTACCTTGAAATCAGACTTGTACTTTTCTAGCTGGTTTAGTTCCTGTGAAGTGTAAAACTTATTCGAACTTGTTGCTGTTTTGATCAACCATGGATGTATTGATCCAAGGGTTACCATAAGCTCTCCCTCCAAAGGGAACACACTTGACCCAACCATTTTCTTTTGTAGTTTTTGCAAAAGCTCATTCTGCACATCAGTTAGGTTCATATGCAGAGTATAAATTTGCAAACCAGGAAGCTTGTCAGAATTCCCACTCTCATAAACATCTATAAAACCACTTGTGATTTTCCTCAACATGTTCAAACCCTGTATCCTCCCTTCATCATCACTTGAGTCAATTTTGTTAGCAATGTCATCTAGGAAGAATTTCCTAGCACGTGTCTCAAGTAAAAGTTTTGCTTTCTTTGGATTTTTATCAATTCCGTTATCTTGTTTTGTATCTAATTCTTTCAGCACTTCTTGAACAAACTTCGGCCTTGCCAAGCAAAGTGTGTTGAAGTATTCACCAAAATTATTCTGAAACAATGTGCCTGAAAGTAATATTCTCAGTTCTGTCTCTACTTTCATCAACCCTTTCCTCAACCTTGACCTGGTGCTTCTAGGATTGTGCCCTTCATCGAGTATCAAGATCCCAGTGCTTTCTCTCAAAGCTTTAGCCATATACTTCTTGTGTTCATACGTTGAATTCTCTCTTGTTAGTGATAAAAATGAAGTATACCCCATGACCAGAACACTGGGGTGTAGATGCCACTTTTTAATCTTTTCAATGCAATCCAAAACATGCTTGACATCACCAGTGGGGTTTGGAACTCCAGGAATAGTCAATGGTGTTTCATCAAAATCTCTCATGTCTTTAAGACCACGAATCAGATACACTGGAATAGGAATTTCCCACTTGCTGAATTCCTTGTACCAAGTATATAGTGTAGTTTTTGGAGCAAGGATCAGAGGCTTTTTATCTGGGAATAACTTTAAGTAGCTAACAAGAAAGGCAATAACAAGAAAGGTTTTTCCAGCTCCAGGAGTATGAGATATCACACAACCACCTATTTTTTCAGATTTTGCTTCCATAAGTGTTGGTTGTGTTGACCCTGCAATATTCTGCCAAATAAATTGAAAACCTTTCTTCTGATGGTCATGCATCTTCTTACTGAGCTCAGGAATCAATGACAAAACATTGTCATTTTCTATAGATAAAGGCTCATAATGAGAAGCATTCATTGTCATAGAATGAGAATCATCATCTTCATTGTCCTTATCCTTTGGCTTGAGCTCGGGCTTGGAATCCCCATTGCATTGCTCCTCCCCTTGGTAACGTCTTCCTCGGCGTGGTTGTACCTACCAATATGAACCACGTTATCAGATTCTTATTGAGGCAATAAACAAAATATCTAAAGAAATCAAGAGATTTTAGTCATAATTAGGAACTAAATTTACAATTGTATATGGCTTTTAAATAGTGCTATAAAGACAGAAACCAACATAGAGAGAGTTTTGAATTTGACTTACAAAGGGTGCCATGACATCTCTTATCTCTGTGATCACATCGCCACATTTAAGGCAATAGATTCCAATTTCTTCATCCAATGTTGTATTATGTTCACATGCTTTTTTAGAATCTACCTCAGTTGGAGCTAAAGCATTTGAATCCTGGTTTCATAAGTTAAATTGAATCAGCCTTAAAAAAATATTAAAAAAATATGTAAAATACAAATATAATAGATGGAGAAAATTAAAGAAATGGGAAGCAATACCTCTGTTTCTTCCATAAGATTATTTTCTATCATTGCATAATGCATTTCTCTCCACAACATATCCGTCTCAGACACTTCTTCTTCTTCTTCTTCTTCTTCTTCTTCTTCCTCCTCCTCCTCCTCCTCCTCCTCCTCCTCCTCTATTTCTTGAGGTGTTTCCACTTCCTTATTTTGTTCAGAAGTGCTTATGACTTCCACTTCCTTATTTTGTTGCTCAGCAATGGATGGGGGTGGCTCTTCTATAGCTAGCCTGTTATCAATATCTTTCATATATGAATCTATCATTTCATTATATGCAGTTGTACTCAACTTGTTGCTTCTTTGAGGCAGCTCTTCATCATCACATTTATCTTTTCTTAAAGACGATGAATAACAATGTTTTCTCGTTACAACTCCTTCACTAGATTTTTTCCCCTCCCCACCTATTTTCAAAACCCATATCTTCCAAAAATGAATCCTTCCTCCTCTCACGCTTCCAGGTTCTGAAACTACCACACAGTCTTGAAAAATCATCAATCTCATTCTCTTTTGCACAATCAAAGGGAGGATTCCCTTTTTGCTTACTCAGAGATATGTCATCACCTTGCTTTGGTCTCTTTGCTACCTTACTCCTTCTGTTCTTTAGATCACTGAACATGTCAGCAGAAGAAGGAAGAGCAAGCACAACAATAGGTTTTTTATAGCGTTTTCGCTTATACTCTTTCCGTTTCTGGAATGGCCAGGGTCGATTAATGTTATAAGCAGGAAGAGCAAGAACAACAATACTCTGTTTTGACTTCGACTCTCTATGTTTCTCGTATAGAATGGATGGCAGGAGACCAACTTCTACCTCAGAATCATCAACAACATTCTGTGTTAGATAGTGTTTTGGCTCTGACTCTTTGGATGGCAATGTAAAGAGACCAACTTCCTCCTTGGAATCATCATCATCCTCAAAACCTAAGGAACGTTCAGGTTTTTTGCTCCCACGTTCGGAACTACCAACATCATAACATAGTGACAATTCGTGATCTTTCAATGAGTCATGTGGATCGAGTGTTATTCTCATGGTTGCAGATACTTCAATATGAGAAACACAATATTTTAAAATGTGCTTCTTATCAGACGTTAAGCCCAGAACATTTATAAAAGAACCAGGTCTTATTGATGGAGAGTCATCATTTCCCTAATTTTTGATATACAATCTTGTTGTTCACAGATCTTGCATACAATGAAACCTGCTTTATAACAGATGTATCAGCTAACCATGAAATATCAATGAAGAATTGTCCTTTGAGCAATTTAGTTTCTGATATTGCAGAACAATCTTCAGCTAAATGCCACCGGTATGATTGATCTTCAAGGAAATTACGTTCAAGTCTTTGGAGGACACATATTTGATCTATTCCAACCACTATAACATCCTTGCTACGAGTTCTTTGGTGTACACCAAGTGAACCTTGAGTGGCATAGATGTTCACATAGTACTCACATGAGCAGCTAGATCCATGGGGTTTTCTCTTGATGGATTTTATTTCGGCATCATGCCATACCTACAAAAGAAATCACTTGATAAGACTTAATTTTCCCGAAACTACAATATTTAATTTACATTGGATCCATGTTGCAGTTTAATTTACAATGGATCTACGTTGTAGGATCAAAATTAGAGTGTGTTTGGTTTATCACAAAACCACATTTTAAAATTATATGCAGGCCAACGCTACTCTCAAGCATTAAACTGGATCCACACTTAAAACGTGGTTATTAGGATAAACTGAACACACGCTATAACTCTCAGTAGGGTAACAGTAATAGAGAACTAGAACTAAAAGTCTCAACTTACAGGATAAGTAATAGATTGATCTGAATCATCATCATCATTGCACTCAAAGTTTGATAGCACGCATATGTCAACCCCAGGTTGGAGAAAACAGTGGCAATCAGATAAAGTAGCTTTCCTTGACTTTATCCGAATGTCTGATGAGGGTCTTTTCTCCATTTCCATATGGGTATCATCCAAAAATTGTAATATCATTTTTCCTGACTCAAATTTTATGAACTCCACAGGTTGCCATGAGCCAAGCACAAATGCCTCGAAAGCTGTTTAGAAAGAAAGATGAACATGAACATATATATATATATAACCATGGCAAAAAGTTGTATCCAAATGGTATCCACAAATTAGTATGTCATGTAAATAAACTAGAATTAGTCTTTATCAATCTCCTGAACATCATAAAATCAATGCTTCCAAGATTAAAGGCTTACCAAAATCATCGAATAGATGCTTCTGTTGATACAAATGCTTCTTTTCCTGCACCATTGAATTTAATTTCTAGGATTTGTCTCTCATTGTGCTCTGCAATACCCAGTAGGTGATTAGGCAACAGATATAATTAACACAAATTTCCACATAATAAGATCAGGGCTTCATTCATTTTACGTAATAAACAGGCTAATTGTAGGAATAGAAAGAGATATAATTAAATCTTGGAATTGTAGATATCTTTCAAATGCATCGGCAAAAAATGAGTTACACTACCATAACCCTAACATATAAATAGACCCGTTTCATTTCACAAATAAATACCTGAAAAAGTCTGTGATTTTGCTTTGTTTCAGTGTGTTTGGTAATTTTTTGGGAATTCTCAAACAATGATTTGGCAAAAACTAAAAAAACAAGAGCTTTATCAATAGTAAACCAAACATGCACCAAGAATGCTTTCCTCCCATTCTACAGAGTTGATTAAAAGATGTGGGCAGACGAGAGAGAGAGAGAGAGCAAGAAAAATTATCTTCTTCTTTACCCAGTATTGTTTTGAAGGAAAATGATTGCTTTTGAAACCAAGTCCTTTTTAAGGAGAACCCAGAACCCAAATTTTGTTTCTACAACATTACCTGAAATGAAATGTTTTCAACTTTAGACCACAACAAGAGGTAGATCAATGGAATGCATATATATATATATATATATATATATATATGATAAGCGTAACATTTGAGCATGAATTCAAACACCAAATGCAGAGCTTACTCTAAAAGTCGAATCAAATATTTGCGGCCGACTGCACACACTAAACCCAAGTGAATAATTTACCTGAAGAAGTAGCTTCTGGGGGAAACTAAAAACTCAGAGTACAACTATGAGAAAGACTGAGTGAGAGAGGACGGAAAACATGGGAGAAAGAAAACAATTATTTTCGAAACGTACTTCACCATTGGAATCGGTGCAATGTAGGGTTCAAAAGACCTTAAATTCCGTATGTGTTTATTCCTCCTCAGAGATGGAGATAGGAATTTACTAAGTGCCAACATGCATCAGATACAATGAATAGCAATCTCAAAAATTCTACGAGCCAATTAAATGCAATACTCCACATTTACTATGTGAATACTTTCATACGTTTCTAATAACTTATTTTAATAAGTTTTTTAGTAGTAACAATAAAATAATAAAAAACTTTCATTTTCTAATAATTGTTAATCTTAAATTTTAAATTTATTAAGATTCAAAATCTTATCATATTTTTTCTATTTCAAACTTTTTTAATATATAAATCTTTATTCTTGTCTTTATGAATTTAAATTTTTTATGATATCTTATTACTAAATAATAATGTAAATTAGATTTTAATAGTAAAATATAGTATATTATTATAATTTAAAATTGAAAAATTGTTCAAATTATGTTTTTTTATTTTTTTAATTTTAAAAATATTAATTTATTATAAATTCAATTTTTGTTAAATAAAAAAATATTTATTCGTATATTACATATGAGACAGGACCAAAGACATCAGGTGTCAAATTTATAGACTTACACCTTTCAATAATTTTTTTATAGAATGTGAAAAATTTGTTGATCTCCAACCAATGAAGCGTGTGATATTATCTTCAAGATTATGTATATCAAATTTTCCCAAACTTTTTTCGAGCCAACTAAGTCTAAATTTTAAAATTAAGCAAATTTGATTACTCTGTCAATTGTGTTCTATCTAAGACTTCCAAAATTAGGCATTTAAAATGTTTGCGACTCATGTCTAGCATTATATACAATTAAGGGTAGAAATACGCCAGACCGCTCACTGGGAGCCTTCAACCTAGCCTATTTAAGGCCTAGCTTGACTTGGCTTGTTTAATAAAAAGGTCAGACTGAGGCTTTTGAAAAAGGTTTTTTTAATTAAATAGTTAAGGTTTAGGCTTTTATTAAAATCCTATTAGACCTGGTGGGCTAGCCTATTTATAAATAATATTATTTTAAAATTATAAATATATTATACATAATAAATAGTATAATAATATATAATATTTTAATTTCTCTCTCCTATTGACCTATTTACAGATATCTGTGACATATGTACATGATTGAAAAGTAAGTATATTAGTACGTAAACATACTAACCTATTTAGAGATAGACCTATTAGCATATTTAAAGATCATAATATGAAATAGGCTTTTAAACTGAGTAATAGGTCAAGCCTGACTTTCAAGCAGGTCAGATTGAAAAAATGGCTTATGACAGATAACAAGGCCCGGCTTGGATGACGAGAATATAATGTAAGCTAGGCTCCTTGTAAAGTCCAACTTGAAAAAAAAATAATTTATTAGAAAGCTATGAAAGTATTCACATATTGAATGTGAAGTATTGCATTTAATTGGACCGTTGAATTTTAATTAATTAATGATATTAATTATCCAACATATATTAATTAATGATGATACAAATAAAAAAATTCTTAAAAATTTAACTAATTAATATATTTTGTCAATATACAAAAGTTTTACATAATTATCCAATAATGTATTACAACATTATATATTGAGTTTTTTTTTTAAATTAAAGACGTTTTATTATATTGAGTTTATATAATAACACATAAAGTGTTGTTGAGTCTCAGAATTAATTTGAGTATTCAAACTTAACTTAAGACTCAGTATCCTTAGGTTTTAATGATTAACAAATAAGATCATATAAACAGGTTCTACTAAGAAAGGTATTGTTTTGTAGATTGTATTTCAAGATGTAGTATTCATCTGAAAACTAGAAGACAACAAAGGAAGAAGAAATCTACAAGAAAGGTGAAGCAAATATGAAGAGAAGAAAAAGAACAACACAAAATCTGAAGAGAACAGAAGACTCGACTATCTAAAGCATATTCATCGTCTGAAGACTTGAAGACAGAAGTGAAGTGACTTCGTCTGAAGAAGTAACTATCATCTGAAGATTTGATGTTGATCTGAAGCACTCTGTGTATCCGAAGGCTGAACGTGTCAGAATCAAGGATTGATCTCGTGAAGACGTTTCTAAGTGTGAAGAACACTCTACCCAATGAACTACACTTATTTCGGCATAAGAGTCAGAACTACTTTCTTGCCTCGATCAAAAGTTTTGCACAAATAAGGAAATTTTGCAACGTCTGCTGCACCTGCTGATGGAATTCTGGAAAGCGAACCAAAAGTCCAGCAGTATAATAGTAAGATATCGTATCCATAGGGAACGGTCAATTCGCGTGTACTCGTGATCTATTTATCAAGTGGGAATAACGGTTTTATGAGAATAATTATGCGGAAAAATAGAAATTGCAGAATAATAAATAAAAACAATGAAAAGGAAGAGTTGAGAGCACTATACTTGGACTAGGATTGAATTTCGTATCATCGCACCCTTCGTGTATGTAAAAACTAATTATTATTTATGACTATATTCTTGTAATGACTTAGCCAAACTGAATTGATAAAATCCTGAGTTACCAGCAGCCTACCACTCAAAGATAATCCATGCGGGCTCTCCCAAGCGACAAATTACCCTCGGCTCATTAAGCTCGTAATTAATTAATTATTGTTCCGTTCGTTTGAATCGTCCATTAATTGTACTTCCCTATAAACGCTCTTCATTCAAGGGCTGTCACTACCCCATCAATCACGAGACCCCGTTTATCCCTCACATACAATTAACTTTCAATTATGTTACTATCGATAACCATACCTTTCTATAGACGCTCTTCATTCGGGGGATGTCACTACCCCGTCAATCCCGAGACTCTGAATATATTTCAATATGACTACCGAGTACCCTTAAGCAATCAGAGTTTGAGTTCCCTAGGTCTAGGCTCCCTCATCCTCAGTCCTAGCCGGAAGTATCTATCCACGCTATGTCACAGACGCTAGCCTATAACTCCGGCGCACGTGCGGAAGTTAGGAATTAAGCACAGAATAAGGATACCGAAATTAGAAAATAGGGAATCATAAATAATAAAATAGAGTTTACATACACTTGGGGATAAAATCAACTACATTCAATCCTACTGGAGAGTTAGCTACTCATGGTAGCCATACAAGCCATCGAAGAATCTGTCACCTTCTTCAATCCTCGTGCAGCGCTTCGCCTCTCCTATTCTAAAAGTAAATATGGTGCATGAAATTATACTATCTTGTACTACTCCCTGCACACCTTGATCTGATGCAAGAGGGTCCTATTTATAGGCTAAGGAAAGACAAAAGAAATTGGGAAGAAATCTATCTAAAAACGGCAACAAGGTAAGAGTTACGAATTCTGCGCTACAGCGCAGGTTGCAGCGCAAATGTCAGATTGTTGCGCTTCACCTGTGTAACACCCGCATTTTTGCCTGTTTGCTTTTAACTGTGTGATATAGTGAATTTTGAATGATTAAATATTTTTAATCATCAAAATTAGTTTAAATAAGGTTAGGAATGAATTTCCTATTTTTCTAGAATTTTTGGGAATTTCTGGGATTTTTAGGAAATTTGGTGCAAAATGACCTTTTTACCCCTACACTTTTTGGAACCGGACCAAAATGCCCTTGATTTGAATCACCAAAATCTGCAACATTTAGCAAAATATCTCATTTTTGCCCTCCCAAAACCGTGCATGAAAAGCATGGCACATAACTTGCCTTATACACTTCCTATGTCAAAGATGTAAGAAATGTCATTATGTTGTCATAAGGCACTTAACACTTGTCCCATTTTTCCTTTCAAACTTGCAAAACCATTTTTCATCCCTCATTTTTCTCTCCTCCAAACCGTGAGCCTTCATCACTTTCTCTCCATCTACTCCATTTTCTTTCCTACACACACTTGGTGAAAGGTTCCATTTTTGAACCTTAAACCTCAAAATCTAGCCTACATCCTTTGAAGAAGCTTGCTTGGGTGATCAAGAGGAGCATAAAGAGGGGAATATCTTTGAAATTGCTGCACCTTTTTCAAGTTGATTTTCCTTAGGTAAAGGGGGGAGAACCTTGAACTCTAGTAGGATTGGTGACTAGAGTTAAGGATTACCCTTGATCCTTGTCTCTAAACTCTTTTTCCTCTTGAAAAATGAGTTTTTGGAACCTATTTCTTGGATGAAATGGTTCGGCTATATATATATATATATTGGCTGCATGTGTGTTTAAAAATTGTTATGATGCTTAAAATGTGTTTCTTTGGTGGTTTTGGATGCATGCAAACCATGATTGTTTATTGAAAATTTTTCCTCTTTTCCTTGTTTTTGGTTCGGCCTTGGTTTGATAATGGGGCTGCATGTGTTTGAAAATTAATTTGATGCTTGAAATATGTTTATATGATGAATCTAAGTACATGTAAATGGTTATTTGAAATTATGAAATTGGTTTGTATGACTGGATCATGAAAATGTCACTTTTTGAACATATTTGGAAAATATGAACTTTATGATGATGATTGGTATGTTTGAGTGAAATAACATGAAATTGATGGATTAGAATGCTTGAAGATCATCATACTTGAGTTTGCTAATTTTTGGAAATTTATTGAATTTTGGTGAAATTCATGTGTTCTTGATGATGTTCTTGGTGTTCATCATGTTCTTGTTCATATTCATGAGAAACTCATGAAGTAAATGTGTTTGATCTTGAAATGGTAATGAGGAAATGTTAATATGTTTATGGGCCTTAGTGGCCCAATAAGTTAAAAAGGGTAACCATTTAAAGTGATAAGTAAAGCTAAAAGAAAACAATTTTCGGGTGAAATGTCTAAGTTAAATTCGGGTACAAAGAAAAACCCATATAAAAGTCACCCTAAAATTCATATAACTTGATGGTAACTTGAGAAAATGGGCCCTTATGGGTTACCTAACCATTGGGCCTCTAGTTCAGGCCCAATGCCTTAAAAAAAACTCAACAGACTCACCATAAGGCCAAATAAAAATAACAAGTGCATATTGGGCCTGGATTAGTGTTAGGCTTCAACTCTAATCCTACCCATCAAGATCAAGACTCAAAACTTAATTAGTGGGCTTACTAATCCAACTCATTTAAGTTGATTAAACTAATTCACTTAAGGTAATTAAGCAAGGAAGAATTAATTAAGCTAAAGTTAATCAACCCTAATGGAGATTAACCTTAATCTTAATCATTAATCACTAATGGAGTATTAATAAAGTAATTAAGACTTAATGATGATTAAGAACTAATTAATTATGATTAACCTTAATCAAATGTAATTAAAAGCTTAATCCAAGATTAAGAAGAGATTAAGGGATAATTAGGAATTAATTAGGATCTTAAGTGAAGATTAAGACTTAATTAAGGAGAATTAAGATTAATTATGGTTTAATTAAGGAAGACTAATCATAATTAAGGGTTAAACCTAATCTTAATTAGACATACAAGACGAATTAAGATAGGATGTACTATTCATAAGACACAATCATAAGTCTTAGTAAGATATAGGACTTAAGTGAAAGTGATCATTGATTAAAGAAAAACATTAGTACAAACTAACTTAAAAGCTTATAACCAACAGGCTCTTCTTGCATAAGACTTGAGAAGCTTAGTGAGAGAGTGCGACTTTAACCAGAGATGGGGTTTGGCTCTCCTTATGAAGGACAGACGTTGAATTGGGCCGTACCACAGGAGTGGTGACGTAGAATGATTCAATGGGCTTTGCCTGTAAGGACTGTGTATGCTGAGAAAGCATTGTTTGGTTTTCCTTGTGAAGGAAAGATGTTGAATCGGGTCGTACCACGGGAAGTGGTGACGTAGAATGATTCAATGGGCTTTTCCTGTTAGGATGTGTACGTTGAGAAGCATTGTTGTGTGACATGCATCATTATTGTTCAAGGTTGAAAACCTTACGACCTAATATGGCAGTGACACTTTGGTACAGTGTGAAACTGGTTGGGAAGGGTGCATTGGGTTTTGCAAAGAACGCCAGCGGGTTCTCGATAGGGACGCCAGCCCTGAGGATAGTCGAGTTCCAGAAAGGACATCATGAGACGTAGGCTAGCTCCCTACTGTCGAGTCCGAAGGGGTACAAGCTTGGCTATCCTGTCGCTCTCATGGTTTCGGGGTCAGTTGAGATTGTTTGGAAGGACGCATAAAAGAATTTGGCCAAAAGAAAATGAATGAGCAATGCTCCTTGTACTGATGCTAGTACAGACTCTAACTCCTGATACGTTGTGCATATATGGCCGGGCAGTTGCTGTGTGCATTGTGGATGGTGATGTTTCCCCGGGCCCTCATGCATTAGTTATGGCATCATAGTACAAAGTACGCATTAGTCTGTATGCATTATGATGATATGAACTGTTTTCACTTGTTGATTGAATTGTGTGGAATTTCTGTGTGTGTGCTCTAGTCTGCTATATCCTATGCTTCGTGAGTTCATGTGATGTGTTCTCACCCTTCCTTTCTGTTATTTGGTTATTCTATTTCTTTCGCTACGTCGATAGCCGGCATTGGAGATCATCAGTATGTCGTCGATGAGAGTACAGCTGAGGTGGATGCCCAGGGGTACCTGGCGGGTGACGGACATCCGCAGTAGATGTGTGTTCACCGGGGAGGTTCGTATCGTTATTACTCACCCCAGCCTGCCGTTAGTTCCAGAGATAGATTTCACCATACCAGTGGCTCTTGAGTTCCCCACACCACTAGGATTAGTGCTCTACACTACCTTTCGTCGCTCTAGTCATCGTCCCGCTTCTTCGGTAGCTTCTCGATCGTCTCGGATTGAAGATCTGGTGGGACCAAACTTCCCCAGATATTCGCATGCTTCAGAAGCATCGGGTTCGCAGTCTCTACGTTCTGACGCACGAGACGAACCCCTCTCATAGGAGTTTGAGATGATCACCATCGGGGACAATGGGAGGAGGAGCTGGAGGGTGATTACTGTTGAGTCGAGTGACGACGAGTAGATTAGTGTTATTTGAGTCTAGTAATGGCAGCTCTGATTTGGCTGACCTCTCTTTTGTATTTTATTGAGGTCTTATTTATTTTAGTTCACTTCTAGAACTCCTATTCTGATGATGCTTTTGTATGACTCAAGAAGTACGCTATTTTTATATATACACATCTTTATGCACTGTGTATTTTCATATGGTAATTCTACAAATGTATGTTTACGCATTGTGGTAATTGTTCTCGACGTTTTCGAAAATGAGTTTCACCATTAAGGAAAGAATATTTTATAAATACTTAAAATAGAATTAGAGATGTAATAGGTGGACAACTACTAAACCCCTTTAAAAAAAGGAAAAATATTCTGCATTTTTATAGATTTTATTTAATACTTCCATTGGTCACGTGTAATACATGTGGCATTCTTAGTGGTAACTAGGGGTGTCGCAACCTGCGCTACAACGCAGGGTGAAGCGAGCAACACGGGTTGCACAACTTCTATCTTTCTCTTTTTAACTTGATTTCTTCCCAAGACTGGTTTTGGTTGATTGTCTTTCCTTGTTTCCTTTTTTCTTGATGAAATCTTGCATTTATTGAGTATCTTGAATTTAAATGGGAAGGTTGTCTGCAAAATCCTTGTTTAATTGGAAGCTGATATCTTCATTAATTGGTCTCAAATAAACTTCAAATCTTCATCAATTGTCTTCAATTAAACTTCAAATCTTGCAAATATCTCCCCCATTTAATGCTATCTTCTCTCCATATCAAATCTTTGCCATAATCTTCAAAAATCAGCACAATTTATATTAAAATAGCATCAAATTCAAATTCAAGACTAATAAATACAATTTATCTAATTATTAACAAAAAGGGATTAATTTGGGGCATTAAATACCATTTTAACCTTGATAAGTGCACTAAAAAGTACTCTAATTTATCATATATTTTTCACTTAACAAATACCGCCCAACTTAACTTCTTGCTAGTCCTCAAGCAAGAGACCTCCTTGTAATAAAAAAAAATCAATTCAATCCCCTGTATAACTCAAAAATCAAAAATAAATTCAAGGAAAACTTTTCATCATCTCCTTGTTAAGCAACAGTCACTTTCCAAATGTCAAAAAAATCAGGATTAAGAGATTTTACCAATTCTCAATCAGAACAGAATACAATCATCAGTTAGACTTCTCAAAAATAAAAATTAAAGCAATAAGTGATAAATCAAGGACATCTCTCATTCTCACGGGTAAGTGTTTCCCTCAATCTTTTTCACCACCGTTGAGCAACTAGAATTGATAGTCGTTTCCAACTTCTAAACCTGCAAATAGTCAATACGGATCAAAAGGTCTTTCTTTGGTTGTAATGAGGCTGGGCTACCAAGAAATTATGGTTTTTCTAGATATGCAATGAACACTTTGAATAGAGAGCATCTTGTGATTGTGCTTGGGACTTCTCTCAATCCACCATGTCATTCTTGAATTGTCACCCTTTTTCAGCTAGGCCTTTTTGTTTGAAGAAGTACTCCCCCCAACTTATTCAATTTCCACACTTTTTGTGCGAATTTTTTTTTATAAATAACAAACTATAGAATTTATTCATGAGGGAGTACTCTTCTTTTTGATTTCTTGTGCCTGCTCTTTGAATTTCTTTGACCTTTCAATTCACCAACCTTTTGACCCATTTTGTTGTGTTGCACCTTGCTCTCTATCCCAAGTGTGAAGGGACATGATATAATCATTGAGTATGGCTAGGGTGCATCAAAAGAAACATTAAAGGCTCAAATGGGCAATCAAAAATTGGAAATATTTAATCAAGGTTGGCTGTTTGGCACTGAGCAAAATATTATAATCACAAAATATGCCTTTATCACTTCCATATTTTCCAATAGCAAGATAAAATTCAGAAACTCAAGCAATAACAGTTGACAAGCAGCGGTGAAAAACTATCAAATTCAGTGTTTAGGCTCTCAGCTCACCGGTTATTGGCTAAAATTCCTTGATAAAGCACTTACTGTTTTTAATTAACTATCCTGATAGGTTCTCCTGAGAAGTATCCTAATCCTAACTGATTATGGAGTTAATCACAGAACCCTATCATATTTCCTAATATGGTTAGTTAAACTACCTAATTACAGAGAATTTAAAAAAATTCACCTTGAATCCTAATTACTAAAAATTTTAAAAATTCTAAAAAAAATGAAATACAAAACAAAAGTCCTAATTAACTAGATAAAAATTTTATAAGAGAAAAAGAAAATGAAAAAGAAAGAAAAACACCAGTATCAATCTTCATCCTCTGTATCTTGTAAGTCCTTGTCCTGCTGCTGCTCTACCTCCCCCTGGATGAATAGGCCTGTCCTCAGGCCACTGCAAGAATATCTGGAACTCTTCAAGCAACATGCTTGGGTATGGGTCTAGTACTCCTGATTGGTTTGAGGTCAACTAGTCTTTGTACTTTGCAGTAGTCTGTGCACTTTTGATTCTCATGGGATCATATTCTTTGATCCTCTTCACAATGCCTTCTCCTCGTGAGCTAAAGCCACGGGAAAGACCAACAATTTAATTCTGACATCTGAAAAGTCAAATAACAACACATTCAATTCAATGATGCCTTATTGCAAATATCAATTCATGAAGAACATGGAAGCCTATCATTAACCAATTTGCATGTATAATTCAAAGAATTAATATCTTCACAACAAAAGTTCATGTGCACTTGGTAATGACTTCCTAAAAACAAAACATACTCATTTGTTTTGCAAGCTTTCAATCAATCCATGGAAAGTGAAAGTTCAAGATTTTTGAAAGAAACAGAGCATAACACTTTGAAATTCAATAACTCACAAAACAAAGAGCATTCCAATCAAACAATTTTGTTCTTCATGTTCCACACAGCCAAAATCACATTTAAGATAGCAATTATCAACAGTATTCATAATCCTAAGGTTGCTACCCTAAAGTTCAAATCATAGAGTAAATAAAGATTTCAATTGGTAAAAATTAAAGAAAACATGCACGAAACTTGAAAGTTTCAGAACTGGTGGAGGTTTGCGAGTGGAAAAAGTGAAAAGAAGAGCTTAGGAAGTAGAAAACAGTACATGAGAAAACAAAAGATTTTTAATATTTCGTACTGCTGCGCTTCACCTGCGCTACAGCGCAAGTGAAGCACAGAAGACAGTGAATAAAATTGCATTTTTGCGCTTTACCCGCGCTACAGCGTAGGTGAAGCGCAGAAAACAGAATGTAATTTTGCAATTTTCAGTCACATTTTCTGCTACTTCCTATTATCTAAAAAATTTTATTTTCCACAAACTTATTCCAATCAATGTTGAAAATTTCCTAAATCCTAATAAAATGAAAAATCCTAACAAAAACAAAAGAAAATTGAAAACAATTAAAAACTTAAAAATCTCTAGGTTGCCTCCCAGGAAGCTCCTGTTTAACGTCTTCTAGCTCGATGCCTGTTCTCTCAAGGTGGCTGATATTCGAATCCTCTGGTCAGCCTTTGTGATATACCCTTGATTCCTTTTGGTAGTGAGCCTACCCATGTTCTTGCCTCGGACCAATTGTGACTTGAATTTACCCATTTGGTCTTGTGTCTGAAATTAGACCATGTTGCTGACTCCTTGGGCCTGACTTTTCTCTTCTTTAGAGTCTTTTGTTGAGTTGCATAGGTCTTCTCCTCATGAAACTTGGAAAATTCAAAGTTATTAGATCTTACTCTTTTTGCTTCACAAGGGTCCTTGGTATGGAATATTCCTGACCACTTTGTCCTCAAACTGGCTTTATGCTCTGAATTTGATGACAGTTTGACTTTTCTTCCCTTTGCCTTTGGCAGCCTTAATTGAAATTTAAAAATCCCATCAGTAGGATTCATCATTTCAGGAGTTTTATGTAATTTGGGGATTCCTCTATCAATATGAAACATAATACTTTCATTTTTTTAGCTTAGTTCATATTTTCCCCGATCAACATAAACAATCATCTTGACAGCTTTCATGAAGGGTGTTCCTAAAATTAGGGGGACATCGGTATCCTCCTCTTCTGTCTCTGCAACGTAGAAGTCCACAGCATATGCAAACTTGTCCACCTTGATTTGTATATCCTCTATTATCCCATAAGGGCGTTGGGTGGATTTATTTGCAAGAAGTAACTTTACCTTTGTAGGCTTGACCTTCACATTACCCAGCTTGTTAAAATACGATAGCGACCTCAAATTGATGCTCGCTCCAAGATCCAATAAAGCATGAGTAGGTGGTAAATTACTAACAGAGATAGGTATAGTAAACTTACCTAGGTCAAGTGACTTACTTGTGATGTAGACCTCTTCTTTATGATCTTCTTCTTCCTCTTGTACTGCCTCTTCATCTTGATGAACAATTCCTTTGAGTAGTTCTTCCTGTGGCAGTTGTTCTTTAAAGATGATTGCACTACATCCTGCTTCCAATTCTACAATCTCTTCTGGGAATTTCCTCTTCTAGGTTAGCACTTCTTTCATGAATTTGGCATAAGTGGGCATTAGTTTCATGGCTTCTATTAAAGGAATGTTGATCTGCAGCCTTTTCATTATATCCATGAATCTGATAAATTCCCTGTCACGACTCTTTTTTGTAGGATTCTTGGGGTATGGTAAGTACTTCTCTACTTCTCCTCTTCTCTCAATCACTTTCTCAACCTATCTTTTTTCACTCTTTTCTTTTTCTTCTTCTTTTACCCCAAATACATATTTACATTCATTGTTTTCTTCATCCTCTTCCTTCTCTAAAATTTCCTTCTCTACAGTATGGTTATCATCAATTCCTTTTCCTATTACCTTACTACTCCTGGTGGATATTGATTTGCAATGCTTCTGCTGTGCAGAAAATAGCTCCCTTAATTGCTCCACTTGAGTTGCTAGGTTTCTGAATTTTGTCTCAGTGGTCCTCTGAGTGGCATTCATATCTTGCATTAGTTGATCAAGCTTCTCCTCAATTCTTGAACTTATGTTATGCATTGCGACTTCTCTATCTTGGCTTCTCTGGTCTTCCACATAGTTGACCCATTCCACTTGAATATCTTGATAGGAGCAGTGACCATTGAGATGGTCGCCTCCGCAAAAGTCACAAATCAACTATTGGGTTTGGCTGGGTTGAGACTGTACTGCTTTAGTTGTTGAGGAAGTGCTTCCAATTGCTTGGTGAGTGCCTCTAGCTGTCGCTTGATGAGCTTATTTTATGCTAGAAGTGCATCATTGCTATTTAATTCTAGCACTCCCTTCTTTTAAACTTGGATTGGCTGTCTCCCATATTGAGCTTGCTGGTCATTCTGTGCAAAATTATCAATGATGATGATAGTACGCTCTGCATCCACCGCCAAAATTGTCCCTCCTGCTGCAGCATCTATGTATGACTTTGAATTGGGTCTGAGTCCATTGCAGAAAATGTTCAATTGGGCAATGTCGTCAAAACCATGGTTTGGACACTTTTACAGCAAGGACTTGAATCTCTCCCACGCTTCCCATAGTGGTTCGTCTTCTCCTTGCCTGAATGTGGAGATGTCTAACATTGCTTGAATGTAGCGTGAGATTGGAAAGAATCTTTCAGAAATTTATTTACTACAACGCTCCAACTGTTCAGACTTTGACTGTGATGCAATTTCAGCCACTCCTTCTGTAACATCCCGCATTCCAGGAGCTTGTTTACTCCATAGGGATTAGATAATTAACCTTGTGTTAGATTAAGAAGAAGGTAAGTCAAGAACTTAGGAGTTAAATCTTAGTGGTTAAACCAATCTTGAGATGTTAGTGTAACATCCCAACCTTTGGTTAAGATAACATTTGTGTTCAGTAGGTCTAAACCTTGTAAGATCACTTAGGATTATGAGTAATAGGTAGGGAAAGGGTAAGATGTGAGTTGGGACCTTGTTAGAATCATTTTGGGAGTTTTTGGTCCCTAGTAATCGATTACCAGGAGTTGGTAATCGATTACCAGAGAGGTTTGCTGATGGTAATCGATTACAGGGTTTGGTAATCGATTACCAGGTTTCTGGGATCACTGTGGTAATCGATTACCAGAAGTGGTAATCGATTACCAGATCTCCAGGAATGCATTTTGGCCTCTGGTAATCGATTACCAGGGTTTGATAATCGATTACAAGCAGTATATATATATATATGCTGGTGCGAAAATTCAGCAGAAACTCATTCTCCCTCCCCCCTTCTTCGAACCCTAGAGAGAGAAAGTGAGAGTTCTAGTGAGAGGAAGCTAAAATTGAAGCATTGAAGGTAGATTGAAGCTAGAATCAACATTTGAATCATCTCTAATCTTCAATTTCCTCTTGGATTCATCAATTTGGTGAGTATGACTCACCCTTAGGTTAGAATTGGTCTCCGATGCATGTCCCCTCTTCTCCCCTCCCTTTCTTGGCTGGATAATAGAATTGTTAGTGATTGTTGATTGTTTGAATGGATTGTTGATAGAATGAACATATAACTTAGGATCGAGGGTTCGAAATGGTTAGTTTCGAAGTTTTCGAAACTATCGAAACTTACGAAATGAGCGAAACTTACGAAACTATCGGAATTCCTCGATTATAACTCATGTGGGCATTCTTTTGCTTTCAATTACTTGATTAGTGATAGTTAGGAAAGAAAGTTGATGATTCTTCTTGAATCTTGAATGTATGTGCCAAAGTGTCGAAGTAGCGAAAATGTCGATATGTCCCTTGTATGACCCCGAACTCTCGAATCCCTTTCTCTATGATTAAATTGATTGAAATTGTGATGTTATAAATGCGATTGATAAGAGGATGTTTGAATCGAAGGTGAAACGAAGGAATTTCGAAGTTACGAAAGTTACGAGACTTGTAAAAGTATCGAAACACTCGAGACGTTCGAAATCCTAGTTGTTACCACTGATTCAAGTAAGCCTAATGTGTATATAATTATGATTGTTAGATTGTATTGTGATTGATGTTTGAAAGACTTGGGATGATTCTAATTGGTTAGAACGGAGCGGTTCTTAATGTTCTTTAGTTTCGAAACTTTCGAGGCTATCGAAGTGTTTCGAAACTATCGTAACGTCGAAACACTCTATTCTCTCCAATTATAATTGATCCAGAATGGGAATTAAGGATTGGGGACTGATTACGATATAGGAATTGATGGGTAGTAGATACGGGTTCACATAGAGCATGGATTCTCGTCAGTTTCGAAAGGATCGAACTATCGAGAACGAACTACCTATCAATTCGTATGTCTAATTAGTTACTCGATCAATACTGGACTTCGGTCAATACTGGACTTCGGTCAATACTGGACTTCGGTCAAATACTATAGGGTGGGACTCGTCCCCTGGGGAGATATCCCCTGTAGTCTGAGCTCAGGTCTAACTCTAGACTGTGATTGTTTCATAGCCTTCGGGCACAGCATAAGCATATATACTGACATTGATATGGAAATGATATTGATATTGATATGGAAATGATACTGAGACTGATGTGGAAATGATATAGTTATTATTATTGATGATATAAATGTTTAACATGTCATAGATATCTGTTCCCTGCATTCATGCATAGAGTTATGCTTGCTGAGACATTAGTCTCACCTCACGTTTCGGGGGTTTCCTTTAGTGTGCAGGAATATTCAGATGACGTTAAGGATAAGAGAGAAGATGATGAAGTTGATTAATGTTAGAATAGGGACCCTTGTATCATTTGATTCAGATGTATAGTTAATTATTGTTAGATATTGTAAATATGTATGTATGCAATCCTTAGCCAAGGAGGCTTATTCATGATTAGTTATTCAGTTATTCAGTTTAAAAGGAGGATTCTTTCGGATCTCCAATATGAATTCATGGAATCCTATCACTTTAAGTGTAGGCTTCCTTCCTCAAGCTTCTCGTAGACGTATTTATTTGTATGACTTAAACTAATCGTTGGAGAGTTTAAGTAAATTGTATGACGATATCGAAAATTTAACGAAGTGATTTCAAGAATTACAGGAGTAGTGTCTCCAACGGGAACTATTTCTGAGTTCTAGAAATTAGGTCGTTACATTTTGGTATCAGAGCAGTTCAATCCAATTGGACTGTGGTTAGCTTAGTTGCCCGTGACTTACTATGATCTTCTAATACATTTACTCATCATGGGAACTAATCACTCTTATGATGGGTGATGTATGTGGAGATTATGGTTTGTTATGTAAGTAAGATACTTGGTTCGGAAGTTAGGATACTTCCCTAACCAAGTTAGAGCCACCTCTTTTCAAGAAAAGGAAAGTAAATATCTTAGGATAAGTACTTAGGGAACCCTTACTCTAGGAGCCTAATAGAATTTGATCTTAAAAGCCTAATAACAGTTAGACACCCTTAAGCAAGTTAGTTGGTAGTGAGTGGATTAATATCTGTAGGATGGTTGTGTATCGCTTATTGTGTGATTTCAATTGTGTGGTGTATAAGATTGCATCTCATGAGTTGTCCTATGTTTGTGACATTGATTGTGATTTGATTTTGTGAGTGCTTGGTATGTGTTGGATGTTTGGCGTGGCTTACTAATGATTGATGATGTAGAACTATTTGAATGATTGTGTATCATGTATGGGATGTGCTGAATGCTTGATTGATATTGATGTTTATAGTTAAAAACTTCTTTGAGTTAAACACTTGAGAGGATGTGGTAGAAGTAGTGAGGGACTATAGCTTGAGATACCATAGAAATTCCATTTTAGAGGAAAAGGGTATAGAGGGCTTTACCTCAAGTAGATTTGAGACCTTACCTAAAGTTATTAAGCTTAATAGGAATACATCTATACATAGGCATTTAGACTCAACCTTAGAAAGGGGATTAGTAAGATAAGGCCTTCCTTTAAAACCAATGTAAGACTAGATGCATCCTTTAGGCCACATTAAGGGTAGTCGGGAGTCGGTCGAGAGAGTAAAGATTCTCTCCGCCACCTTACCTTGTTTCGTTCATGGATTACATGAACGGATCCTTAGACTTTTCCAGTAGAGAGTGTGGTCATGGCGACCACCACCATCTCACCCTGTTAGTTTGTGATTAGAAAACTCTCTAGTGACCTTAGGAGCAATGCTTTAGTACCCTAGCAATTTAAGAGACCTTCAGGGAAGGGATACACTATCATTAGTAACCGCTAGGAGTTAGGAGTATGTTTAAGAAAATGAGCAAGTTAGTAATTCTTAGTAAGAGGTAGTGAGACTCCTATTATCTAGTATTAAAACCCTTCCAGAATTTATCTTAGTAATATCTTTAGCCCTAACGAGTGGGTAAGTTGTGAGAGAAAACATTACCTCTAGTTCCTTTTCACCCTTAGGAAAAACACTCTAAGTTATTCCACCCGGACCTTTAGAATCACTATACTAGTTGGTAACCTTGAAGTAGTAACCGGGAGTAGCATCAGGTAATGGCCTCGAGCCAAGGGAGCTAGGAAGAATCGAACTTCTCAGGAAAACCAACTTAGTAGCTCCCCCATTCTAGACCACCTATTTTCACTTATTGTTATCAAGAGAAGGGAGAAACCCTAGTATTAGCTCCCTTAAAGGAGAGGAACCAAATTTCAAGCAAGCTAGATAACCCTGGTATAGACTATTTAAGAAAGGGTAGATTTAACCCCGGACTTAAGTAAATTTCACCCAACCTGAATTTTTGCTTTGACTGTGTATAGCTAAGCTTAGCTAGTGGGCTGTTAGAGGATTGAATGGTTAATAGGCACCTTTCCCGGGTTAAGACCTTAAAGCATTTGAGATCCTTCCTTACTAGTGGACTAGGAAGTGACTTAGATTAGGTCACTCTCCTTTTTCCTTAGAACTTCAAACAACAATAAGTTTAGTCTGACCGATAGGGTGATATAGAGAAAGATCCCCATAAGGGATGATAGGAGAATAGGGAGAGCCTCGTGTTCATGTCGTGACTGAGAGAGGAGACCTCTAAGGTTGTGACATGAATGTTGTTTTCTTTTTGTGTAATGTGTTCATTTATGTTTTTATGCAAACTTAATCTCTCGGAACACGACGTGAGTGTTGAATGCTTTGATCAACACAAACGTAGTAATTCGAGGGATTGAGTTTTGATGTTCTTAACTAAGTCCTTGTGAGATAAGTGGAAATTTAGAAATATAAAATCTGAAAGAAGACAATAGGTGGATGTTGGATTAGGTATGGAGATAGAAATCTTAATTAGTGGTAGCATGAGACTTTGTTCTCATGGTTACGTTTGCTAGGGTGTGTCTTTTCGAGCCCGTTTAGAAAACTTAGATAGGATAGAGAGTCTTTCTTCATGTCTTTAGTATGAGTACAGGGAGAGAGTGTGAAGGAATATTAGAAACCCAAGTTAGATGTAGCCAATGGGGAGCATAGCACCTATGTCATTTAAAGGAGATCTTTTGATGAGCTAAGAGCTCTAATTAGAGGGGCTTTGGATTTGGACTCAAGTCTTCAAGAGGGGAGGTCAATAGTTAGTGTTTCCGGAGCAGGAGATGGGATGATTCCTTCTAAGAGGGAGTCCTGCATCTCTAAGGGGGGTAGTCTCAGGCAACCAGTGATAGAGGAAGTTATCAGAAGTGAGTTTTAGGTGCATCCTGGACCTACCAAGATGTACCAGGATTCGAAGGGAGTTATAGTAGGTCGTGCCTTTCAACCTTTATGTTGTCAGCTAGTCAGAATAGAACTTCAAACCAGCCAAGCGCCCTTTCACCATTAGAGATCCAGAGAGGTAGTGAGAGAGTTTAGCAGCGGAAGCATAGTGGGATTGCCTCGAATCTAAGCTAGATTGGAGGCCATCCAAGTGGTGTTAGATCAGTTGCACAAGTCAGCCATTTTCTACCTACTTGAAATACCTCCTTTCTTAGTAAGTTAGAAGTTTTGTATGTCAGGACGAATGTCAAATCCTTCAGTTTTTCCCCAGTATCGAATAAGGTAAAAATCATAAGTTCACTCCTAGGTATTAGAATGTTCGTCATCAAACCTGTGGGGAGGATTTCTGAAAACCTACTAGTTGAAGCTAACCTTAAGTTCCTTCGCCTTAAGCAATTTTGAGGACAAAATTGTCTTAAGGGGCGTAGAGTGTAACATCCCGCATTCCAGGAGCTTGTTTACTCCATAGGGATTAGATAATTAACCTTGTGTTAGATTAAGAAGAAGGTAAGTCAAGAACTTAGGAGTTAAATCTTAGTGGTTAAACCAATCTTGAGATGTTAGTGTAACATCCCAACCTTTGGTTAAGATAACATTTGTGTTCAGTAGGTCTAAACCTTGTAAGATCACTTAGGATTATGAGTAATAGGTAGGGAAAGGGTAAGATGTGAGTTGGGACCTTGTTAGAATCATTTTGGGAGTTTTTGGTCCCTGGTAATCGATTACCAGGAGTTGGTAATCGATTACCAGAGAGGTTTGCTGATGGTAATCGATTACAGGGTTTGGTAATCGATTACCAGGTTTCTGGGATTCACTGTGGTAATCGATTACCAGAAGTGGTAATCGATTACCAGATCTCCAGGAATGCATTTTGGCCTCTGGTAATCGATTACTAGGGTTTGGTAATCGATTACAAGCAGTATATATATATATATGCTGGTGCGAAAATTCAGCAGAAACTCATTCTCCCTCCCCCCTTCTTCGAACCCTAGAGAGAGAAAGTGAGAGTTCTAGTGAGAGGAAGCTAAAATTGAAGCATTGAAGGTAGATTGAAGCTAGAATCAACATTTGAATCATCTCTAATCTTCAATTTCCTCTTGGATTCATCAATTTGGTGAGTATGACTCACCCTTAGGTTAGAATTGGTCTCCGATGCATGTCCCCTCTTCTCCCCTCCCTTTCTTGGTTGGATAATTGAATTGTTAGTGATTGTTGATTGTTTGAATGGATTGTTGATAGAATGAACATATAACTTAGGATCGAGGGTTCGAAATGGTTAGTTTCGAAGTTTTCGAAATTATCGAAACTTACGAAATGAGCGAAACTTACGAAACTATCGGAATTCCTCGATTATAACTTATGTGGGCATTCTTTTGCTTTCAATTACTTGATTAGTGATAGTTAGGAAAGAAAGTTGATGATTCTTCTTGAATCTTGAATGTATGTGCCAAAGTGTCGAAGTAGCGAAAATGTCGATATGTCCCTTGTATGACCCCGAACTCTCGAATCCCTTTCTCTATGATTAAATTGATTGAAATTGTGATGTTATAAATGCGATTGATAAGAGGATGTTTGAATCGAAGGTGAAACGAAGGAATTTCGAAGTTACGAAAGTTACGAGACTTGTAAAAGTATCGAAACACTCGAGACGTTCGAAATCCTAGTTGTTACCACTGATTCAAGTAAGCCTAATGTGTATATAATTATGATTGTTAGATTGTATTGTGATTGATGTTTGAAAGACTTGGGATGATTCTAATTGGTTAGAACGGAGCGGTTCTTAATGTTCTTTAGTTTCGAAACTTTCGAGGCTATCGAAGTGTTTCGAAACTATCGTAACGTCGAAACACTCTATTCTCTCCAATTATAATTGATCCAGAATGGGAATTAAGGATTGGGGACTGATTACGATATAGGAATTGATGGGTAGTAGATACGGGTTCACATAGAGCATGGATTCTCGTCAGTTTCGAAAGGATTGAACTATTGAGAACGAACTACCTATCAATTCGTATGTCTAATTAGTTACTCGATCAATACTGGACTTCGGTCAATACTGGACTTCGGTCAAATACTGTAGGGTGGGACTCGTCCCCTGGGGAGATATCCCCTGTAGTCTGAGCTCAGGTCTAACTCTAGACTGTGATTGTTTCATAGCCTTCGGGCACAGCATAAGCATATATACTGACATTGATATGGAAATGATACTGATATTGATATGGAAATGATACTGAGACTGATGTGGAAATGATATAGTTATTATTATTGATGATATAAATGTTTAACATGTCATAGATATCTGTTCCCTGCATTCATGCATAGAGTTATGCTTGCTGAGACATTAGTCTCACCTCACGTTTCGGGGGTTTCCTTTAGTGTGCAGGAATATTCAGATGACGTTAAGGATAAGAGAGAAGATGATGAAGTTGATTAATGTTAGAATAGGGACCCTTGTATCATTTGATTCAGATGTATAGTTAATTATTGTTAGATATTGTAAATATGTATGTATGCAATCCTTAGCCAAGGAGGCTTATTCATGATTAGTTATTCAGTTATTCAGTTTAAAAGGAGGATTCTTTCGGATCTCCAATATGAATTCATGGAATCCTATCACTTTAAGTGTAGGCTTCCTTCCTCAAGCTTCTCGTAGACGTATTTATTTGTATGACTTAAACTAATCGTTGGAGAGTTTAAGTAAATTGTATGATGATATCGAAAATTTAACGAAGTGATTTCAAGAATTACAGGAGTAGTGTCTCCAACGGGCACTATTTCTGAGTTCTAGAAATTAGGTCGTTACACCTTCTCCTTACCAGTTAAAGAAAAAGGAAACAATTCCAAATTTTCTTCCTCAAATCCCATAGTACCAATTAATTCATAGAAGGTAGAGAGATGAGTGTGTGGATCTTCATGATCCAATCCTGTGAATTGTTGGGCACTGATGAGGTTTAAATGTGTAGCCTTCATCTCCAAGGACTTCGTTATAGCTGGTAAAGCTATGCTTGAGTAGTGTCGAGGTCCTTGGTGCATGACATAATCTCCTAAGACTCTTTTTTGAGGGATTGGGTGTTGATCTTCAGCCATATTTTTGTTTTCTAATTGATTTCTCCCTTGTCTCTTTCTTATATTTCTGCTCTTGGTTTTTCTGGATGTCCTCTCTATTCCTGGGTCAAATGGCAATTGATTTTTGGGGAACCTGTCCTTGCAAGAGCAAAAATCAAGAACTTGCACAAGGGTGAAAAAAACAAAATAATAAGAATTGAAATAAAATAAAATTTTCCTAAAAATCCTAAAAATAAATAAAAATAAAATATATATACAACTTGATGGATTATGCCATTCAGTAGCCATTATTCAACATCTAATTCTCTTGGGGATGTTGAACAGAGAGTGTTGAGATTGTCTCCTTAAGTTTATCCCTTCTTCTTCTTGGGTGAATAGAGAGTGTTGAAATTGTCTCCTTGAGCTTTGCCCCTTCTTTTTCTTGGGTGATCAGAGAGTGTTGAAATCGTCTCCTTGAGCTTTGCCTTTTTTTAATAATAATAATAATTTTTTTAAATCCTAAATAAAGAGAAAGGAATTAAAATAAAAAAAATTATTTTTGTTTTCTTCTCGACTTCTCCTTCGTCTCCTTCTCTTGTTTCAACTTTTGTTCCTCCTTGATATCCTTTCTATTTTGGATCAAATTGTAACTGATGTAGGGACACCTGGCCTCTCAAAAGCATAAACAAGAAAACTTGAAAAAGGTAAGTGTGGAAGAAAAATCAATAATAAAAGAAAAACAATAAATTTCCTAATAATAAAAATTTCCTAAAATAATAAGAATAATAAATAAGAGAAATCCTAAGATAAATACACTTGATAATTAGACCTGCCAAGGTCTACACGAATTGGAAACCGTTCTCCGGCAACGGCGCCAAAAATACTTGATGGAATTCTGGCAAGCGAACCAAAAGTCCAGCAGTATAATAGTAAGTAAGATATCGTATCCACAGGGAACGGTCAATTCGCGTGTACTCGTGATCTATTTATCAAGTGGAAATAACGAATTTATGAGAATAATTATGCGGAAAAATAGAAATTGCAGAATAATAAATAAAAACAATGAAAAGGAAGAGTTAAGAGCACTATACTTGGACTAGGATTGAACTTCGTATAATCGCACCCTTCGTGTATGTAAAAACTAATTATTATTTATGACTATATTCTTGTAATGACTTAGCCAAACTAAATTGATAAAACCCCGAGTTACCAGCAGCCTACCACTCAAAGATAATCCATGTGGGCTCTCCCAAGCGAAAAATTACCGTCGGCTCATTAAGCTCGTAATTAATTTATTATTGTTCCGTTCGTTTGAATCGTCCATTAATTGTACTTCCCTATAAACGCCCTTCATTCAAGGGCTGTCACTACCCCATCAATCACGAGACCCCGTTTATCCCTCATATACAATTAACTTTCAATTATGTTACTATCGATAACCATACCTTCCTATAGACGCTCTTCATTCGGGGGCTGTCACTGCCCCGTCAATCCCGAGACTCTGAATATATTTCAATATGACTACCGAGTACCCTTAAGCAATAAGAGTTTGAGTTCCCTAGGTCTAGGCTCCCTCATTCTCAGTCCTAGCCGAAAGTCTCTATCCACGCTATGTCACAGACGCTAGCCTATAACTCCGGCGCACGCGCGGAAGTTAGGAATTAAGCACAGAATAAGGATACCGAAATTACAAAATATGGAATCATAAATAATAAAATAGAGTTTACATACACTTGGGGATAGAATCAACTACATTTAATCCTACTGGAGAGTTAGCTACTCATGGTAGCCATACAAGCCATCGAAGAATCTGTCACCTTCTTCAATCCTCGTCCAGCGCTTCGCCTCTCCTATTCTAAAAGTAAATATGATGCATGAAATAATACTATCTTGTACTACTCCCTGCACACCTTGATCTGGTGCAAGAGGGTCCTATTTATAAGCATATGTTGAAACTGGTAACATCAAGCTGAAATAATGAAACCATCTGAAAGCTCACTAATCATCTGAAAGTATGTGAAGATTAAAGAATTCAACCTTCTGAACACACTTACTCTCTAAACTTGTTAATGAGATACTTCAAAATATCTGAAGACGTGAAGACTCTCAACTCTGACTACGTGGACAAATCTCAAACTACGGGAAGTCTCAACAAAGGCAAAGACCATGAGTTCAACAGCTAAAATATTGTTCAAATATTTTTCAAAGAACTTTGCTCAAAATAGAAAAAAAAAGGAGAAAACGTCAGAAGCTCAGAAGCTAAGCAAAAAGGAGCTAGCACAAAATGTGCAAAAGGACAAATCCAACGGATATCTCGTCACACTCACAGAGAAGAAAAGTGAAAGAAAAGAAGAAGCAGAGAGAAAGAAAAGAAATGTCTACACGTTAAAGGAAAATCTCTCAAGATTAAAGAACTCATCTAAAGTGTGTCAGGGCTAAGCTATCTGCACACCTATTCTGCTTAAGAAGAAGCAACCGTTTAAGAAGTTATTTCACAACGACTATTTGAGCCAAATCACTTATTCTCAACGGTAACCAAGCAATCTTCAAACGGCTATATTTTATCAGAACATATAAGTAGCCTCAAGAAAGAGTTTGAAGACGTCGGTGAGGCGGCCATGAATTCCAAAATATAGTTTGGCAATCCCATACTGAAAAGGAGAGAATGTAGCCCAAGGGAACCAAAATAAAGCCCAAGAGAGAACTGGCTGAAGCTTAATTCAACATCTTATTAAGCCAATTCTTTGAGGAAGTTATCCCTCGCTTAGAGACGAGATTGTACCCAAATTCATACACTTGTATCTCTGTCTTACCCTTGTACTTAGATTTCAATTCATACATCCTGAGTTAGACTTAGTAATCCCTTTGTACAAGAAGAATCTGAGTTTAGGTTTCTTAGAAACTTAAACTCAGTTTATGATGTAAACACTTTATGTGTCTGAGAGCCTGGAGAGGCTTGGTGGAAGAAAGAATACTTGGTGTTGAGCCTGGAGAGGCTTGTCTATAAAATAATACTGCATATGTTTCCTGGAGAGGCAGTTGAAAACAAAGGAATACTTGTTGTTAAGCCTGAAGAGGCTGTGGTAAAAGAATACTTGTATCTGAGTTCAGATAGTGGAAAATCCAGTGGTGGTTTGCCCTGGGACTGGATGTAGCTCACTGGGTTGGTCAGTGAACCAGGATAAATTCTTGGCGAAGTTTTTTCCCTTAAACTCTTTTATTTTTAGCTTTGTATTTACTAAGGGGATTGAAAAATATTTTCATATCAAATTCTAATTCAACAATTTCAATAAAACAGTTTTCAAAGATAATCAAACATCAGTTAATCTCATGTCATTTGAAGTATTACAGAAAATGCACTTTGAAGAACCTGTGAAATAACCCTCTGAAATGAGTCTGAAAAGAACTCAGTTCAGAAGTTAGAAACAGACTTCAGACGATCACCAATCATCTGAAGTAGTTCAGAAACAGTTCTGAAAAGTTTGTCTGTAATAACCTTCAGAAGGTACTTTGAGATTATTTCTAACAACTAACAATTTAAGTTTTTTCATAACATCTTGTCTTAATTTATCTGTTGTTTATTTCAAGATTTCCAAAATTGTTTAAAAGTTTTAAAACACTATCCAACCCCCCTTCTAGTGTTTCCTGTGGTTCTTACAAGTGTTATATTTATAAAATAACGTAGTAACACATTATTAAATAGTAACATAAAATTGAAATAAGGGAATGTTTTCTAAGGGACAAAAATAATTAAGGCTCTTCTAGGGTTTTTTGAGAGTTTTCTTGCCTATGACTTTATAGTTTTGAATAGGTCATCGGATAAACCTCCAGAATCTGGAGAGAGACAATATGTCTCTTTCAGAGATAAGGTTTTGGGAGCTCAACCTCATCCACCCACCCGTAGTAATGTGGACCTAGTTTTCTGCAGGCCTAGTCAAAATTGATCTTGAAGGGGGAAATAGACTACTTCCTGTAGTATCTATCTCGGATCAAGTTTTTGGTGAATTATGTCTCCCATGGCATGAAGCTACCTTAGTTAAACTTCTGGGGAAGAATGTGGCCTATAATGTTATGAAAGGGTTTTCCAGCTCCAAGAGTATGAGATATCACACAACCACCTCTTTTTTCAAATTTTGCTTCCATATGTGTCGGTTGTGTTGACCCTGCAATATTCTGCCAAATAAATTGAAAATCTTTCTTCTGATGGTCATGCATCTTCTTACTGAGCTCAGGAATCAATGACCAAACATTGTCATTTTCTATAGTTAAAGGCTCATAATGAGAAGCGTTCATTGTCATAGCATGAGAATCATCATCTTCCTTATCCTTATCCTTATCCTTTGGCTTGGGATAGGGCTTGGAATCTCCATTGCATTGCTCCTCCCCTTGGTAATGCCTTCCTTGGCGTGGTTGTACCCACCAATATGAACCACGTTATCAGATTCTTATTGGGGCAATAAACAAAATATCTAAAGAAATCAAGAGATTTTAGTTATAATTAGGAACTAAATTTACAATTGTATATGGATTTTAAATAGTGCTATAAAGAGAGTAACCAACATAGAGAGAGAGTTTTGAATTTGACTTACAAAGGGTGCCATGACATCTCTTATCTTTGTGATCACATCGCCACATTTAAGGCAATAGATTCCAATTTCTTCATCCAATTTTGTATCATGTTCACATGCTTTTTTAGAATCTACCTCAATTGGAGCTAAAGCATTTGAATCCTGGTTTCATAAATTAAATTGAACCAGCCTTGAAAAAATATTAAAAAAAGATGTAAAATACAAATAAAATAGATGGAGCAAATTAAAGACATGGGAAGCAATGGTCACATGCACCTCTGTTTCTTCCATAAGATAATTTTCTATTATTGCATCATCCATTTCTCTCCACAACATATCCGTCTCAGACACTGCTCCTTCACCTTTCGGTAGTCACAAACCTACTTGAATAAGATCACACACTAGGGCATTCTCACACTACTCCTTAAATGTCTCTCAGGATCCTCCCGGATTGGATGGAAAGGGTGAGTGTTTGGTCGGTAACTACTACAACAGACCTATTTAAGGATTTCATCCATGTAGTTCATGGATAAGGCAAGGGTATTGGATAGCCAAATGGAATCATTATCTATTCGAAGGGCCCCCTGATTAACCCTAAGGTAGTCTTGGGAAGTTTGTCCGTCCTATCCTTCTCCTGATGGGATTTCAATTTTGATCTAAGCTAACTGTCATATTCTTACCTTTATCATACCCTGACAAGGTGCCCAACTAACCGAACCATAAATTAATGGATTAACAATCCAACCCCCACACACAAAGCACAACATGTCATCCAGTCACTTAGGTGACTCAAGCATCACAATAAATTAAGGAAAATCAACCATTAAGACTCAAGGTAAAACAAGCAACATCCTCTTCACTCATTAGAGAGTTTACTTAATTTGGTTTTTCCCTGAGTGCATTTCATGTTCGCTAGGACTTAAGTGTGACAATCTATGGGGTCCGTTTGATAAGGGTTCTGTTCTTGGGAATATGCCTATGTTATCCTCTCTCCCTAACAGGTGGTTGGTACTAACCTTGTTAGGGAAGCATTCTAAACTCCCTGACCAAGGCATCTTGTTCATGTCACTAACCATAATCCTACATACAACGTACACAATGTGGAGGTGATCAATCCCCACATGGCATTTGGGGTACAATAAGATCATAGATGTTGGACTTAAGCTACATTAGAAGACACAAGTTCTTCATCACGTCTCTCATGTATTAAGTAGTTTTGGTTTTGTAGTAGGAAGTAGGTGTTTTATATTTCAGTTCATTTTGCGGTGCTAAACAAGTTTCAATAGATGTGACACTTGTATTGTCTGTTTTTAGTCTTAGGCAATTGGTTTGTGTTTGTTAATTGCTCTTTGTTTTGTTTGTAATCATGTAAGTTGTGCTCATAATTTTGTTTTCAAATTTGAATAGCTTGGAAGCTAAATTACTCAACCAAGTACTGATTTGCCTCTGGTATAATCGATTACTTAAGTTGGTAATTGACCCCAAGCTGAATCAAAACTGAAAAATGCATGAATTCAAGTTCGTGAACAAAATAATCGATTACCTGATATAGATAATCGATTACCATTGCACCTGGAAAAAGATTATAAATTGGTGCGCTCTGGTTTAATCGATTACCATAGGCTATAGTCGATTACCCCTGTTTCTTGTGAATGGTTCTTTGAACAAAACATTCTAGTTTAATCGATTATTCAAGGTGATAATCGATTACCATAGGTTCTGCAGAAAAGGTGGACATTTGTAACTATTTTTTTAACAAACTTTTGAAACTCTAAAAACGTTTTATATAAGTGATTTTCGAAAATAAAATGTAGAAGATGAATAGAAGAAGAGAGAAGAGCTGATTTGTGGAAAAGAATAAAAAACTCTTTTTAGAAACTCTCTCCAAGAAAGCTTATCATGTCAAAAAATTCTGCAAATTCTGAAGAACTCTCAAGTCAAGATGTTTAGACAATTGGAAAGAAGATTATGATACACTCATGGAGTCTATCTGCACAAACAAGGTGTTATTGTTCTAAACTTAGTTTTCTTTGTTTTTGATTTTTATTGTCTCTTGAATAGGGTATTCATAGAGAATGGGGAGTACATTGAGATTGTTTGTGAAATCTTGTGACGGGGTGTCATAAGTAAGGTTGATGTTCCTGTGACGGGGTGTCACTGATGAACACGCTCTTGTAAGGTTCAAGAGTTTAACCTTTTGTTTGTTAGAAAGTCTTTCTTTAGGATTGATTGTGCATGGTGTTTGTAATCAATTCTATAGTGAAAGCAGATTTAGCGGTGTGCTAGATCTAAATTGGATGTAGGCCCTTTTTGTGGCTGATCCAGTATAAATCACTGTGTAATCTTCTCTATCCCTACTCTATCTTGAATTACGATTCTTGGCAATGAACATGCTTCTTGATTTGTAAAATCACTTAAAGTTGTTAAAAAAAATTGATTGATTGTCGATACATTTAACTGTATATTGAAAATAGAATCATTAACCTTGTGGAATCAATCTTGATAATCAATTACTTACTATTTTCCAAATTGGTAATCAATTACGCACTGAATTGGTAATCAATTACTTTCTACAATATCTCTGATCCGCTGCACATAACTTTTGATTTTAAACTCTGATAAATTGATCTTTTGAAAATATATTTGAAAGAATTTTAAAGGCATATTTTTTAAGGGAAAAACAAGTTTTGATTTTTAATAAAGTAAAAAGTCTTTCTGAATCTATTCAAGCCTCCCTTCTAGATTCCCTCTAGGACTAACAATTGGCATCGGAGCTGGAATCTTGAAAGTTTTTCAAGATTTTAGCAAACTATTTTTGTGAAAATGGCAGGGAATCAATGGCTTTTTGCTGAAGGTTCTTCAATTAACAGACCACCTCTATTTTATGGTAACAATTATCCATTTTGGAAAGTTAGAATGAAAATTTTTATGGATTCTGTTAATAGAGGTATTTGGCAAGCTATGGTAACTGATTACAAAGTTCCTACTCATGTGGTTGTTGATTCAATTTGTGAAAAAACCTTTGATTTAAGGAATCATGATGAAATTAAGTGTGCTGAAAATGATTCAAAAGCTTTGGATATTATTCATTCTGCTTTAAATATTGATGAATTTTTCAGGATCTCTACATGCAAAATAGCTAAAGAAGCTTGGGATCTTATTCAAGTAACTCATTAAGGGACCCCTGAAGTGAGAAGAGGGAGAAAGAACACCTTGATCCAAGAATATAAAATGTTTAGAATGGCACAAGAAGAAACTATCATGGATTTGTAGAAGAGACTAACACACATTGTCAATCATCTTAATTGATGTTATTTGCAACCTTATGATTTATCCCTTCATATTATTATTATTATTATATTCAATATAAACATATCTGATTAAGATCCTAATAATCTGACGTCTCTCTTAATATTTATAATATTATATTATTATCATCTCATAAATACAAGTATATTAATATTTACTATTTTTAATGTGTAACTTATATTTTTACTGCTAACGTTACCGAAATATAATTATACGTACTTAAATTATATTTCTAATTTTCTAAATTTCGGGATGTTACACAATATGGAGGTGATCAATCCCCATATGGCATACGGGGTACAATAAGATCATAGATGTTGGACTTAAGCTACACTGGAAGACACAAGTTGTTCATCACGTCTCTCATGTATTAAGTAGTTTTGGTTTTCTTGTAGGAAGTAGATGTTTTATAATTCACTTCATTTTGCGGTGCTAAACAAGTTTCAATAGATGTGGCACTTGTATTGTTTGGTTTCAGTCTTAGGCAATTGGTATGTGTTTGTTAATTGCTCTTTGTTTTGTTTGTAATCATGTAAGTTGAGCTCATGATTTTGTTTTCAAGTTTTAATAGCATAGAAGCTAAATTACTCAACCAAGTATTGATTTGCCTCTGTATAATCGATTACTTAAGTTTGTAATTGACCCAAGCTGAATTAAAACTGAAAAATGCATGAATTAAAACTGACAATTATCCATTTTGGAAAGTTAGAATGAAAATTTTTATGGAGTCTGTTAATAGAGGTATTTCGCAAGCTGTGGTAACTGGTTACAAGGTTCCTAATCATGTGGTTATTGATTCAATTTGTGAAAAACCCTTTGATTTAAGGAATCGTGATGAAATTAAGTGTGCTAAAAATGATTCAAAAGCTTTGAATATTAATTATTCATTATGCTTTAAATAGTGATGAATTTTTCAGGATCTCTGCATGCAAAACAACTAAAGAAGCATGGGATCTTATTCAAGTAAGTCATTAAGGGACACCTGAAGTGAGAAGAGCGAGAAAGAACACCTTGATCCAAGAATATAAAATGTTTAGAATGGAACAAGAAGAAATTATCATGGATGTGCAGAAGAGACTAACACACATTGTCAATCATCAGAAAGTGCCAGGAGTATGAGATATCACACAACCACCTATTTTTTCAGATTTTGCTTCCATAAGTGTTGGTTGTGTTGACCCTGCAATATTCTGCCAAATAAATTGAAAACCTTTCTTCTGATGGTCATGCATCTTCTTACTGAGCTCAGGAATCAATGACAAAACATTGTAATTTTCTATAGATAAAGGCTCATAATGAGAAGCATTCATTGTCATAGAATGAGAATCATCATCTTCATTGTCCTTATCCTTTGGCTTGAGCTCGAGCTTGGAATCCCCATTGCATTTCTCCTCCCCTTGGTAACGTCTTCCTCGGCGTGGTTGTACCTACCAATATGAACCACGTTATCAGATTCTTATTGAGGCAATAAACAAAATATCTAAAGAAATCAAGAGATTTTAGTCATAATTAGGAACTAAATTTACAATTGTATATGGCTTTTAAATAGTGCTATAAAGACAGAAACCAACATAGAGAGAGTTTTGAATTTGACTTACAAAGGGTGCCATGACATCTCTTATCTCTGTGATCACATCGCCACATTTAAGGCAATAGATTCCAATTTCTTCATCCAATGTTGTATTATGTTCACATGCTTTTTTAGAATCTACCTCAGTTGGAGCTAAAGCATTTGAATCCTGGTTTCATAAGTTAAATTGAATCAGCCTTAAAAAAATATTAAAAAAATATGTAAAATACAAATATAATAGATGGAGAAAATTAAAGAAATGGGAAGCAATACCTCTGTTTCTTCCATAAGATTATTTTCTATCATTGCATAATGCATTTCTCTCCACAACATATCCGTCTCAGACACTTCTTCTTCTTCTTCTTCTTCTTCTTCCTCCTCCTCCTCCTCTATTTCTTGAGGTGTTTCCACTTCCTTATTTTGTTCAGAAGTGCTTATGACTTCCGCTTCCTTATTTTGTTGCTCAGGCAATGGATGGGGGTGGCTCTTCTATAGCTAGCCTGTTATCAATATCTTTCATATATGAATCTAATCATTTCATTATATGCAGTTGTACTCAACTTGTTGCTTCTTTGAGGCAGCTCTTCATCATCACTTTATCTTTTCTTAAAGACGATGAATAACAATGTTTTCTCGTTACAAACTCCTTCACTAGATTTTTCCCCTCCCCACCTATTTTCAAAACCCATATCTTCCAAAAATGAATCCTTCCTCCTCTCACCGCTTCCAGGTTTTGAAACTACCACACAGTCTTGAAAAATCATCAATCTCATTCTCTTTTGCACAATCAAAGGGAGGATTCCCTTTTGCTTACTCAGAGATATGTCATCAACCTTGCTTTGGTCTCTTTGCTACCTTACTCCTTCTGTTCTTTAGATCACTGAACATGTCAGCAGAAGAAGGAAGAGCAAGCACAACAATAGGTTTTTTATAGAGTTTTCGCTTATACTCTTTCCGTTTCTGGAATGGCCAGGGTCGATTAATGTTATAAGCAGGAAGAGCAAGAACAACAATACTCTGTTTTGACTTCGACTCTCTATGTTTCTCGTATAGAATGGATGGCAGGAGACCAACGTCTACCTCAGAATCATCAACAACATTCTGTGTTAGATAGTGTTTTGGCTCTGACTCTTTGGATGGCAATGTAAAGAGACCAACTTCCTCCTTGGAATCATCATCATCCTCAAAACCTAAGGAACGTTCAGGTTTTTTGCTCCCACGTTCGGAACTACCAACATCATAACATAATGACAATTCATGATCTTTCAATGAGTCATGTGGATCGAGTGTTATTCTCATGGTTGCAGATACTTCAATATGAGAAACAAATATTTTAAAATGTGCTTCTTATCAGACGTTAAGAAGCCCAGAACATTTATAAAAGAACCAGGTCTTATTGATGGAGAGTCATCATTTCCCAATTTTTGATATACAATCTTGTTGTTCACAGATCTTGCATACAATGAAACCTGCTTTATAACAGATGTATCAGCTAACCATGAAATATCAATGAAGAATTGTCCTTTGAGCAATTTAGTTTCTGATATTGCAAAACAATCTTCAGCTAAATTCCACCGGTATGATTGATCTTCAAGGAAATTACGTTCAAGTCTTTGGAGGACACATATTTGATCTATTCCAACCACTATAACATCCTTGCTACGAGTTCTTTGGTGTACACCAAGTGAACCTTGAGTGGCATAGATGTTCACATAGTACTCACATGAGCAGCTAGATCCATGGGGTTTTCTCTTGATGGATTTTATTTCGGCATCATGCCATACCTACAAAAGAAATCACTTGATACGACTTAATTTTCCCGAAACTACAATATTTAATTTACATTGGATCCATGTTGCAGTTTAATTTACATGGATCTACGTTGTAGGATCAAAATTAGAGTGTGTTTGGTTTATCACAAAACCACATTTTAAAATTATATGCAGGCCAACGCTACTCTCAAGCATTAAACTGGATCCACACTTAAAAACGTGGTTATTAGGATAAACTGAACACACACTATAACTCTCAGTAGGGTAACAGTAATAGAGAACTAGAACTAAAAGTCTCAACTTACAGGGTAAGTAATAGATTGATCTGAATCATCATCATCATTGCACTCAAAGTTTGATAGCACGCATATGTCAACCCCAGGTTGGAGAAAACAGTGGCAATCAGATAAAGTAGCTTTCCTTGACTTTATCCGAATGTCTGATGAGGGTCTTTTCTCTCCATTTCCATATGGGTATCATCCAAAAATTGTAATATCATTTTCCTGACTCAAATTTTAATGAACTCCACAGGTTGCCATGAGCCAAGCACAAATGCCCTCGAAAGCTGTTTAGAAAGAAAGATGAACATGAACATATATATATAACCATGGCAAAAAGTTGTATCCAAATGGTATCCACAAAATTAAGTATGTCATGTAAATAAATTAGAATTAGTCTTTATCAATCTCCTGAACATCATAAAATCAATGCTTCCAAGATTAAAGGCTTACCAAAATCATCGAATAGATGCTTCTTTGATACAAATGCTTCTTTTTCCTGCACCATTGAATTTAATTTCTAGGTTTTGTCTCTCTTGTGCTCTGCAATACCCAGTAGGTGATTAGACAACATATATAATTAACACAAATTTCCACATAAAAAGATCAGGGCTTCATTCATTTTACGTAATAAACAGGCTAATTGTAGGAATAGAAAGAGATATAATTAAATCTTGGAATTGTAGATATCTTTCAAATGCATCGGCAAAAATGAGTTACACTACCATAACCCTAACATATAAATAGACCCGTTTCATTTCACAAATAAATACCTGAAAAAGTCTGTGATTTTGCTTTGTTTCAGTGTGTTTGGTAATTTTTTGGGAATTCTCAAACAATGATTTGGCAAAAACTAAAAAAAACAAGAGCTTTATCAATAGTAAACCAAACATGCACCAAGAATGCTTTCCTCCCATTCTACAGAGTTGATTAAAAGATGTAGGCAGACGAGAGAGAGAGAGCAAGAAAAATTATCGTCTTCTTTACCCAGTATTGTTTTGAAGGAAAATGATTGCTTTTGAAACCAAGTCCTTTTTAAGGAGAACCCAGAACCCAAATTTTGTTTCTACAACATTACGTGAAATGAAAAGTTTTCAACTTTAGACCACAACAAGAGGTAGATCAATGGAATGCATATATATATATATATATATATATATATGATAAGCGTAACATTTGAGCATGAATTTAAACAACCAAATGCAGAGCTTACTCTAAAAGTCGAATCAAATATTTGCGGCCGACTGCACACACTAAACCCAAGTGAATAATTTACCTGAAGAAGTACCTTCTGGGGGAAACTAAAAACTCAGAGTACAACTATGAGAAAGACTGAGTGAGAGAGGACGGAAAACATGGGAGAAAGAAAACAATTATTTTCGAAACGTACTTCACCATTGGAATCGGTGCAATGTAGGGTTCTAAAGACCTTAAATTCCGTATGTGTTTTATTCCTCCTCAGAGATGGAGATAGGAATTTACTAAGTGCCAACATGCATCAGATACAATGAATAGCAATCTCAAAAATTCTACGAGCCAATTAAATGCAATACTCCACATTTACTATGTGAATACTTTCATAGGTTTCTAATAACTTATTTTAATAAGTTTTTTAGTAGTAACAATAAAATAATAAAAAACTTTCATTTTCTAATAATTGTTAATCTTAAATTTTAATTGTTAAGATTCAAAATATTATCATATTTTTTCTATTTCAAAACTTTTTTAATATATAAATCTTTATTCTTGTCTTTATGAATTTAAATTTTTATGATATCTGATTACTAAATAATAATGTAAATTAGATTTTAATAGTAAAATATAGTATATTATTATAATTTAAAATTGAAAAATTGTTCAAATTATGTTTTTTTTATTTTTTAATTTTAAAAAATATTAATTTATTATAATTCAATTTTTGTTAAATAAAAAAATATTTATTCGTATATTACATATGAGACAGGACCAAAGACATCAGGTGTCAAATTTATAGACTTACACCTTTCAATATTTGTTTTATAGAATGTGAAAAATTTGTTGATCTCCAACCAATGAAGCGTGTGATATTATCTTCAAGATTATGTATATCAAATTTTCCCAAACTTTTTCGAGACAACTAAGTCTAAATTTAAAATTAAGCAAATTTGATTACTCTGTCAATTGTGTTCTATCTAAGACTTCAAAATTAGGCATTTAAAATGTTTGCGACTCATGTCTAGCATTATATACACTTAAGGGTAGAAATACGCCAGACCGTTCACTGGGAGCCTTCAACCTAGCCTATTTAAGGCCTAGCTTGACTTGGCTTGTTTAATAAAAAGGTCAGACTGAGGCTTTTGAAAAAGGTGTTTTTAATTAAATAGTTAAGGTTTAGGCTTTTATTAAAATCCTATTAGACCCGGTGGCTAGCCTATTTAGAAATAATATTATTTAAAATTATAATATATTATACATAATAAATAGTATAATAATATATAATATTTTAATTTCTCTCTCCTATTGACCTATTTACAGATATCTGTGACATATGTACATGATTGAAAAGTAAGTATATTAGTACGTAAACATACTAACCTATTTAGAGATAGACCTATTAGCATATTTAAAGATCATAATATGAAATAGGCTTTTAAACTGAGTAATAGGTCAAGCCTGACTTTCAAGCAGGTCAGATTGAAAAAAAATGGCTTATGACAGATAACAAGGCCCGGCTTGGATGACGAGAAT